>OZ025290.1:191947395-192417395 GCA_964019185.1 Maratus speculifer | reverse complement strand
GGGGTGCGGGTTATACACAGGGTGAGGGCTGTACACCCGAAAATACGGTATATTAATTACAGACTAATCCGAGTATATAAACAAGAGTTATAGTGCACGGATAGACGCCAGACATATGGAGAAAGGCTGTCCATAAATGGTGTCACGCTTTTTTTCAATATTTTTGACCCTCCGCCTCCCTCTTTTGTCACAAAGAGTCACACTTCACCGTACTCCCCCCTTCCGTCACATGTCATGCAATATTATATATATATACATGTACTTGCACTTTAGAAACAATACATTATGTTATAGATCATATTTCAAATTTTATTTTTAAACTTTAACTGGTGTGTTTTAATGACTTTTGTGAGAATAACAATAAAAATGATTTATTTACTTATTTTGCATATTAAGTTTTACAACAGAAATTATAATTAGTATACAATAGTAATAAAATATCAATATGAAAAAGCAAATGAAAACATAAGAATTTTGGAATTTGAAATGGAATTTAATAGTACATTTGGCTTTAAATTTTACCATTACTTTATGAACACAAAATACTTTAATTTCAAAATAACTTCAGAATTTAATTTGCTGATATTTTAATATTTTTTTTTTAACAAAAATTTGCAAAGTTACATTTCTTTTTACCCCTCTCTTTGTCACAAACAGTCACAATCCCCTCCCCCTCTTCAAGTGTGCCATCATTTATGGACGGCCTCGAATCACATTAACTGAATAAACATTTTTTAACTATGTTGGGAAGTGTTCAGCCTTCTGTTCTTTGCACATATTTTCTGTGTTCAAAAAGCGCAAAAAGTTATAATATATTTACAAATTTATTTTTTAACGGAAATACATAAAATTGAAAGGCCTAACTTAATGGAAACGATTTAGAATGGAGCTGTGTTTTCTTTTTTCTTTTTTTTTTCTTTTTTTTTTTTTTAATCAATAAATTATCTATTGAGTTATAAGTGTTTTAGATCACAAAAACGTTTGACATCCTTCCTTGAGATTGACATAGACGTTTGACATACTTCCTTGAGTTGTTGTTCTTCTTTCGGTTAGAAATTCGATTAAAAACAATCACTTTAGCAGTTTTTTTTTTTTTTTTTTTTTTTTTTTTTTTTTTGAAAATCTATTGCATTTGCAAAATGAAAGGAATTTGATTAGATAGTCACCTGAACAACAACTCATGCTGTAATCTCATGCATTTCCATACAAAAATATATTAAAACTTGTGTCATAAAGTTGTCCTTATGGATTTGAGAACACCCTTAAATACAGACCAACCAGCATATATTTAGTCGAGTTATAGAGCACGGACAGACGGCCGACATATGACAGACAGACAAATTGAATTCATGGAAAGTGTTAAAAAGTATGAGCCTTCTGTGCCTTGCTGATACTTTTCTCAAAATCTACAGGAGCTGTTCTCAAATGCTCTACTTAACGAGTGAAAAACGTTTTGACACACATACATGGCACATATACAAGTTCATTTTTTAACAGAAACATAAAATTACAAAGCTGACCACGGAAGTGATTTGGAATCAAACTGTGTTTTCCATTTTTTGATCAATAAATTAAGTATCGCGTTATAAGCTATTTTGATAACGTGGCACAGATGTTCCCCATCCCCTCTTCGAATGATTTTTCTTCTCTCGTGCGGAAAGTCAGTTCAAAACGCTAATTTTCACACTATTTTGTGAAAAATCTATTATGTTTGTAAAAACATGGGAAATTAAGTGCAATTCGCTAGTTCCTGAACAACACCTGCTAGTTTCATATATTTCTGAACAAAAATAAATTAAAATTTATGTCATAAAGTTGCCCTTTTCGATTTAAAACAAGTTGGAAATTGCACGTGAAGCGTAGCAAATGAGGTGCGTTCGTACGATAACGAAGTTTTAAATATAGTCAGATCTTGCAGTTATAATAGATAGTATTTCGGATACAGTATAATGGTCGAATTTTTTTTTTTTTTTTTTTTTTTTTTTTTTTTGTTTTTGTTTCCTGTAAATATACGGGAAGTAACTTTTATTACACCTCAGCAACGTATATCGTACGCTATACTATATGTTTTTTTTTTATACAGGAAATAACTTATAGTATTTCTCAGCAACGTATATCAATCTCATAAAATGTTAAATAGTCAATTACAATTAAAATGCGCAACAAAAATTGTTTTCCCTATACCATTATGTAATGGAATACTTTTGTGTGGCTTTGTAAATCAATAACAAATGTTTTTTGCACCCCAGTTTGTGCAAAATGTATATTATAATATGTACTCATAGATGCATAATAATTTTATTGTGTTCGAATGAGTGTAACACCATTAAAATGTATTTGAAAGTTTTTTCCCCATTGACCGTAATTTAACGGAATACTTTTGATTGTCCCTGTAATTGATCTATGCATCCGATTTTCATAAAACTTTAAATGATTCGACAAAATTATGTAATAATTATATATTTTAAATTTCAAACGATTAAAATGCATTTGAAACTTTTTTCTCCATTGACCGTAATGTAACGGAATCCTTTTGATTGTCCCTGTAATTGATCTATCCATCCGATTTTCGTAAAATTTGAAATGACTCGACAAAATTTTGTAATAATTATATATTTTAAATTTCAAACGATTCGGTTGGGTAGTTTTTGCGTTGTTATATGCGGCCAGACAGACGGATGGACTGAACGACAACTATCAGGACGTAAAATAACATAGAAAGTAGGCGACACTAATGTCGCCCTGTACCAAGATATTGTCGCCCAGTGACAGATGATGGTACCGGCAAATTTTTAATAGAAAACATGGGAATAATATAAGGGCTAAATTTTGAGACTTGATGATAATAAGAATGGCAACATTCGTCATAGCAGTAAAATAAAACAAAATAGTATGGTTACAAAATGTTAATTGTTTTGCTATCCAAGTAGATCGTTTTACGGAGAATTATGGAGTTTATAATAAGTTTGTTACAGCACAATTTATTTGTAGATTAACAAGAGATAAAATCAAATTTTTTTGGACAATTTAAAACCGGGCAAGTCTCGATCAACCTTCAACTCGCGATTCAACTCACAGTTGAGAAACCTCAGGTTAGCCATTCTAACCGCCGGTTAATATTTGAAATTCATCGCTAACTTTACAGCCGAGATTAGTCAACCTTGGGTTAGTGAACTTCAGGTTGAAATGTGATGGTCATGATGTATCTGATTGGCCAAAAGTATCACATGACATACTTATCGCGTTCATGCGTTCGATCCTCGCGTACCACCAATTTTTAATTGCGAAGCAAAAACAAGATTCGAAATACATACTTGTGTTTAATTTTTAGATCAATAAATTTCGAATTACGTTGTGATTTGGTAGTTTTGTTTTTTCACAAAATTAGATTCAAAGATTAGAAATACCAATACAGTTATAAGATTTTTATTTTTACAAGATTTTGCGTTACAGTATCATTTTTCATTTTTTCAAGTTACTTGATTTAAAAAAATATATTTTTTTTTTCTTTAATAATTAAATTTAATAAACGATTTTCTAACCAGGCTACCAATAGTAATTAGAATAAAAGAAATTAACGAGCTGGTTTATTTATTTTTCAACGAAAATTAAAATATTGAAAATGCATCTATTTTTTCATATATTTTTTCTAACGTAAATCTAATGTAGTAATTAATTTATCTAATGTAATTGATGTGCAAATTTTTAAATGCGAAAAATTTCAAGATAAATCTTCAGAAAAATGCTTTTTCTAAACTAAACAAGAGTAATTATTTAAAACAAGTAAGAAAATTAATTATTGTAGTGTATTATGGTTCAACGGCTTATTATTTTGCGGTCATAAAATTCTTGCTTTTACGATTGCATGCTTTAATTAAGTAAAAAAGCTGAAACTGAAATGTGAGAAAAAAACTGCTTTGCTTTTTTATTATTATTTAAAAAAAAAATTAAATTATGTAAGCAAAATTTTTCATAACTCAAAGAACCTTTTTCAAAACTTTCCTTCTATTCATATTCAACAGATGGCGCTACCTGATATCAAAATTGCTAGGCAAACTCAAACCTTCAAAGCCTAGAGACTCATTACAAATCAATGTAAGTTTCGTTAATAGAGGTAAAAAAACCCCTCAAAAATTTAAAGCAACTCATTCTTTTATAACATCTTTTATAATTAACATTTCGTTTACCTAGTGAGTTACAAACAGATCTCTGTGAAAAAAATCCACCAATGTTCAATTCAAAACAGCCGCCATCTTTGCTTGAACTGAGCATGCGCGGTCGAATAACCTCTGTCCCATATCAAGGTTGAGTAACTGTTTCGGTTTCTCCTCAGAATTCGGCAGGTTGAGTTGACGGTGAATTAGAATTTACATACAACGGAGAGTTAAGCGCTGAACTCGCGGTTCAGGTTGATGGAGACTTACCCGGTAAATTAAGTAAGCGAAGAACAGAAGGCCTCGTGGATTCTTCTATGACTGTATTTGATAACTTTGTTCTTGAGAATTACGCAAAAAATAAGTACGCAGATTTAACTAGAAATGGAAGAACTGCAATCGAGGCAAGAATAGCGGCTTCTAAATGAGTCATAAACAATAACTGGATAGAGATTTGCTTTGGGTTTCATGCGTTGCTCACAGGTCCCGTTTTGCTATGTTCCATTTGGAATTGTCAATTATCAAAGTTCAACATTGGAAATTGAATAGCTACATTTTACTGAGTTTCTGCCCCATGCTTTGATGAATTTACAAAAACTAAAGTATCTTTTGTTTCCCTGAAGTTGGTGGAATCTTAAAAATCGTATGCCACAAACATTCTCTCACGCAAAGCATTATGAATCATCAACTCGACTTATCAAACTGAACAAGCATCTCATCTTGTGTTCCTTCGATTATAGATGGGAGATAAAATGAACAAGGACGCCTAATTCGCCTAATGCCTGAATCTTATGAAGCACTTTGAAAAACTTTAAAAAAGACAATCAGAGGTCTTTTATTATATTGCCTGAAGTAGAATTCATATAGAATTGTCAAAGAAACATTTTTATGAATATTCTGATTCTTATTAATGATATAGTCATCCCGGTGGATACGAAGAACGGTCGGCGAAAATAAGTGCAACATTAAGGAAAATAGTATAATCTGTGTCATGGGCAGTGGCGTAGCTATGGTGGGTGACACCCGGGGCGGACGTAAATGGTGTCACCCCCCCCCCTCTCCACACACACACACACACCACCAACATAAACGTGAGCAGGAAGAAGAGAATTATTTTTATATTTCAGATAGTATAGTAAAAATTTATCTGCTATACATTAGCATACCCTGATTGTATTCATGTTTAAAACCAGATTACGACAAAATTGATATATTTTTACATTTGAGGATCCATGAATCCGTTTTTGCTATTTAAAACTTATTGCATATATATGTGCGTGATTAGAATTTCAAAGCCTTTGGCAATATTGTATTAGCTCTCTCACACACACATACACACAAATTACATTGAGACATTATCGAAAAAACACCAAAAACAAAGTTTGGGACCACTTGGTTTGAAATCTTTAAAAAATAAGAAGAAATCAACTTACATTCATATAGATGGGGGAAATGGATTCAGGGAGCATCAAAATGTTGATTATACCAATACCAATGTCCAGAGTTCTATAATATAGACGCACGCGTGCACGCCATGTGCAGAAAAAAATTATGAACTTTGCAGAAAATTTTAGGAACGAAACAATTTTTATTTTTTGAACTTTTTTAGCGTCAAAAAATTAAAAATATTCTGCCAATTTTATGTACGATTTATTTGCTATTAGCGTCCAATTAACAGCAAAGTCGAAAATTTATGTCATTTTATGCTGAAAACTTTAAAATTCCTCAAACCGGTATATCGAACACCAAAAATCGTGAATTTCATACATCGCAGTTGTCGTAAAAAATCAATTTTGTCAATCGTTTTCAGGAAAACCCCTCCAATTTCGTCAAATTATCAAGGAAAAAACACGAACTTATTCAAAGTTCTGCGGATAAAGCGCAAAATATCGTTAAAAGACCACGAAAAAATGCAAATTTCATCAAAAGACAGGGGGAAAAAAATTTGCCAAAAGATCGTGAGAAAAATGCGAATTTCTCCGCAAGACTTCGTAAAAATTGCGAATTTCAACAAAGAATCGCGTAAAAAAACATGCATTTCGGCAAAGGACTGCATAAAAACTCGTATTTTAAAAAAAGATCACAAACAAAATACAAATTTAGACAAGAGATCAGTAACCTTATTTATACCCGGTTGTAAAAGTGATACTACTATCCTTAAAAAAAACCTTAAAAATCGTAAAAAAACTATAACCAAACTCAAAAAGTACAAATGGACAATAGATATTGACTTCAGAGGTATCCCATTAAAAAAACCATTTAAAATAATAAAGAGAGAAAATCGTAAAAAATACTCCAACAGGTTTAACATTAGCGTTCGAGTTACAACATAACTAGTGTAGGCTCTTAACTCGCTATTAGTAATGTTGTCGATACACGTACATAAAAATACCGCTCCTAAGGGAAGGTGATAACATAAAGCTCTCTATGATTTATATGTAGAGCTGTTCTATATGTAGGGACCTATGTAAAAAAAAAAATTGTCGAAAAAATATGAAACATGGTAAATATAATAATTCATCTCTCTAATGATCCCCTTTCTTAAAAAAAACTTCTAAGGAAAGAAACCAAAAATCTTATTACTGCTTGTAATAACAAAAGCGTATAAACAATGATTTTAAAGCAGAGTATATTTTAAACAGCTTTTTATACGTAAAAAATCTGTCTCGGGTGAAATCGATCCAGACCGAAAAACACTCCATTGTTGACAGTTTTCTGCCGTAAAATTTATTGGATTGAAAATCGTAAGGAAGCTAAATATCTTTTTACTTTAGACAGATACTTATACAGAAATAAAAAACTTAGAAACAGGATGCAGTGGAACATGAAAGGAACACAAAGAGAACATTCAAAGAACACCCTGGAGTGCGGTATTGGGCAGACCTGCTCTAACGTATGTACAAAATTCACGAATGACATGACTTTCGAATATTTACATTTATAGAGAACATTCAAACACTTTTGTTTTCAAATTAAAATTTAATTTTTAAATAAAAAAAGAAAGTTTTAATTACCTATTAACTGCTTGGACTTGGATCTTTCAATCTTAGAACAAAAAAATTAATTGATAAAACCCTATATTCTAACAATTATAACATTTCAAATTACAATAATACAAAATGTATAACATCTTTCAAATGAATACTTATCATACATGATTTTATAATGAACTAAATACTAAGAAAGGATAAAAAATGAAACAGAAGTTACGCTCTTCGGTGCCAGACAGTCTATGTATTTTTCGCGATGAAGGTACCGTCATTGGATACATATCGAACATATTTAAAAGATTTTGATTGGATAATTGAAACAAAGAAACATTCAAGAACAAACTAGTTCCCTTTTTTATGAAAAAAAAAAAAAAAAACTCATTTGCTTTTTAAGGCTTACAGAATTAATATTATTTTTAAATGTATACAGATAATATTTTTAATCATGTTCTAGCTATTCTAGTACTTCATAATTTTTTTCTGTTAGTATCACGTTGACTTAAGCGAACAGGATCCAAAATAAGAAGATCACTACAATTAGAGATGTAGTGAAGGGTATACGGGGGTATACGCCGTATACCTTCTGTAATTTTTAAAGACACGTCTTATACCCTCTGTTACCCAAGAAAGCTTGTAGTATACACACTCTAGGGTATACCCTCTGTCTTCAGAATATACCCTCTGCTTAGAGCGAATATCCTCTGTTATTTTTATGACTACACCCCTGACAACAATGACTCATCACTCATCGCGAATTCTGCATAAGTCAATGCAGCGCGTATGTACAGGGACATGCAAAAAGAAAATTGCGTCCGGGGCAAAGTTAGAAATTGGCACTCCCCCTCCCATCCCAACTTTTTCTTATGACAGATGAAAAATGACGATGGTAGTACAAATTTGGCGCCCCTAAATTTCAGCGCCCGGGACCGCCCCCCCCCCCCCCTTCGCTCTCTTCTTCCATTTCGCACGGCACTGCGTGTAGAAAAAAAATCTTTCTTTTAAAGTTTGTCTTAGTTACCCACACATTGTGTAAATGGGTTTTTGCTCACTGTTGCAAACCTAATTTAGACGCCGCATTTGGTGTACCATTTCACTTTCTCCAAGAAAATAAAAGTAAGTCTGTTGCGCCTTGTTTTGCTCTAGAAAATTCATTTTACGTCAGAATTTTTTCCAAAATCTTGTAAGATTATGATATTTTTTTACAAATAAAGATCGGGTGTCACCCTTTCGAAGTTGACACCCAGAGCGCCCCCCCCAACTTTTTCTTGTGACGGACCAAAAATGACGATGGTAGTATAAATTTGGCGCCTTCTAAATTTCAGCGCAAGGGGCCTGCCCCCTTCGTCCCTCATTTAGCATGGCGCTGCGTGTATAAGTAGAAAAAAATTCTTTCTTTTTAAAGTTTGTTTTGGTTACCCGCACTTTGCGTAAACGGGTTTTTCCTCATTGTTGCAAATCTAATTTATACACCCCATTTTTTTAACCGTTTCACTTTCTCCAAGAAAAGAAAACTAAATCTGTTGCGCCTAGTTTTGCCCTAGAAAATTCATTTTACGTCAGAATTTTTTCCGAAATCTTGTAAGATTATGCATATTTTTCTGCAAATAAAGGCCACTCGGGTGTCACCCCTTCGAGGGTGACACCCGGGGCGGACCGCCCCCTCCGCCCCCCCTTAGCTACGCCACTGGTCATGGGATATATTGCAAATGGGATATAGTGATCTCTTTTCATCTAGTGATATATGTTTTGACCGGGGCAGGGACAAACATTTAATTCTTACTTCATTCATAATCGGATATTGAAAATAATTCTCACAAACATAAATTTAACGCTAATTTCCATCAAGAGACGCTGGTCTGCAGAGAAAATAAAACTGTATTAAGTTGTAAAAAAATATGTTTCCAAAATATTGGAAGAGGAAATACCTCCAACGAACTAAATGTTTTCTTAAATGTAAGAAAACAGAGGTTGTTAGTGCAGCCTTTCTTGAAGGTTAGAACTTTTTTGGTAACAAATAAATCGCTGAATTTACTAATGGTGTAATGGCTTTGCATGTAGCTGAAAAACTACATCCTTCTCATCGACAGCAAGTCTGTATCACTTTTTAAAACATCTCAACTTCACACAATTTCAACAAATTGTTGCAGCCATATGTTTATTTGACACATCAAAGAGAAAAAGAGTTGCGTCCATACATATAATACTTAATTCCAACAAAGGGACTCACAACAAGCTATCAAGAGAAGCCATAAAAATAACATACATGGCTCATAAACTCATAATGAAATTGGATCAGGTTTTAATGATCCAAGATCTGTTGCTGCAAGATTCCTAGAGAGCAAAAAAAGAAGGAGAAAGGTTCCAGGCACAAAATCTATGATAATATATACTAAGTTTGTTTAAAATATTTAGCTAAAACAATAACTTGAAAAAAAAAACTTCATTGATTGTCATTATTATGGAAGAATTTTAAACATAAAATTTTTAGACGTAAAAAACAAAATCGTTTTCCTAGCCTACATAATTTCACTATTTGTATAAGACAGTCCTTTGTGTAAAAATTTTGATCCACTGTACTTATTGTTGTATCATTTTTGATATATTTTATAGACAGAGTTTTATTTTTTAAAACCCCATACGAACTACGCTCATCAACATTCATCCCAGCTATAAAAATCAATTGATTTGATCGACAGAAAAAAAAGTGGGAGTTATAATTTAAAAAAACCATTGCCAATCGCCTTATATTTCACGGAGGAGGTTTAAGACCGAATGAGCTGCTGTTAAGGGCTGTTTTCACGTATGATTAAATGAGATTATTTAAACATTTCAAAATCAGCTGATATAGAATGAACAGGGTCTTATCTCCAAGGTATTTTTTAACAATGCTATAAAGTAATGAGTTTAAATAAGTGATTCTTAAATGTAACATTTTAAATCTAACGTAATTTTCACCAAACTTTTTTTTCTTTCTTGTAATATTTAAGCGAAAATATTTTTATCATTAGAAAAGAAATATTAGTCTTTGCACTGTTTTAATTTGTTTTTTAAAACTGATATAATTTTTATCTATTTACAACTTTTAACGCATATTAATGAATTTAATATTAGTACAATTTTCTTTCTCTTTTAAAATTTACGTGCAAATATATTTTTTATTCTGTAATTTTTAATTTTTTCCTGCTTTTAATACGTAATATTCAATAAATTTTAATTTGAAAAAAATTTTCTTATTATAATAATCACGTGTCTTTTTTTTTATTTGAAGGAACTTTTTTTTGTACTGTTTTAATAGTTGCAACAATTTAAAATAATTTTCTTTTCTAAAATATGTAAAAAACAGCTCTTGAAATAATGATCAACTTTTAATACAGTAAAACCTCCATAACGGACACTCCCGAATAGCGGACACCTCTATTTAAGGGACAGTTTTCCGATCCCCACTCCCAAAACCTAAATTTTTGTATGTGTAACCTCTGAATAACAGACATTCTAATTAGCGGACACTATTTTTGGCGATAAAGAATGAAAAATATTATTTTAACAAGAAAAAAAAAGTAAGAAAGGCCTCTAAATTTATCAAGGCAATGTGTCACAAATTTTGTGATCACAAATAAATGTAGAACGTGGTCTGGGGAAAATCACCCCTCAACGTTCAGTGTTGAATTCAGGGGGGTGCCCGAGTGGTACATCTGCCAGAGCATTGAAATGTCTCCCCGGAAGGTTTTGAGATTTTGTGCTTTTAATGGTCAAAAACTGCAAACCCCCTTTCCCGCCCGGAACTCTATAATGTCTAATAATGTCACATTGAAAAACAAATTACATGTAATCGCAAGCAAAATAAAACTTTTACAACAGATTTTTTTCATAAGAATGTAATAAACAGTGGATGAAGGTGTGCACAATTTTATTTCAGTTTCAGTTTTATTGTTTAAAAAATAATTCTAATTTTTGATTAATCATATAATAGAAGTTATAGGACATATAAAAGTCAATTCATGACACATTAAGCATTTCTTAGTGATTTTTGTATCTTTGAGGTTTTCCCAATAGCGGACACCTCCGAATAGCGGACAATTTCTGCGTTCCCGAAGTGTCCGTTATTTAGAGGTTTTACTGTATTTTAAACTGATCTAAAAATGATTGAATTCTAATGTATTGTTTTTACTTCTATCAAACTTTTTTAATGGGACGACTTTGACCAACTTTAACATTAAATATCTTTTAAAATAATTATTTGATTTTTAAACTGTCTGCACTAGCGTATTTATCAAACATTTCTCCATAATACCACCAAATTTCATATTTTTGTACGTAACAGATCTTTTAATATTAACGAAGAAAGACCTCCTGTCATAAAAAACTCATTGTCAGTGGCAGTCACAATGTTAGTTACTTCTTTTTTTTTTTTTTTTTTTTTTTTTTTTTTTTTTTTTTTTAGAATAGACATATTAAGTTGAAAATCTGTTTTCTGTTTTAAATTTACACTTTGCAAAGAACAGTAAGTTTCAAAAGTCAAAAGATATTTAATCACAATAGGAATAATTGATTTGGTCTTTTGGAAATGTTAAACATATTTAAATGGTTTTTTTTTTTTCTTTCATGGTTTTGAAACATGAAGAGAAATATCTATTTTCATGATTAGTTCCACTTTGCTTCTAAAACTATAGTTATAGTACTATTTCACTAAAAAAATATTTAATGATTCACGTTGAATTTACTTTTCACTATTTATTTGAATCTCTATTTACCTAATTAGTCCGACTTATTACGGTTATGAACAACAATCAAAGGCACAACTAACAAAGATTAACATTTTAACACGAATTTGCAAATTCGGTAAATTGGATCTTATATTTGGTCCAATATTAACCAAAAGGATTAACAATTTGTCTGAAGAATAAAACCTTTTTTTTAATGTTACCTACCTATAAATTGCGAGGTTTACATATTTATATGCTTCAGTGAAAGTTATGTAATTTATTAACCAGCAACAGAAATACAATAGACATAACTAATAAAGTATAGAAGTTTGATTAGTCATTCATCATTCTTATAATTTAGTTTTCTGTTACCACATGATGAGCGGGAATTTATAAACATTTGTTCGAGACAAAAGACATAACCTATTGTCGCCCAGTGAAAATTTCTTAAAATATGCTCTGACAACTATAGGTGCTACGTATTTACATAATTACGAACGCACCTAAAAAGCCTTGAAGGAATTTGACTGCGCTAAGAATTGTAATAACTGAAATCGAGTAAAACCCATAAGTGTACTCCTTTGATCACAAATGAAGAATAACATGCAAACTGAAAAAGGATTGCCGCTTGAAGAGTGGTGTTTAGATAAGATAAGATAAAGTCTTGCTAACGTTTGTTTGGATTGTTTTATGTTATTTCAAGCTTCCTTTAATCTTTACATCTAAATAACCGCATCACAACAGCATACCTATTGAAAAGAAAACAATAATATGTTTATTTCAAATATAGTGAAACTAATAGCCTATATACAAAAAGCGCTGGTCATTACAGATGTTTTGATTTAAAACAAATGATGTAGCAGCACAGGAAATAAAAAGATTGTAATTCAGTGCGATTGATGCTTTATTCATGAATTTAGCGAGTTTTTAACTTAATTTCAAGTTCTCAAATATTTAACAAGAGTTAATACAAATATTTAACCGAGAAATATTCCTAGGACTTTAGCGTAAAATATTTAATAACTAAAGAAGTCTGCACATTTCCATATAGATAGACTGAATTATATCTAGTAAGTGATTTTACTACGCCTTACTGATATGAGGGAACAAATTATACTGGTATGGATAATTTTGATATTACAATTAAGTAACATATTGAGAAAACTTTATTCGTGTGCCACATCAGGTGAAGATATTATTCAAATAAAAATTCGTTTCAATTTATTTGCAATCAGCCCTTCCCCAAAAGCAGATATAATGCAACTCATTTGGAAACTCTGTTTATCAACTATGTCGTAAAATGAAATAACTTTATCGGGGGATCACAAATTCACTGCTCAATAACGCCAATCTATTGAAGTCTGACACATTTTTGGATTCATTTTTAAACGAAAAGAGTCATACAATTGGTAGGTGTGATTATTGAAGTGATTTGGAATCGAATAGCATTTTACATTTTATAATAAATGAATTACTCATCGAGTTTAAGCGTTTCTTGTCACGTGACGACAAACTTTTATATCTTCTCGGTTCAAAAAATCCACTCTGATAGCATCTTCTGAAAGATCTTCTGCCTTTACTAAAAAAATAAAAAACAACGTAGTTTCTGAACAAGAACACCTTCCAATTTCATGCATTTGCGAACAAAAATGAATTCAGAAATGTGTCAAATGATTTGACTTGAGAAAAGCCTTAAAATCGATTGAGTAATTTCAGTCTATTTTTTACAAGCAAATTAATCTGCCTTTTCTGCAGTGTTAGTACATCAACACCTAAAAAATTCTTACGTTTCTAAACAAAAACAAACTCAGAAATGGTCACAAAATAGTTTTTTTGGATTCGAGAACTGTCTCAACAAGCTTTCTGAACGATCATTCACATCTTAGTAATAACCACCATAAATAGAGAGGAAATTAAAACATGAAATTTGATATGGTAGTAGAGGAAAAATAGCGGTCTGGCACCAGGAGGAGGTGGGAGGTGGAGGTACAGGTGCACTTGCTCCTCCTCCCGCGAGTCTACTCTTGGAGGAGAGGTATTTTGGATGAGAAAATGATTTTTTTAAATAAAGGTGGAATTTTTCAAGCCATTGAATTAATTTGTTGTTTATTAGAATATGAGGGGTACTGTTGATTTAGAAATGAATAATTAAATTTTTAAATTAAGAATTCTATTAATAAAGAGATATTATTTTTTTTCGCGTGTTATTATAGTATGCGGTTGAATTTTTGAAATGAATGAGAAATATTGATTCTTATATTATAGTAATAGAAAATTTTAACAAAGAAATTAATAAACGATTGGAAAATTTTCGGAGATCGAGTATATCTGATACTTTACTTGAGTAAAGTATCAGATACTTTACTTGAGTACTTTACTTGAGTAAAGTATCAGGTAGAATTTTTACTGGCGATTAAAAGAGGAATTTTAGTGAATAAAAAACCTATATAATTATCAATCAATCAATAAATACATTGAGTGAATTATCATTTTAAACATTTTAAATTTTTTATGGAAAAAAATAAACACCAACAATAACAATAACTACAATAATAACAAAAAAGATACTTCTTTTATTTATTATACTAGGTGCGCCAGCGCCCAACGAGCTACATTTAGCACCCTCCGTCCAGACCACGAAGGCTCAAAAACATGCTAATTTGCCCTTAAAATTATATCTGATAACAATAGATTACGTGAAATTATCACGACCAATGGCAATCTTCTATAATCGGGCATTCATTCATTTCCCTATAATCAGGAATTTTTTAATACCAAAACCGCATCTACCACTGTGCTTGCAGCTATTGACCGGTTTCGTGATTTAATCAGGTTCATCTATTATACATACATTTGAAAATCAACGTGTTTAAAATGGTTAAATAAAAAAAATGTCATTGCCTCCCTGATTTTTATATAGTTTTGATATCTTTGGCAAAAAATGATTGAGTTTAAAAATAATGAAATGTATTTAAATATCCATCGTTTAAAATATGTTTGTCAATGAGTGTATGATAAGGTTAAAATAATGAAGTGGGATGTATTTCGATTCAAACTGCTTACTTTCCGATTTGTTTTTAAATTCATTATTGCTCTCAAATGCACCAAACTTTCAAAATATCTTATTGGAAAGTGCGCAAGGTGCCGTGATTGACGATTATTTGATAAATGCAGAAAATATTGCAAAAAAAGCAATCAAAAACGGCATTTCGAACCGATTTTCCCAAGCGGGAGATAAGAGAACGAGAAAAAAAGGGTCATACTAATAAGGTAATTGTTTATAACTCAAATTCTAATGAATTGAACGTAAAAAGACATCACACTGCCCCTCATTCGTCCCTTCAAGAATCCCCTCAGCAAGTTTCATGTTTCTACGTTTAAAAATGTGCCTGAAATTGTATCGGAAAATTTCGAGCTGTTGATGGTGAAAAAGCGTTTTTTCGAATACACCCTTAATGAAATTCGTTTACTTGTGGTATATTCTGTTGTGCTTTCTATATGGCAGACCAGATGCTATTGCTAATCTAAAGTTATCTGAAAAAAAATGTGGCTACCTGGTCATCGATTCAGATAGCTGAATCGGTAGAGCGTCGATAATTTGTGTCAAAGATCTTAGATTCGACTCTCGGACTGGTCATTTTTCCCCCAGTCGGAAAAATTCCGTTCATATTTTAGATTTTTTATTTAGATTTTAAAAAATAATATTATAGCGAAACAGATAAATTCGCAAACTACGGATGATATTCCTTTTCTTTTTTCTTTCTCTTTTCCTTTATTTATTTATTAAGTATAGAAATCTTTGTTTGATGTATCTGATAATATCTTTCCCATGTTGAATTCTATATCGCATTTCAAGCTTATCGTCAAATTTCCATTTTTATAAAAGTAAAATTAATGTTTCCGTTCAACAAACTACCTAGTTTTTGACAATCCCCCTCCCCTTTTTTCTTATCATTTTTTTTTTAACATGGTTTATCATTCATATTCAGTAATATTCAATATAATTTTCATTTACGCTACTGAATAACACACAACATTAATTTTAATGAATATTTAAACATTTTCTTTTGATTTATTTGTTACATAATTTTATCTGGGAAAAAATTGGAGATAAAAATAAAAAATTCAAATTTATTTCGGTAATTCGTCTTCGTCTAGTTTTCATTGAATAAATTTTCTCTACGCAACTGTTAAATAAAGCATATTTAAAGAATTGTCTATCGCAGCATGCTATCAGGTACTGTGGAGATTTTTATAATACTTTTTTGCATGCTTTACTTTCGATCACAGAGTAATTTTTTTATTTTTTAAACTTAGGAACGTTGGGGGTTACCTAATCAACCAAAAGTCATCAGGTCTTCCAGTAAAGCTTATTGAAACCTTGCAGAGCGTAATGATTCGGTGGGGGTAAACTGGGGTTTATTCAGCCGATAAAATGCCCTACCACCCTTACCAAACGATGATTTATTTAAAGAGGAACACCAGGAGTATGAGGGGGGGGGGGGGAGAGATATTCGAATATTCCGCAATTGCCTTTTAAAAAAGACCCCCCTCTGTCGATTTAAGAGATTTTTCGGACTTGTGGGTCCATTTTCGATGGGTTGAAAGGGCGGGGCGTGCACATTATGGTCAGTGACGTCAGTTAATAAGTCATTTTTGTGAAATTATTCGAGCTCGATTGCACACGCGCAGCTGTAGAGAACAGAACAGTCAAGAGCAGCTCCGGGAAAAAATTCAAAATCATAATTTGAGTAATGTGAAAGTGAACCCTACGTGCTTATAAAATTAATGGCAAAAGCGTCAGGTGCATGCTTAGAGGTGGTGAAATATAAGTATATATTCTTTATCAATGATGAATTTATTTTTACCGTTGTCTGGAGCAACTTCATTCGCAGGCTTAATCTTAAAGGATTAGAAGTGTTCTGATTTATGCTTTAAAATTTATTATATGGCCTTTTTATTATTATCTTTTTTGCAAATATGCGCAATAATGTAAAGTGTCTATGAAAAGTTTGACATTTAAATACTGCATGGTTTGTTATTAAAAGAAAACACGTGCATTTTATGCTTGCATTCTTAACACTTTCCAACCAAGTTGAAAAGAGTTTATGCTTTCGGTTTGTCTGACCGTCTGGCCCCGTTCTAACTCTCGTAAAAATGCTCGGATTACCATTAATTTTCGGAAGTTATTGACATCTACTCGAGCACGAATGCTATATTGCAAATGATGAGGAACACTATGGAAAGAAAGTAAGCCTATAAAAAAAATCATTTCAAATGAACTTTAGAGATGTTACACCCTGTTAAACATTTTCAAATTTATATACACTTACGAAGCGAACTAAAATATGCCTTCTATAACATATTCTGTGAAAAGAATAGTTATTATTCATTTACAGGACCAAGAATTCAACTACATAATAGTAAAATGGGAATTGTTTGCGACATATTTTAATGATATTAAATGTTTTCATGTATAATAAAATTGATATACTTTGCTGAGGCTTAATATAAGTTATTTCATGCATACATAGTGCATAGCATTTACAGGGACACACAAAAGATTTCAAATAATATATTCTATCCGAAGTATTGTATATTATCGATGATGACTGATGGATGGATGAAATGCATTTTTAATGATATGCATTTTTAAGTTTTAATAAATGTACGGATGTTATATGGCATCTATGAAAAAAGTGGTGCAGGTCATGCACTTCATAAGTCATGCATTTCAAAGTTTCTTAACTCTATCAATTTTAATGTTAGATGAATGGGACTTTCTTTTGCCTTATTTGTTAGTGTTACAGTAAATTTTTAATCACTTATAGAAACAGGGGATTGTATAAAAATTTAAATTTCGTGATTTTATTAATAAATGTCTTTCTTGACACAAAAGGCTTTTTAAAAAATTATTTACGTTATTTAACCTTTTCCGGCACGGGGAAATTCTGTTACTAAAATGAGAAATTATTCATTGTTACCGGAATTTGATAGAAACATTGCGCAATTCGTAAATAATTTCCTCCGTTGTGCAACAAGTGACAATTATCATGGCATCATAAATAAAGTTAAGTGCTTGTTAGCGTGACCTTGGAAACAGTGATTACGAGTGAACAATTACAGGTTTACAAAACTGTCAAAACTTACAAAATGACTCTTTTTTTATTAATAATTGTTTCTACATTATGATTTATGTGTGCATCGATTTAAATTTCATTCTGTTCTCAGTTTTTGTAGCTTGATGTAAGCACTACCCTTTTGCTGTGTTTTTTTCTCGCGTGTTAAAAATAAAGTAGAAAATGAAGAAGCGTGGATATAATAATTTGTGTGTGTGTTTTACAGTTACCATATAATAATGTTATATGTCTTTATCAAGATGAATTAGTGCAGTGGATATATCAACATGTGAATATGCCCGGTTCCCTTCCCTTATGGTGGATCTAATTGTTGGACACTTAAATGAAGAAGAATTCATCGGGTGAGTACCATTTACTCTCATATTTAATTCTGATTAATGATAAGAATTGAAGATAAACAATTATATTGAGGTTATAGTGAGAACTCACGCCGTTATTAAGACAAACGTCTTACAATGATTATGAGTACGATCTAAAAAGATATATCAATTTGATAACATAGTGATATACTAATTTCACACAAATAAAAAATATTGAATAAAAAACAAATAAAAATATAAGATTAGAATGGCCACCTTAAAAGATAATTATTCAATTGAAAAATTGACAGCAACGAATTACAGTACATGGAAATTTAAAATTGAAATGCTCTTAACTAAAGAAGAGCTGTTCCATGTAATAACCGATAATCCACCGACCCCTTTGACCGATCAATGGTCCAAAAATGATAGGAAGGCCCGGGCATTGATAAATCTAACTATTGATGACTCACAAATAACCCACGTTAAAAACTTACAAACTGCTAGACAAACATGGGATGCATTAAAAGAAATCCATGAGCGATCAAATCTCACAAGCAAATTGTTTCTTCTAAGAAAGTTATATAGTATAAAATTAGCAGAAAATGGAAATATGATAAATCATATTACAAAAATAATGGAGCTTGTTGATCATTTGGCAGCTATAGGCGAAATAATTGATAATCACCACATTTCCGCGCTCCTCCTGTGCTCTCTGCCCCAGTCTTATGATAATTTAATTACTGCTCTCGAAAGTAAAGAAGAAGCACAATTAACTCCGTCATATATTAAAAATAAGTTGATTGACGAGTTTAATCGTCGAAATGAAAACTATGAAAGTATTGATAATACAGCGAAAGCTTTTAAAGCTCAGAAAAAGTTTCCAGCTAAAAAAGAATCAAAATATTGTTCGATTTGTAAAATGAGAAGCCATAACACACAAGAATGTTGGCACAATAAAAACAAAACACACACAACACAACAAAATCAACACAACAAAAATTACAAAAAACACTATTCTACATCACTCGTTTTTCAAAGGGGTGAAAACAATTTTAAGAATGAACAAGCATCGGAATCGTATAACAGGTTTAATCGCTATGAAGGAAAAAACAATACATGGAGAAACAGCGAAAACAAAGATTATGCATTTATAACACAAGGGATAGAAAATAAAACATTCATCGTGGATAGCGGTAGCTCAAGTCACATTGCATCCTCTGAATCAATGTTTACAGAGATAAAATCGAGGGAAAAAACAAACGTGACTATCGCAAACGGAAAAAAACTTATCGCTTACGGTTCAGGCGATGTAAATTTAAATACGCTGACATCGGATAATAAAATTCATAAAATAACACTTAAAGATGTACTTCTAGTACCTGAAATCGAAACGAATTTACTATCAGTCAGCAAAGCAACCCAAAACGGATGTGAGATTGTATTTAAAAATGACCGATGCACTTTCAAACTTAACGGAGAAATCTGCTTAGAAGCACAAAAGGTAAATAATCTCTATGAAGTCCAGTTGGCTAACGAAAACCACGCGAACATTACACAAACGTGCAACAATAAAAATTGTCTAGAACTATGGCATAGAAGGTTAGGACACAGAAATCTAACATCGATTAAAGAAATTACACAAAAGGAATTAGTAAGAGGTATCCAGATAAACAATTGTAAACATAATATAGATTGCGAACCGTGTATTAAGGCGAAATTAACTGATGAACCCTATCCGAAAGTTGCTCAGTATAGAGCAAGTAAAAGGCTTCAACTTATTCACTCGGATGTTTGTGGATCTTTTCAGACACCCACGATTGGGGGGAAATCATATTTCTTGACTTTTATTGATGACTACTCGCGATTCACAATAATCTATCTATTGAAAAGAAAAAGTGAAGTCTATGAAAAACTCAAAGAGTTCATTGCGCTGATAAGCAACAAATTTGGTGAAAAACCGAAAGAAATCAGAACGGATAATGGGGGAGAATTTACATCAGATGAAATTGAGAATTATCTCAAATCAAATGGGATAAAACATCAACATACAGTCCCATATTGTGCAAGTCAAAATGGGGTGGCTGAACGGAAAAATAGGTCGTTAGTTGAGATGGCTAGGACAATGTTAAATAAATCAAATCTACCTTTAAAGTTCTGGGGGGAAGCAATCTGTACGGCAAACCACCTACAAAATAGACTGCCTACAAAAGCTAATGCAAAAACGCCATATGAATTATGGACAGAAAGACAGCCAAACTTAAGTTACGTTAAAGTATTTGGCTGCAAAGCCTTCGCTTATATTGATAAAGCCAGAAGACAAAAATTAGATAATAAAGCTGTTGAAGGTATTTTTGTGGGATACGACAATGAATCTAAGGGATACCGCATATATGTAGGAGGAAATGAAATAAAAATCGCGAGAACGGTAAAATTTCTTGAAAATAAATTCAAATACGTAAATGATAAGCCTGAAATTGAACAAAAACAAAATGAAGACGAAAAACGCAATTGTAAAAATCTCGTAGAGATAGAAATTTCGAACGGAAAAACAACACCATCTGCGTCTCAACAACAAATTGTGGAACTAAGGCGCTCAGATAGAATAAATAAAGGCGTACCTCCTGATAGGCTAATATATATTGTCAAAGATGACAAAATTAATGAACCAAAGGATTATAAGGAAGTTAAATTAATGGAAAACTCTCCGGTAAAACAGAATTGGATAGAAGCCATGGAGAGCGAAATGAATTCTTTAAGAAAAAATAAAACATGGTCAATTGTAGATCCTCCACCGAATAAGAGAATAATAGGTTGTAAATGGACTTATAAATTAAAGCGTGACAATACCGGAAAAATCCAAAAATATAAGGCACGTTTAGTAGCTAAAGGATATACGCAAAAGTTCGGAGAGGATTATGACGAAACCTACGCACCGGTCGTATCGTATACTACGATAAGAGCATTATTAATAGCGGCGTTGCACCAAAACTTAAATGTTAAGCATATAGATATTAACACCGCGTTCTTACATGGGGAACTTGATGAGGAGATATACATGTCGCAGCCGGAAGGATTCGTTGAACCAAACCAGGAAACCAAAGTTTGTAAATTAAATAAGGCAATCTACGGACTTAAGCAAGCCGCGAGAGCGTGGCATAATAAAATAACAGAAACACTAAAAAACATGAATTTCATTCAAAGTAAAATTGACACATGTCTTTTTACACAGAAAAGGAATAATGAAACAACCTATATAATAACATACGTCGATGACCTCTTAATTGCAGGAAAAGACGAAACCATTGAGGGAATAATCGCGAACTTAAATAAAGAGTATGAATTAAAGAATTTAGGGGACGTAAGCAATTATTTATCCATGAACATTCGAAAGGTAAACAAAAGCTACTTAATTAACCAAACTTCAAAAATTGAAGAGTTAATTAATAAATTCAATTTACAAGAAGCAAAACCATGTAGTACACCCATGGAAACAAATTACACTCACTTTAAGGATGATGACAATATTTTACCAAACAACACACAGTACAGACAAGCCATAGGTGCACTCTTATATCTTGCCACAGTGAGCAGACCTGACATTTGTGCAGCTGTCAACATCTTAAGCCGAAGGAACGAAAAGCCAAGAATGAAAGATTGGAACAGTGTAAAGCGGGTCATGAGGTATCTTAAGACAACAAAAACCTTTAATCTAGTTATAGATGGAAATTCAAAACCAACGCTAGAAGTCTACGAGGACGCTGATTGGGGTGGAGACACAGAATCAAGAAAATCGACAAGTGGTAATGTATATTTGCTAGGTAAAAATCCCATACTTTGGTCAACTAAAAAACAATCCTGCATAGCTTTATCTTCTGCCGAAGCTGAGTATATCTCAGCAGCTAATGCAGCTAATCAAGTCAAATGGCTGGTGAATTTACTTGAAGAACTCAATATCTCACAAACATATCCTATAGAACTCTTCGAGGATAATCAGTCGGCTATCAAAATGATAGAGCTTGAAAAACATTCAAGTAAAACAAAACACATTGAACTTAGATATCATCTCATAAAACAACTGAAACAAGATGGCATAATAAGACTCGTATATTGCCCAACCAAAATCATGATAGCTGACTTATTCACGAAACCCCTGCCCAAACCTCTTTTTGAAATTCACAGGAAGAACTTGCATCTGAGTGACAACACAACTTCAGAAATTAAGGAGGAGTTGATAGAAACATTGCGCAATTCGTAAATAATTTCCTCCGTTGTGCAACGAGTGACAATTATCATGGCATCATAAATAAAGTTAAGTGCTTGTTAGCGTGACCTTGGAAACAGTGATTACGAGTGAACAATTACAGGTTTACAAAACTGTCAAAACTTACAAAATGACTCTTTTTTTATTAATAATTGTTTCTACATTATGATTTATGTGTGCATCGATTTAAATTTCATTCTGTTCTCAGTTTTTGTAGCTTGATGTAAGCACTACCCTTTTGCTGTGTTTTTTTCTCGCGTGTTAAAAATAAAGTAGAAAATGAAGAAGCGTGGATATAATAATTTGTGTGTGTGTTTTACAGTTACCATATAATAATGTTATATGTCTTTATCAAGATGAATTAGTGCAGTGGATATATCAACATGTGAATATGCCCGGTTCCCTTCCCTTATGGTGGATCTAATTGTTGGACACTTAAATGAAGAAGAATTCATCGGGTGGGTATACCATTTACTCTCATATTTAATTCTGATTAATGATAAGAATTGAAGATAAACAATTATATTGAGGTTATAGTGAGAACTCACGCCGTTATTAAGACAAACGTCTTACAGAATTTACAAAAGACTTTTAAAAAAAATAAGAATCCCTTAACTTAAGCTTTCATTGTAAGAGCAAAATTTAAAAATAATATTGGTGCCGCTTACAAGTTTGGAATTAAAATTAAATATCCCGGAATGGGCACACTGTGGAGGAAAGAGTTAAACCACTTTTATAATTTTAAGTATGTATCTAGGACCAACGGTTGCGAAAAAAAGGTCGTTCAGGTTATTTGGACATCCTGAAAACTTTTTGCACTGTACTTGACACCTGTACAGTGACATATTAAGTTCAGGGCTGCCATAGGCGACTACTTTTGTATTTCTACCGCACACCACTTTCTTAAGGGTACATTCGAGAAAATATTTTTTCACCCTCAACAGATCGAAATTTTCTGATATATTTTCAGATTCACTTTTAAAAGTAAAATCATGAAACTTGCTGAGGTGATTTTTAAAGAGTCGTGTGATTCCATTTTTCGCTCTTTATCGACTTTAACAGCATTTTTTTGTAATATTTCTTGCATTTATTGAAAATTTGACAAGCATGGCATATTGTGTAGTTTCTAAATAAGAGAATTTCTCAGTTTGATATGTTTGAGAGCTAAAATGAATTAAAAAATAAATCAGAAAATAAGCAGTTTGGATGGGAATACACCCTTAAAGGTGTTTGTTCTCAAATTCAAAATTGGGTTAGAATTGATCATTATTATTTTTTTCTGGGTCAATATTAAGGGGTTTTTTTAATGATGAAACACTTATTTTATTTTTAAGGACTTTTTAGAGTGCACATAATGAAAAGATTCTATTTGCGTAAAAAAGGTGTTTTCTGAAAACTTTTGTGTGCTTAAAACTGAAGCAAAAGCCACGATTATTTCTATCTCGGAAACATTTACATTGAGAGGCAATGAAGTTTTTCTGTACCAGAATACTTAAAATGCTTTCTACAGAAAGCAATTATACACAATTCTTCAAATTAAGTTAGTAACTTATTGCTACATTTTATTGCGATGAGTTGAATTATGTTTTTTACAACCACTTTAAAGTATGTAAGAAATCCAAAAAAACCTCCTCTTCATTAAATTTTTCCGTCAAAACATCCGCCTGCCAAGAAGTTGAGGCAATAAAATCCTCATTAACAAACTACTGAATCCAGTTTTTAATTAGTCTCCCGGGGCGAGCAGGAGCCAGCATGATGTCTTCGACGTCACTAAATTAAAAGAAATAATTATGAGAAAAGCTAAAATTATGCAACATAAGGAAGCAAAAGTTACAGATAAAACTGCAGGAAATTTATACAAAATGCAAATGTATATAACCCAGAAGGGCAAGTGTCTGTTACCATTACTTCTGAAATATAAATTTCGTAAAACAACAACAAAATCTCGATTAAATTAACCCTTTCCAGTCTGATGTACGTAC
Organism: Maratus speculifer; assembly: GCA_964019185.1. Classification (NCBI taxonomy): domain Eukaryota; kingdom Metazoa; phylum Arthropoda; class Arachnida; order Araneae; family Salticidae; genus Maratus; species Maratus speculifer. The sequence goes on along the minus strand of OZ025290.1, from coordinate 192,392,863 downwards.
ATGTCTTTTTATCGAGTATTATTTTGTCTTGTACAGAGTTAATTTCGATTTATAGAAATAATAGTATATGGCAGCGGTTCCCAAACTTTCTCGGTACTCGACCCACCTTTCAGTGAAGAAAATTTTCGCGACCCAACTTTCAATAAAAAGAATTTTATGACTCACCCAAGATAAAGTTCTATATCAGTATAGCTATTTTTTACGATCCTATACACTCGGCTATCCTATTCTATGAAAAACGCAAATTTTCGTACATTATCAACAAAAACAAGAATTGGTAAGCTCTCTGTATGTAAGTGAATAGTAATTAAAGCAATGCACAAACTACAAAGATGGTTTAAAATGCGTTTAATTATTATGAAAAAATAACTTTATAATTAATGAGATTTCTGGTACTGGTGTTTTTCAATGTGTGGAATATATATTAACTCGCAGTTTGTCTCAGTACTTGTTTTTCAGAAGCAACAAAGTAGAAAAAGCATGTTCTCACAAGCACGAAGTGTTGAATTTCATCAAGGACCTCCAAGCTGATTTAAATATTTCTAGATATTCTGTTCGTATCTATATTAATCTAGAAGGAAATTTGGGATTTTTCCTTGAAATAGTATTTCCTGTTGAAATTGTCATATCTTTTTAAACAGATGAAATAAAAGATATGTTTTGATGACAAACCTCGATTGTTCCGCGACCCACCAAAACAACTGCCGCGGCCCACCAGTGGGTCGCGACCCATAGATTGGGAACCGCTGGTATATGGCTATACTTTTCGTATTGGGGCTTGATTTATGTTTTGGCATTTGGTAATACAGTGAAACCTCGAAATAAGGGACACCCATGGGACCGGAACTTTTGTCCCTTAAATAGAAGTGTCCCTTATTCGGAGTTTTGATTATTATTTTTAATTATTCGTTCAGAAGGATATAAAAATAACAAAACATTAAAGATGAAGTTAATGTGTATCCGAAGTATATAAATTATGTTAACTAGACACAAAACGAATAAAGAATTAATAAATTTTTGGAATTGATTACTAAATCATTAAATTATTTGTAGAATTATTGATTTTTATTTTATATGCAAATTATATACAAGCAAAAAGTATAAAAACACTTTAAAGAATTTTACTTGAAATAATCAATAAAAAGTAGTTGTTTTGCAAATTTCAATTTTTCACTACAAACTTTTCAAGTGTTCGTTCATTTACCGTACTTATAAATTTTCGTTCTTCATTATCAGCTGTATTTACAAAAAAAAGTATTCAACTGCTTTGTATATTTTAAGGTAACAAATCAGTCAACTACTGTGTTCAATTAGCAAAAAACATTTTGACATATTTTTTAACATAAAAAATTGGAATGCTTGACTATGGAAGCGAATTAGAATCGAACTGCTTTTTCAATTTTTTGATAAGTAAATTGCCTATTGAATTATAAACAATTTTGATCACGCGACAAATACATTTTTTACATTTTCTTAGTACTTATTCTTCTTTTGCGTGGAAATTCGGTTTAAAACGCCCACTTTGGCAATATTTTCTGTAAGATATATTGTGTTTTCATAAAACAGTTCGATTACATAGTTTCTGAACAGCAACGCCTGCCAATTTCAGGCATTTCAAATAAAAATAAATTAAAACTTATGTCCTAAAAGTTGCCCGTTTGGATTCGAGAACACCCTAAAAACATCAGTAAAGTTATTTATTTTATAATTTTCTTTTATTATTCACTTTCAGAATCATCCTCACAATTTTCAGCATTACTTCCAATGGGGATAAACGCACCGATGTTAAATCAGAATTGCGGGTAAATAAATGCTCGTCAATTGTGTCGTATATAAGCCTCTATATCTGCATGACTGTCTGTCTGTCTGTTTTATAAGTGCATATAAAAATCTATCACATACTATTTCATAATCTGAAATGCAAAAACCAATCCCTTTGATCTCATTTTCAACTGTCCCTTAAATCGAGTGTCCCTTATTCAGAGGCAAATACACTATGCGTCCTATACCAAGGGATTGGGATCGGAAATTTTGTCCCTTAAATAGAGGTGTCCCTTATTTGGAGGTTTCACTGGTAATAATAATTATAATAAAAGTTTACTTAATTTTCTTTGCAATGTTGGCGATTCCTTTATTTTAAATTTCACACTTTAAATTTAAAATATAAGTTACTTTTCTGAATCAATTATGTGTGACAAAACACAAAAAACATTAGAAAGTTGCAATACCTCTCAAATCCTGTTGTAATAGGTCATTTTTCAAACGTCTTCGAAAACTCTTCCTCAGCCTAATTTCGTATAACATATGAAATGAATAGGACACAAAAAAATACCATTTGTTAGATTTCAATCAATCAGCTAATCATTAAATATCAGTATGTCTATTTGGATAGCTGGTATATACGATTAACATTAAAACTAATTGTGTGATCAAAATGTAAAAAAAAGTTAAACCCGAAAGCATTAAAGAAAAATGGAAGCCTTACATATGAAATAACTTGTTAGACAACATTGTCAAGTGCTTTTGTTTTTAATCAAGCTATGTTACATTTAGACACAATTCTTCACAATAGAATAATAATTTAAAAATTCAGTTTCGAAACAAGCATGAAAAAAATTCGATGTTATACTTAACGGGTCAACCGTAACTCGTTAATTTTAGACTATTAAAAAAGATAACCGTTACTGCTATTGAAATAATTTTGTCAAAGGCGAAATAATAATCCTGGCCTTCAATTAGCGCTTTATTAATGCGAAATATCAAAAATCCTAACTTTTAATCATGTTAGTAAGATAATAATTGTGTATTTTACTATAGCGTAATAATTTTCAAAACTCAGAAAATATTTCAGAACAAATTATAAAGATACAATATTATTATTAAAAAATAATTCATTTTAAAGTATTAATGTTACAAGTAAAAAACAGCAAACTTTTTATATTTTTAGCAATAGAAAGAAGCAAAAAAAAAAAAAAAAAAAAAAATGTTTACAAGTAAAAAACAGTAAACATGTGATATTGTTAGACATTGAAATTTCTTTTGAAATGCTTACAAGTAAAAAACAACAAAATTGGGACATTTTTAGCGATGGAAAGAAATAAAAGAAAAATGTTTATAAGTAAAAAACAGCTAACTTGTGATATTGCTAGTGATAAAAAAAATAAAAAATGATTGCAACTAAAAATCAGCAAACTTGTCATATAGTTAGCGACGGGGGAAAAAATTAAAAAAATGTAAAAAAAAAACTTGTGATATTGTTGGCGAAGAGAAAGAAAGTTTAAAAAAATTTTTACGATAAAAAAAAACAAAAAAAGAGAAGTAAACTTGCAATATTGTTAGCGATGTAAAATATTGTTTACTTGCAAAAAAAGGGTAAACTTGTGATATTGTTAGAGATGGAATTTTTTTAATGTTTACAAATAAAAAACAGCTAACTTGTGATATTGCTATAGCGATTAAAAAAAAAAAATTATTACTAATAAATATCAGCAAACTTGTAATACAGTTACGGGAGAAAATTAAAAAAAAATGTGATATTGTTAGAAATCTATTTTTTTTTAAAGTTTACAAGTAAAAAACATAGCTGACTTGTGATATTATCAGCGATGGAAAAAAGAATTAAGAAAAATGTTCTCAAGTAAAAAACAGCAAACTTGCAATTTCGTTAACGTAGGAATAAAGGTTAAAAAACAGTTTACAAGTAAAAAACGGCAAACTTGTAATACTTTTAGCGATGAGAAAAAAAGTAAACAAAAAATGTTTACAAATAAAATAAATAAATAAATAAATAAAAAGCAAACTTGTGACATTGTAAACGATGGAAAAAAAATAAGACAAATGCTTATTTTACATGACGAATTTAACAAATACATGTAAAAAACAGCAAATTTGTAATATTGTTAGCGATGCAAAAATAAAAATTAAGAAAAATATTTAGAAATAAAAAACAACAAACTTACAATATAGTTATCGATGAGAAAAAAATTAAAGAAAAAGGGTTAAAAATAAAAAGCAGCAATTCTATGACATTGTTGACGATGGGGAAAAAAACAGTTTACAAGTAAAAAACAACAAATCTGCGATATTATTAGCGATGAAAAAAATTGAATAAATGTTTACAAGTAAAAAGCAGCAAACTTGTGATGTTGTTAGCACAGGAAAAAAAAAAGAAAAAAAAAAGAAAAAAAAAGAAAAATGTTTTAAAGTAAAAAACAGCAAACTTGTAACATTGCTAGAATGGAAAACATAAATTAAGAAAAAAAATTACAAGTAAAACTAGTCGTTGGGGGCCACCGTAATACTTACCCATCATGGATATGTATATGAAAATAAAACATGTGAAAACTATTTATACAATGCATTGCAATTTATAAACAAAATTTAAATATTGTTAATATACATAGTAATGCTATATTAAAGAACTGCTGATGTACCAATTTCAACAAATTATATAAAACACCAAACTGCTCAAGTAGTACTGAACTGCGTAAAAGAAACATCCTTATAACTCCAAAAATAATAATTCTATTAACTAACAATTAACTGCGTCGGATTAAGCGTCTCATTTCCAATTAAAATATACTTCTGAATTGAAATTTGATTGAAATACAGGGTCGTGAAAAATCAAAGAATGCGGAAAACAGGATTACACATATCTCGGCAACTAATAACTCGATCGACTTCGTTCTTTATGCAAAATTTGTGTTATTTTATTGCCTTTTACATCCACTCTTTAAAATAAAAAAAATCGAAAATTTTTATGTACCTTTCATCAAAATGAATTTTTCGAGAGTCCGAAAAAAATAGTTCCGGATAATCGAGGTTGCTGATATTAAATACGGTTCGTCTCATTCATACATACGAACTACATACAAAATTTCAAGTCTCTATCTCAATTTGTTCGGGAGATAGAGCGTTTACAGACAGACAGACAGACGGACGGCAAATTTTTTTTTTCTAAAAATATGTTTTTCGGAATCTCCACTATCTAAAACGTGTAAATCCGTCAAAAAAAATTTTCGATTTTCAAAACGATTGCAAGACTTACCCTATACTACGTATGATGGGTAAGTAAAACAGAAAACTTGTAATATAGTTATCGATGAGAAAAAATTAAAGAAAAAATGTTTTAAAGTATAAAAAGCAGCAATTTTAGGATATTGTTGGCGATGGAAAAAAAAAATAAAGAATCAGTTTACAAGTAAAAATCAGAAAATCTGCGATATTATTAACGACGGAAAAAAATGAAAGATTGGGTACAAATAAAAAACAGCAAATTTGTGATACTGCTAGCAATGGAAAACAAATAAGAAAAATGTTTACAAATAAAAAACAGCAAACTTGTAATATTGCTAGCGAAGAAAAATAAAAAATAAGAAAAATATTTACAACTAAAAAATAGCAAACTTATAATATTGTTGGTGATGTGAAAAAAAATAAACAAAAAATGTTTATAAGTAAAAACAGCATACGTGAGATATTGTTAGCGATGGAAAAAAAAAGTTTACAAGAAAAAAACAGTAAACTTCTGATATTATTGGAGATGGAGAAAAAAAAAAGTAAAAAACAGTTTACAAGTAAAAAAACAGCAAATATGTGATACTGTTAGCGATGGAAAAAAAAACTTTGAAAAAATGTTTACAAATTAAAAAAGAGAAAACTTGTAGTACTGGTAGCGATAAGAGAAAAAATAAACAAAAAATGTTTAAGTAAAAAACAGCAAACTTGTGTTTTGTTAAAAAAATATATAATCGACGATGGGGGGAGGGGGAATTAAAAAAAATTACGAGTATAAAAATCAGCAAATTTGTGATATTATTAGCGATGGAAAAAAATGAAAAACTGTTTACAAATAAAATAGAAGAAAACTTGTAATAGCATTACGGATGAAAAAAAAAATTTTTTTTTAATGTTTGCAAGTAGAAAGCAGCAAACTTGTGATATTACTATCAATGGAAACAAAAATAAATGCTTACAAGTAAAAAACAATAAACTTGTGATATTGTTAGTGATAGAAAAAAAAATGTTTTCAAAGTATAAAGAGCAAACTTGCGATATTGTTAGCGAGGAGAAAGAAATTAAACGAAAAAGTATTAAATTAAAAGTAAGTAATAATAATAAATTTTTCATAACGTAAAGTCTTCTTTGTTAGTGAGATCTCACACGTTTTCATCTATTTGAGGAAATAAAGGCAGTTTTAGACACAGTAAATTAGTTACCCAAAAAGTAGTATTTTAATATCTGAATGTATGCTTTAAAAATTAAATTATCGGAACTTTTTAATTCCATTTAATGTTTTAAAATTTTCGTTATAAATTATGTATTAATGTTAATAAGTATAAAATGTGCAATTTTATGTTACAATCAATGTTAATAAATAAAACCTCGCGGAAAAAAAATCTTTGCCATGAAGTAAGTCCAGTAAATGAATTGTTGAATGTTTTAGATTTTTTTTTCTTAACGGTGTATTTCGATCCAAAGTGTCTTTTTTCCGATTTATTTTTAGATTCATTTTTTCTCTCAAATGCACCAAACTTTTAAATTATCTTATTTAGAAACTACACAAGGTGCCGTAATTGTCGACTTTTTTATATATGTAGAAAATGTTGAAAAAAAATTCTGTCAAAAACGGCGTTTTGGACAAAATTTTCCGAAGCGGGAGGTCTGCGAACGAAAAAATGGGCATCCTTAGAAAATAATTGCTTATAAATCAAATTCTAATTAATCCAGCGAAAAATAACTTCACACGGCATCTTCTACATCACTTCAAAAATCACCCCAGCAAGTTTCATGTTTCTACTTTTAAAAATGAGTCTGAAAATGTATCGGAAAATTTCGAGCTGCTGAAGATGGAAAATCATTTTTTCGAATACACCCTTAAGCAGTATAATTTAAGAAATACTGACTGAAATTTACTTTTTTTTTTTTTTTTTTATAATATTAATTTTTAAACTCAACTTCGTGGTCAAAAAGCAGACTGATCTATATTGTTTAATCTATTAAACAAAAAGAATTGCTTATTTTTATAACACTTAGAAGAATACCTATTAAAAATTAGTTTTAATTACTAACCTGCCTCCAAAATTCAAAATGTTTTAGTAGTAAATAAACATAATGGATTTCATAGAATGATGATTCCCAGATGTAGACTAAGCTATGATAAGGAAGTTTTCAAAAGGAAAAAGCTTTCAATATCTTAGTTTTAATTTGGTTCTTAGAAATGAAATTTTTACAGGAAAGTAAATCTCAGAACATGGACATGCAATATAAATAAAATAATGACGATATAAGATCTTTCTGGTAAACAATGAGCAATGTAATTGGCTAAAAAACTATCGATTTCGTTTCTTGAAACTATCAGAAACCGGCTATCGCCCAGATAGCTTAACAGGTAAAGCAATTGGCCTTGTAAGCCAAGTATCCGTGTTCGATTCCCGGCCTGGGTAATTTTTCGCTCAGCTGGAAATATTCAATTCGTATGATAACTTTACCAATCAGTTTGATTATGTTAAAAATAATAGTATATCTACGTATCCATCGTTATATGGAGTTCCACTACCTGCGGTTTATTCTGCGAGCTGTTTCAAATGACAGACCAGATGTTACGACCAATAAGGTTATCTGAGCAAAAAATCCCAGCCGGATATCGCCCAGATAGCTTAACAGGTAAAGCATTTGTTGCCTTGTAAGCCAAGTATCCGGGTTCGATTCCCGGCCTGGGCAATTTTTCGCTCAGCTGGAAATATTCAATTCCTATGATAACTTTACCAATCAGTTTGATTGTGTTAAAAATAATAGTATATCAGAAACGTCTAGGAAACTTTATTCACATTCTATTATTGTAAACTTTGGACAAGAATATTTCGGAATAAAACAAAAGGTTTTCCACGAAATGTTTTTTGGAAAAAATTGCCCAGTATTTTCTATAATGTTTTTGGATTTTTATAGTGTAAAATTTGCAGAATATCTTAAAAATTCCATAAAACTATCTATCAGGATTTAGTCCTCCGTTATGTTAGTAATTTTTACTTTAAAACTAAACTACGTTAAACACTAATTAATCTATTTGGATAGCTAGTGTTAATTTTATTAATGTATTTTTCTTCTGACAACTGAAAAAAAAAATCTGACCCTGAAAGGTTTAAGGGTGTATTCGAAAAAACGCTTTTCCACCTTCAACAGCTCGAAATTCTCCGATACAATTTCAGTCAATTTTTTAAAAGTATAGAAACATGGAACTTGCTGAGGGGATTCTTGAAGGGACGTATGAGGTGTCGTGTGATAACATTTTACGCTCCATTCATTACACTGTAAAAAAAAAATCTGCAAACATACAAAATTATTTTTTGTAAAGCCACAGAAATCTGCAAGTTTACTAAAATTGCATCTGTAACCAGTGTATTATATTTACCAGCGCATAGCACAAATACATGAAATATCTTAGTTTCATCTGTCAGCCAATCAGAAAGGGCTTCAGTAGTGACGTGTTCATTGTTTACGCGGCCACAAGGGCGTAAAAGTCTTCCATCTTGAATCCGTGGGCGTGTTCAGCGAACTTACCAAAGTGACCAATGTAACCGGTAACTTACCGGAATGGTAAGTAACCGGTAGCTAACCAATTGACTGATTCTGTGGACGCACTGGTTAGTTATGTCATGTAGCGCCATCTATATTCCATTGCTGTAATTATTGTTTTATTTACAAACTATTTCGAATTAACTAACTTCGAATTATGATAAAAAGTTAATTAAATCCAATTGATTTTTTAAATCATCAGATTTTAAAACATTCACCTTTTATATAAACATTTTATTTACATTTTAGATCATGGTCTATATTTTAATTTAATTTTTTGCAATAGAGCGTGTGTTTTTTGTTATTTATATCTCATTGTCGCGTGTCATTTGTATTAACCGGGAACTTATTTGACGGTTCCGAAACATGTCAATGTATTTTATTTTTATTATAACACCTTTCTTAAGTAAAATTAAAATTTTTATTAAATTAACTTCGAATTAATTCGCCTGTTGATTTGAATTTGCCATTTATTTTTAACTAAATAACATGTAACCGATCACGTGACCCAACTAACCAAGATTTTCCCCCGGTTAGTTCGGTCACTTACCGGTCACATCGGTCACTTGTGCTGAACGACGTTGGTTGCTTACCGGTTACAGCACTGAACGCATTGGTAACTAACCAATCTTACCGGTTACTTACCGGTGATATTGCTGAACACGCCCCGTTATTGAGAAGGATTTCTAGTTAAAAAGTAAGTAAATATTTATTCTTAATGTGTTAAAGTTTGTTTTAACCTCTTCAGTCCTGACTTCGCCCCTAGGAGACACTTATGAACACTCTTTAATTTTTTTTAAAAATGCTTCTAGAATTGTTAAGATTGCTTTTAGACCTCTTTTAATGAATGCGTGCATATTATAAGCATCGATAACTCAGATAAGGGTATTTGATTTTTTGTTATAATATAGCATGATCTAGCAAGTAAATCTTTCTGTTATTTCCTGTTAATTACATATATTATTGTCAGATAACTATTCTTTACGTAGGTATTTATTACAAATGCGAAATTTCTAATGTTTAATGTAACAAATAAAACTTCCCTTCTATTTTTCTCAAATTTCCCTTCTGCTTTTTTGCCTCCTTCTCCAAAGTACAAAAGATTAAAGTGTTTAAACTTTTTTCTACACTTTTTGTTACTTTATAGTGAATAATCAATACTAAATTTCATTAGCAATTGATAACATCACTTTCATTTCATTAAAAATTTCATCTGAATTTCACCCTCAAAATATTCGTTTCCGAATTTTGTCAATCCCACACATTAACAGCATTTAAAGTTTAAAAAAATCTGTAAAACTTTTTAATTTAAAATAAATAAAATCTGCTCTATGCGTTACTTTATTTTCACAATCAATTGCCAAATAAGATTTTTCTTACCGCTCGAAATTTTCCTTTTCCTTTTGCTCCCTCATCCCTTCATTTTGCGATCTATGCTATATATTCTATGCGCTCCTCATAAAAAAAGCATAGAATTTTAAACTATTTAAAATTCTTTAGAGCCCGGTGATGGGGGGGAGGCGAAATCTGAATTAATTAGAGGAAAGTTGAAAATTGTTTAAATCTTTGTAGGTCTAGAATGAATATACTAAGTTTTCCCGATTCTTACTAGGGTAGCGTTACAAAATGTGTATTGATTTATAATCGAAAAGAAAACTTTTATTAATTACCATAAAAATACCTATAAAACTATTTTTATCAAAATCATTGTCAGTTCATTATTTTTGATATTTGAAATATGTGTACATAGTTATCTATTGTGTATATATTAAGTGGATATCTATTAGAATTAAGGAAATCGGAAAAAAAAAAAAAAAAAAAATGCGAGAATTTGGGGGGGGGGGGGAGGACAAATGAGTGTGCAGAAACCTTTTCGCTAGAGGAAATTTAAAGTCAACAAGTAGCATGGTTCTAAACTTCGATATTTTACATAAAGGACAAAAATGGTTTAAAAAAAAAGGATTTTCGATTAGTACGAACATCTTAAATTAACCTTTAACTAATGTTACTGATTTCACAGACCGCTGCTCCCCCCCCTCCCCCTCCCATTTTTACACTTTAGCTACACACACTATCGAAGTTTTCATTCATTTGAAACTTTTGTACTATCATCAGAGACTTTTGAATCGGTGAATTTTAATTATAAGAGATTTAAACAAAACGTTTAGTACAAAAAATCTTTCCTATGAGTTAATCGGGCCTCTTATTAATCTTTCGGTAGAAACTGCTTCACAGTAGTTATATGATAATTTCTGTCAGGTTAAATTTATAAAAGTGTAAAGTCTTCGGAATAATAAAAAATGTAGTCTTAACATAAAAAAATTATCTTTAAACTATGGTTTAAGATTAGCGGTATCAGTTGCGACATGTAAAACAGCTATCATTCATGCACATCTTTTAACGATAACTACAAAATTATAATTCTCAAAATTCATAAAATAAATCCCTAGCATAGTTACATAAACATCGTGAAGGCTTCAACAACTTAAAACATGTAAAACAAATGGAGGCTGGGCAGATTGATAACTTGGTCTCTTCTTGCACCAATACTCTGTTAGAGATTAAGGAAAAATTTTGAAATAGAATACGACAAAAATATACTCGTTTTATTTTTAATTTCAAATTATAAAACCTTTGTCTTGACAATGTTTTCGATAGAATCAATTCTTTTGAGATATTGCTCAGATAAATAAAAAAAGTGTTTTTTCGACTATAAATGTGTACTTATTTTTTATAACGTTGACCACAAACGAGGGGGGAAGGGACTCGGTACTTTCATTCCGTGCTTTCCACTTTCGCCGAACTCATCGATCACTGTCATCCGTATCTATCAATTAAGTATTTCCGTTAGAAAAAGACGTAAATCGTTTTCTACTTACTTTAAGGTAATTAAAAAAAAAAATTACCAAGCCGGCCATTTTGTTTCTCTTTGAAACAAACATAACTACTCCAAATCCAACCCCAAACTATAAATCCATTAGTGAATGTCTTCAAGGAGTCATATTACTCAGTAAGTGCGGGGTGTCAACAAAACGCTAATCTGTTTCTTCCTGCTTCTTCTCGTTTCCCTTTTTTCCCAGTTAAAAAGATTTATTAAGAATATTTTTGTTTAACTATTTACATGACGAATAAAAAAAGCAAAAATTGGTTTTATTATTGTTTTTTAAATAAAATATTTTTCAGATTTTTTTTTTTTTTTAACTATTTATATACAGATTTATGAATACATATAGCAAAATTTTCTAATATCGTTGACGGACTGCTTATTTATTTATTTTAGTAAAAGCATATAACGAATCAAAAAAAAGAAGAAAGTGTTTTAATTATTGCCCTTAAAAACTAAATACAGTTCAGATTTTTAAATATTTTTTTAGCAGCCATATTATACAAATCATTTGGAATCAAATGGCATCTTTCAGTTATTGATAAATTTATTACACATTGAGTTACAATTGATTGAAAATCAACTTTGAGACTATTTTATGAAAGGTAATTTGTCTTTTTAGACAAAAGAAAAAAAATGCATTGGACTTATTGATATGCGAATAAGAATTTTGCACAAATTTCATAAATTTACAAATAAGCATAAATTTTTTCATTGTGTTAGAAAGCAGCAACTATGTATTTGTGAGCAGCTTTATAATTAAATTTAAGAGGGTTTTTTTAGTGACTTACTTCACCTTGAATCTTAATTTAAGGCATTTTACAAATAATCTATTATTTTCAAAGAATTGGAAACGACGAAAAAAAAAGAAAAAAAGATTTTTTTTTAAAATAAACGATTAAGGGTGTATTTCGATTCAAACTAATCATATTTTCCGATTTATTTTTAAATTCATTTTTGCGCTCATATGCATCGAATTGGCAAATTGTCTTATTTAGAAAATACATAAGGTGCCGTGATTGTCGATTCTTTGATGTATGCAAAACATATTTCAAAAAAAGCAATCAAAAACGGCATTTTGAACTGATTTTTCCGAAGCGGGAGATCTGTGAACGAAAAAAGGGTCATACTGAGAAGATAATTGTTTTTAAATCAAATTCTAATAAATGGAGCTAAAAAGGAAATCACACGGCACCTCATACATGTCTTCAAAAATCCCTTTTGAAAAGTTTCATGTTTCTACTTTCAAAAATGTGTCTGAAATTGTATCAGAAAATTTCGAGCTCTTGAAGGTGGAAAAGCGTTTTTTCGAATACACCCTTAAGAGCGAGTATTACTCGCGCTCAGAGTGTTCCGTACAATAAATATACGTATTATTATTTAAAAAAATAGTTCCTGAAAGAATAATAAGTGAAATAAAATTAATATTGCCCAGTTAAACTGATGGCATTGAGCTCACAGGCTACGCATACTAATAGTATATTTAAGCCTTATATTCTCAAGGGTTAATTCCGTTCGAAAAACAAATTAAGGGGGGAGGTGGCAGCTCCCTTCATTTCCCCGTTTTATACTTAATCATTGAACCCCTTAAACTATTGAGGGATATGATTTATCATATAAAAATTTTGAACAAAAACTGATAATTCTGCATGAAAAACCCATTTTTATCAATTAAGGGAAGAGGCATGAGCTCCCCGTTCCCCCTCTTTATACTTATCCAATGAAAACCTAATACTAATCACGAAAGTGCCTCATCAGAATGATCCTACATCTAAATTTTGAATGAAAACTGATAATTCTGCATGAAAAACCCATTTATATAAATTTAGGGGAGGGGTATTAGCCCCTGTTCCCCCTGTTATACATTTCGAATGAACTCCAAAAACTAATAAGGGTAGCGCCTTATCAGAATATACATATATCCAAAATTTTAAGTGAATCGGATATTTTTATCATGAGTTATCGCGTTACGCACATACAGAACCGACGGGCACATAAGCTCCCAGACTTTGATAGCCTGTGAGTTAAAAAACTATAAAATGTAGGGTGTGGTATAGCTGTATATACACTATATGTCCAATGATGATCGGTCAGTTGGGATTTTAAACGTTTTGTTAAATATTTAAGGAAATGCTTGAGGAATTATCCTGACTCTTCACGTTTGCAAACAGAATAGTATAGGTTATATATTTTAGCGGTCAACAAATTGGAATATATATATACACACACACACACACACACACACACACATATATATATATATATCTTTTGGATAACCTTGTAAAAATTAATGTAGAAAAAGCATTCAAACTGTAGAGCATGATTACAAGGTTTATTGGAAGTAAACTCTTTTCATTTTTATGAGGATAGCATCATGTACACTTGTAGAGAAATTAAGGTTTTTTATAAAACCAGTACCAAATTTCAGGGCATTATGTTCAATAATGCTTTTTCATAATTTCTAAAAAGAACACATTTTTATAATAAAAACTCTTCCAATTATAAGCAAAAAGCTTGGCAAAATTTGAGACTGTTTCTATAAAAAAAACATTTCTTTATTAATATAATGCTATCCTCACAAAAATGAACACATCATGTTTTTGCAGTTTGAAAGCTTTTGCTACGTTAGTTTCTGCAGTGTTATCTTAAAGGTATTCGTTCTTTTTCTGTTGTTGACGGTCCCTTATAGGAGGGTTATTAAAAAAAAATATCTTCGTGGAAATATATGACCTTTACTTGTCTGTTTACATACCTGGATTTTCAGACTAATTCCTTAAGTATTTTTTTCCATTAACAAAACGTTTAAAATCGCAAGTGACCGATCATCATTGGTCATGTAGTGTACCGGAAAAGTATGAATATGTATAACATAAATGAATACAAGTTCAACAAAATTTCTGTCGTTGTGGCCTATAGGCACAAGTGGATTTCGAAGTTAAGCTGTCATTTCCCCAACAAAAAGTAAAATATGATTAGAGATAAACTCGTTCAACAACTTTATTTGGCCGCTTTTGAAGAGTTTTTAACTACATTTATCTGTAAGAACTGGTTTTATTACAATCCACTTAAGGGAAATTCGGTTCAAAATGCACATTTTTACAGCATTTTTTGAAGTATATCCTGATATTACGAAAAAAATTGACCATAACGGAACATTATATAGCTCCTAAGTAATAGAAAGTACCAATTTAAAAAGTTTGAGAGCAAAACTAATTTAAAAATGAGTTAGAAAATAAGAAGTTTGTTATGAATATATCCTCAATACTTCAATCACGATCGCTTTGGGAAATTCTTTTCACAATGCCCACATTGAAAGCATATATATTTTTTAATATATTCTGTCTTTATGAAAAAATTAAATAAAACAGCTCCTATATAGCTCCTAAATAAGAGAAATTGTCAATTGCATATGAATTTGCGAGCTAAAATGAATTCAAAATAAGTAAGAAGATTCAGAATTTGTTATTTTTATATATTCCCAATTCTTCTATCTCGATCGCTTCGAGAAGTTCTGTTCAAAAGGCCAACTTTGACAGCACTTTTAAAAGTATATTCTGCCATTATCAAAAAACTGACCAATACGGCGCATTATATAGTTCTTAAGTAAGAGAACCTGCCAGATGGATGCGTTTAACGGCAAAAATGATTTAAAATATGAGTCAGAATATAAGCAATTTGGAAGTGAGTACTCTCTTGATACGATTTTTTCTTCAACTTCAACTTATGTTTAATTTGTTTGTGCTATAAGAATTGATCCTATCAAAAACTTGTCAATATAAAAGTTGTAGATATTATTAAGAAGATGTACAATAAATTTAATCGGATTTGATATCATAAGAATTGACAAATTTATGGATTTTTTTTCTTCTTCTTCCCCCCCCCCCTTTTTTTGCAACAAGAGTCGCTCTTATTAAAAGTTCTTCAGTACAAAAGTTTCAGATAATATTAAGTAAAATAAATTTAATTGGACTTGATACCATAATAACTGACGAAGTTATGAATTTTTTTCTCCTAATAATCCTATTTTTTTCGCCCTTTGAGCCTATTTTTAATTTTATCAAAAATTTGTCAAGCATAAATTTTTGATCCATTTTTTTAGAAGTAATACAAACTTCAAACTGATTCGATATCTATTTTAAATAAGATGTTATGGGAATTTTTCGGTTTTCATACCCCCCTCCCCTATTTCGACCCCTTGGTCCGATTTTGCCCGTTAATAAACTTAACCGAGATTTTATGTTTCTTGATTTTATGTATCAGTTTGGAAGAGATAATGAGCAGTATTGTAGAAGTTATCGTATCTATAAAAAATTGATATTGATATATAAAGTTTTTTACTGATGGTAGTTTTGGTGTCTAAGGTTCATAATCAGTGTAGATCTGCAGAAATTTTTAAGAAATTTCAGTATAGTTTAGACCGCAATCGATAGTATTCTGTTGCGGTCCATACGAATCCATACGAAATCTACCTAAAAATACATGAAGGCTAAATAATACAAAATATTGCTATTCTGTCAAACTATTTTTATGGTTTCTTTCATCTGACGAAATCTAATTTGTCTCAGTCCAGTGTCTGTCTGTCCGTCAGAGTCCGCACACAAAAATTGCGTGAGTCAGAGACTTCAAATTTTGTGCATTTACAGCTGAATATCTCGTGTCACTCAACAAATTATAAGATTTCGAAAACATTTATTATTTTAATTAAATTAAATTTTTCAATGCCATAAATTTATTTTTGCGATTTTGATTTAAAAAAAAAATATTAATTTCAACGTTTTGCATGCAGACATTATACCTTGGTAATAAAGCATCTTGCTAATAAACAGAAGATTCCTAGTTCGAGCCCTGGTACTAAAAGTTGAAGTAGTTTCATATTATGATGGATTTAATTAAATGAAATTTCGTACTTTTTGCAAGTTTAAGGATTTGTACTATTAGGGTTTCATGCATCTAACATTCATAATATCTTTTGGAATTCAATTTTCTTTCTGTTTTAAAAAACTGTTAATTCATTGATGATTCAGCGTTTTAAATTTCGCTTAAATATTTTTTTCGTTTTTAGAAATTTAAAATTTTATTTTTATTTCCGCTAATTTTTTTTTTCAGATTTTTAAAAAAATTGGAATTTTGGAATTTTATTTGAACAAATTTTATTTGATTAAAATAAATAACTTCCTTTTATAAATATTTTATAATTAAATTTACTTATACTACCATATTTGTGATAATTTAATAATTGTGAGTCAAAAGTGTGTATTTATTAAATAAAAAATAAGTTTTTTTTTTTTTTTTTTTTGGAAAGAAATATTAAACGAAACCCTCTGTACGATCTGCGATCACACTTACCTACTTTTTTAAATTTTATCATCATCTTTTTTTTTTTCTCTTTAAGAATTTAATTCGATATTGACAATAAAAGTACTGCATATTTAAATTTCATTTGACATTTCATAAAACTAAATTCAGCGTAATGATAAGCGTTCCTACTACAATGTAACAAAAACAAAACTATTGTTCAAAGTTTAAAATTGGCATTGTGCTAAGGGCGCTTCGAAAGGAGGTCATTAATTTATTAATGAGTTACGAAAGCTTTCACACTATACCCCATACGATATACAAAGAATTTTTTTTTCAAGTAACTTATTATCCCCTCTATATTTTTCCTAAATATACTTGTGAATGTTTAATAATGTGTAAATATACGATTCAATAGTCTTTATTACTTTCTCCAATTGAAACTTTTTACATTCCATAGCTTACAAGTAAAATGGCTGTAACAGACACAGGAGTAATCTGATAATAGTTCCGTTTTACTTTTTAAATGCGAGACCCTAAAAAGCACTGAAAAATCGGCATCGATGGGTTTGTTTTTCTCTCGATTGCAAAGTAATAATAAATCAAATGCAGCAATTTGAATTAGAATCATGAATTAGGACTGTTTACTAACTGTTTCTTACCTGCGACCGACCCATTCCCGTGAGTTCGGATCGGGTTGACCTTTTTTTCTGTTGTGGATCGGTTTGACCTTTTTTTCTGTTGTGGATCGGGTTGACTGATTTCTTTTTGCTGTAGATCGGGTTGAATTTTATTGGGTCAAGTCTAATTCGGTCAAACTGATCTAATTCGAATCAAATCTGATTCGGCTTCGGATTTTGAATCTTGCAGGTCGACTTCGGTTTGATGTGATTTTGATTTTTTAGAATGATATTCGACAATTTTTCCGATTAAAATCTATATTACAATAAAACCTCCAAAGAAATTCTCGGAAAGCGGACTGCTATGTTTACAATTACTTTTTTCAATTACTAACGAATATTCCTAAACTTACACATTTGAATGGCACTTCACAATGCACACTCATGTAATATTGATACGCGTGCATAAATATCACGAGACATGTATTTTTGTTAGTATCAAAGCCGAAATTTTAATTATCTATGATCACATTTCTTTTAAATACATTTTTGTTTCCCAAGCAGTACATTGAATATATACTTATTCATATTTAAATAGGCATTTATTTTCATCTGAAGCATAGTTCTGCTGAAACACTTTTTTGTGGAAATTCTAACAACCTGAAACGTTCATGGCACCAGTACTGAAGGAAAATAAAATACGTCTTATTTAATTAGAGCATTTTTGATATTGTGTACTTGAAGAAATATTCTTTTAAAAAGGTTGTGTCAAATTTTTGTAATGAACGTCCGATTTATTTCCGTTGAAAAAAGTATTTTAATTATTACTACTCAATATGTAAACATTTGTTTCAACTGTAATACTGATAGCATAACTAAAATCGCATTTACACCTATCACCATTCATAAACGGCAGTATACTCACTTTTTTTTTAGAGAAGACTTCAATATGAATTTATTATGTTCTACAAAAATTCCTTAGAATATAATCTAATATATTTCAGTAAGGAAAATAAATAACACACTTTGAAATGTATTTTTAAGCCCTTCACACCCATAGATAGCTATTTAAACTACGTAATATAATAAAATTTTGTTAAGCTTCAAAGGGTCATCTTCGAAAATCGAAAATAATTTTTTCTTAATGTTTTATGGTAGAAAATTCATTTCAGTAAGAATATTTTTATTATTATTATTTTCATTAGAAATAAAAATTCTAAATTAAAATTTCGAACTTTGATTTAGTGCTGTTTAAACAACATTTTAAAGTCCCCCCCCCCCCCCCCTTATTGCGCACATTGTTTTAAAAATTTGATATCTCAGAATTATCGATCGACTTCAAGCTACTCGAATAGTAATTGAACAGTATTTAAATTTCTTAATTTTGAGTAAAAAATGACTCTGCTTTTATAAAAAAAGTAGTAAATTTGAAAACACGACTAAAAGGGTTTAAAAATGGAAAGGAATATTTAATTTTTCCATAAATGTATTACACCTTAAATTATAAATGATTGCTTAATTTATAAGTGATCATGTACACTCACCTCTCTTGGTCAGTAATGTGCAAAAATTTGTTTCAAATCGCGAAATTTCGCAGATATTATGATATTTCCTTTATTTTATTATTATTATTTTTTTTTTTTATCAAAGATTGGAAACCATTATTCGATTTCACTATTTATGAATGTCAATACCTGAAGATATCTTCAGTTTAAGATTGCAAATCAATTGACTAATCGTCCAGAAGGTAGACATTTTAGTGTGGGCGTGGGAGGGGGAGGGTTGCTGTAGACAGATAACTTTATCAACATTTCACTAATTTTGAACTCCCCCCCCCCTTCCCTCCTCTTCATATCATACGTTAGCATTCGTCGAACACTGCTCCACCCCAACCACCTGATGAAACAGTTAACATTAAAATGTTATTTTTATCTTCTTTCTTTTTTTTTTTCCTATGTTTGCAATAATATACAGATATCGCAATTCAGATATGAATTCAGTCCTTTACGGTTTCAATTCATATGAAGAGATGGAGTAAATTAAATATCAATATTACAAATGAAATAAATTTATTTCAAATAACATACAAATCAATTGAGCAATATTGTCAGAAAGTAGCCTCTTTGGTGGGTGGGTAATGCTGTAGATACATAACTTTATCAACATTTTACTAATTTTGATTTTCCCCTCCCCCTCCTTTTCATATCATACGTCAGTGCCCGACCCCAACCTCTTGATGAAATAGTTGACAGTGTTAAAATATTAGTTTTGTTTTCTTTCTTCCTTTTTTTCTGTGTTTGCAATAATAGGCAGATATGGAAATTCAAAAATTAGTTGCTTCCTATGCACATTTAATTCAGATGGAGAGATGGAGTCAATTAAATATCAATATCATAAATTAAATAAAATTATTTTAATAAAATTAAAAAATATATATAGTTAACTATTTGAAAGTATTAAATTATAGCTTATTGTTACATAATTTATTCAACACTATTGTTATCTTCTTGCACTTGTTTCCTGCCTGGGAATAGTAAGAGCTGAACGTTTTATCGATAAAACAGTGGACAACATTCTTTCACTTTCTTTACTGGTAAACGAAAGTATCAATTCAAACTTTAATGTATGTTTCAATAAATCTTAATTCAAAAAGGAAATATTTTGACATAAGTTTTAATTTATTTTAATCCGAAAATATATTATACTAGCAAATATTGTTCGTACTTAATTATCGTACTCAGTTCTCTCTCTCTCTCTTTTTTTTTTCCAAATGCAATAGATTTTTCAGAACAAGCCGTCAAAGTTGAGATTTTGAACCGCATTTCCGACGAAAGCAGAAAAACAGTCCAATGAAGAGAGAAAAAATCGTGATCATGTGATCAAACTCGCTTATAACTTGATAGGTAATTGAATTATCATAAAATGAAAAACTGAGGTCGATTCCAAATCTCTTCCATAGACAGTTCTTCCAATTTTATATCTTTCCATTAAAAATTTAATTTCTAAACGTGTCAAAACATTTAGCACCTGTTGAGCAGAGCAGTTAAGAACAGCCTAAAATTATCATTTCAAAAATCTACGCTCGCCAGCCTGCGTTTACATTATGCACTCCATAATGTGTCTTGTTTTTAAAATATTGTCTGGTTATGCAAGATTGAATGATATATATGGCGAACGGGGATTACTTTCTGTAATCATCATGCTTTTCTGCTTGAATGGAGCATTTTTGTTACCATAGCCTCATCCAGCTGTCGTGATAGATCATGGCTGTTTTTGAGATTGAGAAGTAAAATAACTTATAAATTACACATTTGAAAATCAACTTGATTAAAATGGCTAGGTTAAAAATGTCGGTGCCTCTCACACTTTCTTAACGACACATGGATAACATTCTTTTTTTGGGTTCGAAGTCTAAAAACTCCCGTCTGCTTAGGAATAACATTCCGAATCATGGTATTGAAAAGCACAGAGTTTTGAAATTTTACTCTTATATTTCATCTTTTGATAAAATTTTAAGTATTTTCGGAATCAAGCATAGCTTATGCATGAATTCTTTTCTTTATTTCATTTACTATCATGCATATTCTTAAATTCGCATTAAAATAGTCTATACCTAACTTTTTTTTTTTTTTTTTTTTTTTTTTTTTTTTTTTTTACTGAACGCCCTTGGCTTACGTTATGATTAAGAATCACATTAAACAATTCTCCGATTTAAAAGTTGTCTACTTAGCGTAAAAATTTGTCTATAACACTACCAATGTAGAATTTTTTTCAATATTTATTTAATTTGTAGACAACTACTACTACTACTACTAATAACAATAGCAATAACGTAAATAATAATACTAATACCAAATACATTACTTTTATTATATCATTGCAAGTAGAAAAGAAATCCACATGTTTAAAAGACAGAAATGGACTGAATTTATAAAAAAATAAGAAAAATAATTACAATAATTAATCAATTTTATATTGGCTAACCTTAAATCTTAAAACAAATATTATTTTTAACTCAAGTACAATTTAAATTTCTCCAATTATTGAGAAATTAAACTTTATTAAATACATAATCAGTAATATGGAATTAAGATAATGAAATCAATGAAGTTATTAATTATTAATATAGTTATTATTATTTTTATTATTGTTATTATCATTCACGTGTTAAATATGCGTGATTTAATTATTTAAGCAAAAATTGTTATAAATTCCTTTTAAATTGTCACAAAACTATACAAATTTCTAACTTGTATTTCAGACAAAGCATATAAAATACAAGCATTAACATTTAAATATAATATATGTAGTACATAAAGAAAATGATCATATTTGAAATGCAAACGAAACACTTTCTTTCTTGCTGAAAAAATAAAATGTCATGGAATTTTCCAGGAACTGTTAAGAAAGAGAGTCTTTCAGAAGTGTCATTTTGAGATAAATGGTTACCGGGAACATCTGTGACTGTGTTGGTAATTATCGGCCACCTGAGGGGTGAAACTTTTACTGAAAAAGAATCATAATGTCGGATTTCTCAAGCTCAGTATTAGCGTTGAATTTTTATCTACTTTTTTTGCGATCATACCTATCATAGCTATTCGTTCGTAATAGCTGTCAACGAACAGCAGGAGATTTAAATGATCGTTCGGCGAAAAAAGCATGAATCCTTTCATTCTAGATCTTAACTGAAGGGTTTAAAACAATATAATTTTTTCCTAATTAATTTTGAACGTTGGGCTCATGCCCCGCCTTAATAGAAATAAGTGGGTTTTTCATCCAGAATTAAGTTTTCGTTCAAAATTTAGATATAGGATCATTCTGATGAGGCGATTCCGCGACTATTATTAGGTGTTCATTGAATAAATATAAACAGGGGGAACGGGAGTTCTAATGCCCCTCCCCTTAATTTATATAAATGGGTTTTTCAAGCAGAATTGTCAGATTTCGTTCAAATCTCTGAATAGTTTTGGAAGTTTAATGGTTAAGTATAAAAGAGGGGGATAACTCCTCTTAAATTATACAAATGCTAAATGGTTTTTTTAAGAATTATCCGATTTTCTCTGAATTTTGGATATAGATTTTTTATATGATAAAGCATGTCCTTGATAGTTTAGGAGGTTCAATGATTAAGTGTAAAAAAGGGGAAAGGGGAGAGCTGTTTCCCCTTCTTAATTTCTTTTTCGAACGCCATTAACCCTTGAAAATATAAGGCTGTAATGTACAATTAGTATGCGTAGCCTGTGAGCTCAATGCCATCAGTTTAACTGGGCAGTACTTTTTATATATTAATTTTTGCTCTCAATTGTGTGCAATTGGCATTTTCTTTTATTTATAATGTGCCATATTGGCCAAATTTTGATGTTGTATGTAATTAAATATAATTATTTGAGTAGAGATACAATTTGGGAACGATAGAACAGGTCCCAATCTTTTTTGAATCATTGTGTCCCATTCCTCCCTTGAAGTAGCACTAAAAGAAATATGTTTCCAAAAGAAACATTGCCTTTTAGATTTTACTTAACTGTTCATTTATAAAAAACATATTGTTGAGTTTATAAAGTGTTAAAATCAATTAAATTAGCAACAAAAAATGAGATGGAAAATTTACATTAAAAATCTGAATAGTTAGTTACTTTTTCTATTGTGAAATGGACTTTTTAAGTGACAAACTCATAATTACTTGCAACTCCAAATATTTATAACAATAAGTATAATACATTGATTATTTCATCTGATGGAAATTTCATAAATTAAAAATAAAGCATATTTTAAGAATTATTGCAAATGTCCCATCCCTCCCAGTGTTCCACTCTTCCTTCATCCCCCCCCCCCCCCATCATTTTTAATCAATATGTATGTAATGTGAAACCTCAATAAAATACGCAGATAAAAAACAAAAGTGACTTTGGACAATGAATTTTTTAAACGATATTTTTTGTATTTTTACTTTATCAATCTTTATAAGAAGAAAGTATTAGATTCGTAAAACGTTTAGACAGATTTACACGCTTTAGGGGGCAGAGACCCCGCTTTTTCGAAAAGGGGAATCTGTGATTTTATTTGTATATGACACGCATTTTCTAGATACTCTATCTCAGGAATCAATGCACAGAGTTTAATATTTTAAATATATAGGTTTAATACAGAAATTATGTTCAATCAGTCACTGATGTAAATTAGTGATGGGCAGTTTTCGATGTAAATTCCAGTTTTCGACGGAGTTAAGTTTTGAGTCAGATATACTAAAACCATGTTTTTACAAAATGTCTGTCTGTAACTTTGTCTGTGTGTTTTTATGTTATGAGACACAAATTTTAAGTTGAACTCTATCTCGAGAACTAATGCACTCCATATAATAAAAGTTCATATTAAGTTAATTCGTAATGTAAATTTGTGCTGATTAACTTTTTGTTTAAATTGCTCAACATGCGGTGTTCCTTCGTTATTTTCTCAGATTTCTGCAATAACTCTACCTTAATGCTTATTAATCGGATTTTCATCAAACTTGAGATTCTGTTAGATACTGTCCTGTTACCAACTCACCAAACAAGAGGCGCTGTTTTCTTGAATTTTGCAAAATTTAGGTGATTTTAGCGATGTTCATACCTCAAAAAATAATGCATAACATTTCGTATCCTTAGAAATCCCAAGATGGGCATATATTTTTCGTATTGGGACGGCAAATTTTAAAGTATTAACATGTATATAGATAGATGAAAGTTTCGGTATTGCCACATTCAACTAGTTTGAAACGTTTTACAGTATTTCAAAGGGTAATTTTAAGTGCTGTCGAAAAGGGGAGGGGGGAGGGAACAAAGCTCTTCCGGTATTTAACATGTACTCAAAAAAATATGTCATCATTCAAACTCTGAATTTTTTTGCCGTTAAAACATAAAGTTTGCGTATCCTGGGTGAAGAAGTGATATTTAGTAATTATTTTCAATAATTATTAATTTTTAGCAGAGGTAAACAATTTAACGATAAAAGAAATTCCTAACTGTAATACATGTAAATATCAGGGTTATTTAATGATTTTACAATTATGTCAAATATTAATGTATATAACATCGTATACATCTAACTAAAGAAAGTGATCGCAATATTTGTAATTCCTATAATTAATATTAATTAATAAAAGTTTAAAAACATTCATTATATTACAAATTAATGTTTTAGAAAAATTAAATTATTGGTTGTTATCCCGCATTTTAACTCTGGGGGAGGGGGGGGGGTAAATAATAAAAATTTGATTTTTTAAAAACTATAGTTTTCATCAAGAAAAGATGGAAAGTTAATTTTATACTATCTGAAAGGTTTTTAATAATTTTTTTTAAATTTAAAAATAACTTTGACTTAAAAACTGTTAGTATTTTTTTTAGTGCATAAAGATAGAATTGAATTACACACAATTCAAATGAAGCACTTAGCAATTATGAAAACTTTTAAGTACCAAATTCACAAAGAGATGGATATATCAATTTGTATTTTTTATACATATTGAAAGCTTAAGCATTTGTATTACAATGCAAATTTACTACCATTATCTATTGGAAATGAAGATGGATTGTGTCTGAGTATTAGTTATTTATCTAGACATGCCGGCACAGGAAAATTGCTCCATGTAACGTTGACGATTTTTTTAATCCACAACTTCAACATTGTAGATACCTTCAGGACATCATTTTTACACCAGGTGAACTGTTTTAGTGCTATATATTTAACATTTATAAAGCATACTCAATGTTTTTAGTGTTATCGGTGCTACCTTATGACGGATATTTGTATTTTTATTTCATAAAGCATGTCAATCCTTAAAAAAGGGAACTTTTCAGTTTCATATGGTTTTACTAATGTATTTTACATGAAAACTTACATTATATAACTTACATATAGTATATAACTTACTGTCATCATTTTAATAAATAATGACAGCAATTTACGATTTATTGATGTTCTGTCAGTAAATGAAAAACCTCAGATATGAAAACTCCTATGACTACATGAATGAATGTACCACTGACAATTACTAATCATTGATTTAAAATTAAATTAGATGGTTTTTCAAATTATTTATAATTCTTATTGTTTTATTTTTCAACACTTATTCATTTAAATAAACTTTTATTTCTTTGATACCATTAAGATATTTACCGTCAAATTTTGACGGTTCAATAGAAATAATTTTGAAGTAGTTGTAAAATTCATTTATTCAATACGAAGATGAATATAGATTTTTTTATTACATAATATTCATTATAATTTTTTTAAATGTTTCTTTACTTTTTATGTTAACATATAACTTTCTTCTATAGATGCGTAAGAAAACTGAAGTCCAATTTAAAAACAGTGTGAACTTCCCGGATGATGAAAGTTTGATAAAGTCAGACGATGAAAAAGAACTATTATCTATAAGAAAAATCCCTCCCCATACCTCAGTTGGGCTTTCTAATATATTCTACAGCACTGAAGTTTTCAAATATTTTACCATAATATTTTATCAATCATTTTCCAATAGTATCTTAATAGGTATATAAGCTTGATTATTCAAATTTGGAGAAAACATGTTTCCAAAAATACTATCGATGAAGCATGAATTTAATAGATATTTGTATGAACTCTAGTTATGTAATATTTGTAAAATATGAGTCATATTAAAAATATATATGTAAATTATTTTTATTGTATAGAATATAATAAATCATTATTTAGAAATAAACTTCATTCATATTTTCATTGTATTTTGTCATTTAATCACATTACATTTATTGGTTGTACAGGTATGTACATTGCATTTATAATAAAAATGACTACTCATAATATTTTTCAAAGTATTATACCTTTCTATTTGTTTCAATTCTTGTTTTCATACATTTTCTGTTTTTAGAAATTCTTCTCAGTCACGTCTGGTGATTATAACATACTGATAAGCATTAAAACGTGTGAAATAATGACTGTTGATATATCCAATATGCATTTTTGAGTACATATGTTAAGGTGTGTATATCATCTGTCTTATATGCAACTTTTTGAATTGGAATTTCTAATTCCAGAGCTGATTCAACAACAGTTCAGTCTTACTAAATCCATGAATGTTAGATCCATTCTTCTGGAACTTTAAGCCAGTTTAGAATTTGAAAATTGTGGTTCTATGACTAATTAAATTTTCCTCTTAACTATTTCAATTTGAAACATAACTCTCAAGCAAATAAAATATAAATAATGTCAGGTGTATTTAATGTAGACAGTGCAACAAATTTGTGAAGAGAAAGTCGAGGAAAGAGACAAGAAAATAAATAAAAGGAAGAAAGTTTCTAATGATCAGTGACAACTATACGGAATATTCAGCAGAAATAAGAATAACAGATATTAAAAAAACACATTTTCTTATATATGGCATTCATGTAAAGACGTTAATTTTATTATATATATTACATATGTCACTTTTTTTGCAGTTTTTTGAACCGCGTATTGTATAGTCTTTAAAATATATGTATCATAATACACTTATGACTGAAATTCTGATAATCTTGGAATTGTACAAAACTCCATTTAAAAAAAATCGCAAGACTACTTTTTTCCATTTCTAGTTCAGATGCATATTTACATAAGATAAACCGATGGTGTTTCTCATAATATGCAGGTTTTCAAATCGTATATTGGATTAGATGATGCACAATGCTTACTCATACAAATAGAATTGTCTTTAAAAATTGTAAATTTAATTTGTCTCAATAATAACCATATATATTTTTTTTTATCATAGGCATATTTTATAAACTTACTAATGATACATTTTTTTTACATTACTGTTTTTATTGACCCTTTTTTAGCTTAACTGAAAACCGTAAGATCTCCTTCAGTTTCTCTGCTCAGTTATTGTTGTTGTTACAATGCTCATTTAATATCAAGCATGGTTTAGTACCTATTATCTATAATGAAGCTTCAGTCAGTATTCTCATGCGTAACATACAAATATTTATGGTAATTGCTGTGATTATATTGAAACACATGTCAAGCTAATATTACTTATTTTTTAAAGAAATATATTGATACATAAGGAAAACTCCACTGTGGATATTTAAAATTGTTAAAATTCAAATTCATATTGAAAGAATACTATAACAACAACTTCAACTAATATAAGTATTACTATACAAAAAAAAAAAAAAATAATAATAATAATAATAATAATAATAAAATCTTTTTGGAATACTGCTGAAAAACCATTGGTAATACTACTGCAAAAGTTTTGTACAGTTAGAAATATTTTTTTGGTAAGTGTAAATATTTTAGATACAATACTAAGAAATCATAGCTCTTGCACTGTTAGAAAAAATTTTCTGGTGATAATGCAAAAACTATTTTAAATACAATATTAAATTATTATTTGTAATTTTTCTCACTATATCTTAATAAAGTTACATTTCTAATGATTTTTATACAGTTACAAGGTTTTTTTCAGCATATTTGCTAAGAATTTTTTGTGGATTTGTGAAGGACTTTATAATACATTTACTCTTATTTTTAGGAATGCGCACTAAGTATTTTATCTACTTTATCAAAATATTTAACTTTTTTTAAGGGTATTCGATAAAGTACATAAAATACTTAGTGTGCATTACAAATGAAAATTAGTAAATATACTTAAAGTCCTTCACAAATCTACAAAAAATTCTTCAGCAAATGTACAAAAAAATCCCTTGTAAGTGTACTAAAAATCATAAGAAAATTTACAGAATATTTTTTAGGAAACACCCTAAAAGTTTGTTTGCACGTTTACCACGTAATCCTTAGTAAATTTACCAAGAAGTGTTTAGAAAACTCCCTAAGAAATCCCTAGTAAGTATACTAAACAATATTTAGTTCATTTACAAAAACTAATATGAGAAATTCCCTTAAAAATCATAAGTAAATTTACTGAACAATCCGTAGTAATTTTACAAAGAGTTTTTTGGAAAACTCCCTACAAAATCTTTACTACGTTCACAACGTAATTATTAGTAAATTTTCTCGATATTCTTTACTGAAATCCCTAAACGATCGTTAGTAACGTTACAAAAAAATATTTAGTAAACTTACAGAAGTTTCTTTGGAAACCTCCCTAAGAAATCGTTAGTACGTTTACTAAACAAAATTTAGTCACAGTTACTAAAGAAACTTTTGTTATTTTATGTGATTTTCTTTTGTTGCGGTTACATAAAAAGTACTAGGCATCCCAGTTTCCTAGAAAATTCTTAGTAACCTTACAGAATTTTTTTTACAGTGTAGAATTTGATTTATAAACAATTATCTTTTCAGTATGACCCTTTTTTTCGTTCACAGATCTCCCGCTAGGGGAAAATCGGTTCGAAATGCCGTTTTTGATTGCCTTTTTTACAATATTTTCTGCATTTATCAAAGAATCGACAATCACGGCACCTTGTGTACTTTCCAAATAAGAGATTTTGAAAGTTTGGTGTATTTGAAAGCAATAATGAATTCAAAAATAAATCGAAAAAAAAGCAGTTTGAATCGAAACACAATCTTAAGGGTGTTCTCAACTGCTCCGCTCAACAAGCGCAAAACGTTTGCCAGACTATGAAAGCGATTTCGAATCGAACTTAGTTTTCCATTTTATGATAATTAAATTACCTATCCAGTTCCAAGCTACTTCGATCACGTGATCACCCGTTTTTTCTCCTGCTTTTCGACCGGTTTTTCT
Source organism: Maratus speculifer (assembly GCA_964019185.1). NCBI lineage: Eukaryota > Metazoa > Arthropoda > Arachnida > Araneae > Salticidae > Maratus > Maratus speculifer. The sequence continues at coordinate 192,363,789 of OZ025290.1, read as the reverse complement.
GCTTTCGTCGGGAAATGTGCTCAAAAACGTCAAATTTGAAGGCTTGTTATAAAAAATCTATTGTGTTAAAAAACAGTAAATTGAGTGCAATTAGACAGTTTCTGAATAACAACACCTGCCATTTTCATGCATTTCCGAACAAAAATAAATTAGAGCATATGTCACAAAGTTATCCTTTTTGATTTAAGAGCACCTTTTTGATTTTTGAAATTTTGGAGGATAACTAATCTCGAGTAATGTGGAAAAAAAAAAACAGCATTCTTTCAACTTTCAGCCCTTCGGAGGCATACGACCCATCAAAACGTGGTCCAAAAATTCAAATGAGGTCAATTTTTTTTTAGAATTTACACATCAGCAAATTTATATGCATCCAACTATTTTTTTTTTTTAAATGACCTTCTAATCACCAAACGTCTAAATTTTTCAATTGTCTCAAAATTTTGAAATACACTTTTTATAATTACCACTTCTTGTTAGTAATATTATTTTCTTTCAGAAAACTTTTATCATAAATCAACTTAATCTATTTCAGAAAATAATCATTGTAAATCAACTTAATTATTTTTCATGATGACTTTCAATCGTTCAACTATAAGTACTCTTACATCGTTTAATTTTATAAATCTATTTGGTGAACTGTTTTATAATTAAGTGTTCAAATAAGCAATATATTATATCATCTAATTCATCCAGAAACAAAAAAAGTAATAAACATTTACATTATGAAGCTTAAAATTACTCAAAGAACTATGTTTATAAAACTATTGATTTAAACAAGAAAATAAGAACTTTATATGATTATGTTTGAATTTATTTTATTCTCTATATAATCATTTCTTTTTCTATTAACTCACTTTTCTCTCTTTTTTTAAACTAGTAAGGAGCTAAAATGTGTGCTCAAGTATTTATTTTTTATATTTGAAATATGTATGAAATTAATTAATTTTAAAACGTTCTGTGATTTCACAATAACACACAAACTAATAAAGATTAACAAAGTTATTTTAGGATATTCTTAAGAATAGATAATCCAATATTCACTCATGGGTAATTCAAAGATATGGGAGAAAAGAGTCGTGGACGATCCTGAAAAAGAAAGTAAACTACATTCTCTTACCTTTTTGTTATATGACTTAGATATGATCATTACTAATTTTACACATTCACTAAAAATGATGTATAATCAAGCAGGACGGTCGTTCTGCCAAGCCAAGCTAGAAAAAAATATTATGCCCGCCAAACGAGCAAACGCCAAGAACATCACGACCGCTTAATACTTCTTTCTTCTCAAGCAAGTTCATTTAATCTTCAAAAATGGAATTTTGCAAACTGGCGAGTCTTGTATAATAAGCAAAAGGAAAGGAGTTCTTTCAAAATTCAATACATACTTCGCAGGAGGACACTATATGACTTATAGTAAAAAACATGTTTCTATTTAATAATTTATGTTTTCTTGCTATATTACAATGACATTTAATTTTCATAAAAATCCCAGGTTAAAAATGTGTTTTTATTCTTGCCGCGATAACTACTCTATGCTACTAACAGCTGATGTTCAGGGTAGCTAACTACTCCCGAAAATATAGTGGTGATTTTTAACTTTTTACATCCCAAGTTAAGCATTCACGAAAATTTCCTGTTCTAAATCATTTCTCATGATTTTTTGAAACTACATTAGAAGATTTATGCAATCACACATTAAATTTTACAAAGGTTTCGCGAATTAAAATTATTTAAATTTGAATTAATAGAAATTTTGTGTAACATTTTTAACTCCACTCAAATCTTTTACATTATTTTTACTTGCTTCCATCTTTACAAGAAGAAAGTATTGAATTCGTGAAAACTTTTGAATTCCGGTTTTTGACAGATTTACACGTTTTAGAGGTCAGAGAACCCGAAAAACATGTTTTTACAAATTGTCTGTCTGTGACTCTGTCTGTCTAATCTGTCTGCATGCGATATAAATTTTGTGAGCGCTTTATCTCAAGAACTAATGCACAGAATTTGATAAAAATTTATATTCAGGTAGTCCCTGATATAAATCGACGCTGATTAGTTTTTGGTGTAAATCGCTCAAAAGGAGGTGCTGCTATGCTGCATTTTGTACGATTTACGAACAGCTATATCACAATGACTAATTCACAGATTTCTATCAAACTTCAGATTCAGTTAGTCCTTGACATGAATTGATGATGTTTACATTTTGGTGCAAATCGCTCAGAAGATGGCGCTGTTATGCTGCATTTTCCCCGATTTTTGCAATAGCTTTATCTCAAGAAGTAATGCACGTAATTTAATAAAACTTCAGATTCAAAATACGTGATTTGAAATATTTCTGTGAACAGTTGGCGTCAATTGCCCAACAGGCGCTGCTATGTTGAATTTTTCTCGATTCCTGCAATAACTCAATCTCAAAATCTAGTTCACGAATTTTCATCAAACTTCAAATTCAGGTTTAGTATTTGATAAATACTATTGCTGTTTATGTTTGGTATAAATTGCCGAACAGGTACCGCTTTTATGTTGTTATGTTCCCGATATCCACAATATCCTATTTCAAGAACTAATGCACGTAATTTCATGCCTTTAGAAACCTCACGATGAGCATAGATACTCATAAAATTTTGGCACTGTGGTACAGAATTTTGAAGCATTAACATCATGTATGAAATAGAAAAAAGTTTCAGGATTGCCACATCTGACTAGGTTTTTTGTTTCTTTTGTGTGTTCTATAGAATTAGAAAATGTATAAATACAGTGGAACCAGTCTAAAGTGACCACCTTTGCGACCGGCTAAAATAATCACTGTGCAGAGGTGGTCACTTTATGGGGTGTCTTACAAAAGGCACATGAAAACTTTTATGGACTCAAAATATAAAACAAAATATAAATAAGGAAAAATGCACTATATTGAGTAATGAACTGATTAATTAACCACTATAGTATCTAAATTACTAATTTTAAATATACTCCATAGAAGATAATTTACTTAAACTCGCATTTTTTTTTCCTTTTGAATACAGTTGAAATTCCGTAATGATTGATTTTAATAATTCATGCATAACTACAAGGTACACTGTAAATTATATGCATTTTCATTTTCATTGTAATTGCATAATTACAAAGTTGCTGTAAACTGGCAGTAAAAAAATTTTCATTACAAATCACCTTAGATAAGTGCAAATATCAATCTTACAATAAAGGATAAAGTTGTCACTATATACATTAAGCAAATAGTCACTATAGGAGATAAATACCAGTACTTTTTTAATGGATCAAAATAAAATTCCAGATAATGATCACTTTAATCTTTTAATTTGAAAATTTTTGCATGCAGAAAAATGGATGGTCACATTGTACAGGCTTGAATAACATTGACAATGACAGGTTAACTGGTCACTTCACATAAGTATGGTCACATTAGACAGTTAGTCACATTGCCGGACAATTCTCATATTATTTCATATGAACAGAAGTAAAATTTTCTAAAAACTGTCACTTTAGCCAGGTGGTCACTTTACTAAGGTGGTCATTTTTAGCAGTTTTCACTCTATAATGCTTCTTACGATAGACATGTAGAAATATTTCCTAACTAAAAATTTTTCTTCCACTGTTTTTCAACTTCAAGAATATTGAAAAAATGCAAATGATAAAAAAAATCATCCTTTTAAATGAAGTTTTATTTTGTGCAATCAATAATTCTTTTGGTATAAGATGAAGTAAAATATCTGTTACTCATTTTAAATTGCAGTATTGCTAATTGCTGAATTACATAATTTTACTACAAGTTATTTTAGTGGTTCTTTAAGGTTGTACTTAAATCTAAAAAGACGTTTGCCACCCCCCACCCCCCCCCAAAAAAATGTAGTTTAACAAATTGCATCGAATATTTAGAAAATGATATTTTAAAAAATCTTTTAGACTTATAAATAAATTCTATATTTAAAAAATAATAATGCCATCATTTTTATGGTGATCAAAACATAACTTGCGTATTAACAGAGTGTGTACTATATTATGTACACCATGGATTAAACTATGATATTCCTGAACTAATCATAAAAAAAAAAATTAAATGAACTTTCAATTTTAAAATTTTCAATACTGAACATTTAAAAATTTTTAAACATCGCATATTTTTATTTTTTACACCGTTGTATAGGGAAAAAATGTACTTTTAAGTGCAATTTGTTTAAAAGCTATACCTCGATTTTATTTTATTTTATTTTATTTTATTTTATTTTACTTTATTTTATTTTATTTTTTTTTGTGTGTGTGTGTTATATTTTTTTTATATAGTTTTTAATACTTTTTGTGTCATTGTGGCAACTGAAGTATTTCATTTCTGGACATTAAACAGGGACCAATCAGAAAATGAATAAATTCCGGGTATAACAAGCATTCAGATATATGCCTCAGAATCTCTATTCTCGACCTACAGTAACCACCATTTTCCAAATGGTTAAAAAAATAATATATGTGAATTTTACATGAGGTTTACCAACTTTAATTAAAGTTTTTTTCCTTAAATATATATGTCCTGTTATTTCTTATGAATGTTGCTGTTAGAGCAGTTAAACATGTCGAATATGAATAAATAAAGGTATTTTTGCCTTTTAAAAAGTATTTATTACTCTAAGCAAATATTAAATTAATTCGATGTATTTAAATGATTTTTACATATAGTTTTAAAATTTTACCGTCACAACTTTTTTACGCCTTACAGCAACAATGGGGTTAAATCTTTCCGGCATGGTGTCTTTAAAAAAAGAGACCTAATTTTAATTTTACTGGCATCAAGAGTATTCAATTAAAAATTTCCCTTTAAAACATACCTGAAAATAAGCAAGTTCGTATTTTCTAATTAATTCGTTTATAAATTCTGGTGTAAGTTAGTTATTTTGAACAGTTCACTCCGCGCCGGAATTAACCATACCACAAATGAAATGGCCAACCCACAAGCTCGCAAAAATATGCCAACTGAGTGTGAAACTCCAACAACGAAATACTTTAAACAGTAAAGAATATATTATAAAAAATAATAAATTGATTGATCTATATTTAAAAGAAAAACACTCTTTTATTATAATTTTATTTTGTTTGAGATCAAGCCGATAGATTTTTGTATTTATTACTACCTATTTTATGCATAAGTCGTATGTCCAAAAATATTCTAAACGTTTCATAAAGCACTCAGAGCACTTGTATATAGTTAAGTAAGAAAAGTCATAACAGTATGTTCATTCATAGATATATTTTAGCACAAACTTATAGTTTGAGCGTAATCATGATTTGAAACGACAACAATGGGTTTTTTTGAATGATATACGCTTATAATATATCGAGTTTCGCGTAAAAACATTGCTAAGTATGTCTAATATCACCTTATTTTTTAATGTAAATATGACAAGTCAAAGCAGTTACCTTAAAAAAATCTCCGTCTTTTTTTATTTTTTATTTATTTTTTTCAATCCCGTAAGACATACTCCTGGCAACCCCATGGGTAGCGCGTGCCAATTAGCAGGCGGTATTTATTGCACATAGCATAGCCAGGGATTGCAGTAAATAAGCATAGAATCATCCATATGGATGGCTAAGTCTATCCAAAAGGAAAGATTTTTGCGAGTTATTGGTGAAAGAACCTAAGGTCAATTACCTTCATGTGTTCCGGTTTAAATTAGGCTTAGCGCACCTGAAATGACGCCATTTCCTCCCCCTCCTTTCCCCATCTTCGAATCTAAAGTTAAAGTTGTAGTTAGCTTTTGAGAGCCTCTTTTTTTACCTGAGATATGTGTAGTTAAGCTTATTTATGCTGTTTTGAACGAATTGCAATTTGCTTCGCTTGTTCGCTGGTGTTTTTAAGGAATTAATCAGTTGGGAAATCTTAAATTTAAATCACTAGCTGTACCATAATTTCTCTGTTGGGTGCCTCTGCGGTTGGGAGAACTAAAGGGAGTTATTTTTTTGGCAGGGGCGAGATATTTACGTTTCTTCAATGAGTCTGGCGAAACAGTAAAGAAAAAATATTCAGCAGTTAATATGCAAATAAGATAACATTTGCGTTCATTAGAATATAGATTTCCGATTACGAATGGATTGCCTATTACTGTTAGCAAAATATTGCGACAGTGATGATGGAACTTTAAAAGTTCGGTCGGTTATTTTGAAAACAGGAATTTGAAATGATTTACGCAAAATGTATGCAGAAACGCAAAATAAATATAGATTGCGTGAAATAAATTAAAATGCTTTAGAAAAAAATGTGAATTTCTCAGCAAAGAACTGCACAAGATGATCAGACGCGCAGGATAAATTTTCGTAGTGGGAGTGGGGCACATGTATGTATTCACATAAAAATTAAGCTTTTGAAAGCTATTAATAATATTTATTCTATTCAGTATTTTTAAATTCATTCAAATAATTTATATGCTTAGAAAAATTTATTTAATCAATTTAATTTTTAAATGAAATAATTTTATAATATTTCTTATTTTAATGCAAAACACATTATAATAACATGCACGTAGTGTAATTGTGTGTTTGTGTTAGAAGCTACTGAAACAACTTGCAAACGTTTTTCCAGACAGAGTACTGTATATAGCACAGTGCTTTATTTTTACATGTAATGTTTCATTTTTTTAGACAGTGCAATTAAACTATGAATTAAAAAAAATCCTTTAAAGAAAAAAAAAATCATCTAGACTATTTAAACTTTGAAACATACAGAAAACGTTCCCGCCTTAAAGTACAGCAATCGCATCGTTTTTAGGTGCGTTCTTTATTTAGTAAATACGTATCAACTATAGTCGACGTTCACTCTGTCTGTCCGCATATAACAGAGCAAAAAATTCCCAACGGAATCGTTTAAAATTTAAAATGTATAATTGTTGCGTAATTTTGTCTAGTCATTTCAAATTTTATGAAAATCGGATGAATAGTTTAATTACAGGGACAATCAAAAGTATTCTGTTACATATGGGCCAATGAGAAAAAAATAGTTTCAAGTGCATTTTAATGATGTTAGACTCTTTCGAACATAATAAAATTGATATGTATCTATGCAGTATGTACTAAAATACATAGTCTGTACAATCTGTGGTGCAAAGAACAAAAAACTTTGAATATGGGTTTTGGGTCGAAATAGACCCGAACACCTTCAGATTTTGTAACCGTAATATAACGAACTTAAAAAACCGTGCACAGAATCTTTAATAATTCGTCATCCCAAAGAACGCATCTTTTCAGCAGACAGCTATTTGTCTCAAAAGACAATAAAAAATTGCAACAATTACATTACACGCCTCTATTACCTACCAATAAACGAATCTATCGCGGGCAGATGTATCGGTTCAACATTATACAGTTTGACTAATGATCTCTCAGCATGTGTAAAGACAGTACGGCACGGCAAACTGGCAGCTAAAAAATGCGCCCGATCAGACATTGGAGACAGCTATACTTCGTTGGTTCGGTTTTTTCGTTTTTGAGTAATGATGTAACCATTCGAATGCAATTTAGGAGAAAAATGATGGAAAATCTTCATACAGCAGGGGTTGCCCCCACAGAAGAAGCATCTGCACATCTCCAAGCTCGAAGGTATTAATTCACGAAAATATAAGAGAATAAGTTCATCAATCAAGTGACAACTGTCTTAGTAAAGAAAGTGTATCAGACTGCAAACAAATCATGATTCTATTCCAAGGGCATTCTTTTTTTTCCCCGCCTATACCTAATCACGTGGATCTTTCGGGCACATTCGTCAATTAATTTTCATTTTTATATGTTAGAATTTTCAGCAACTCTTACAGAGGCGCCAAAGAATCAAACAACAGCAATGATATAATCAAATAAACCGCTATATCTGAAGCAAAATTCGCCGGCCAAAAGTACACTGAAATAAGAAATTAAGTATGTACTCAAAAAAGAGTAAATCGATGCACTCATATGGCAGTTGAGTATGTTTGGATCAAAAAATAAACCCATGCTTTCTCAATTTCGATACATCACATGTTATCACCCAAACAAAATGATAATTTTGTACCCCATAATGGTTTAATTCATTTTTGGCGGTATAAAAGCTGTTTATAAAAGTTGCGAATAATGCTTTTGTCATAAATTGATTTGATTTGGGAATCATTCTAATAATTTTGCTATTTTTCTTAATAAATAATTACTTAAACGTTTCTTTAATATTTCATACTAGCTGACCCGCCCGGCGTTGCCCGGGTCCGTATTAACAATATTAAACGAACTTGAAATTTGTATGATTTTATCATTAACTGGAAGCATGCAGAAATGCATTGTCTGAAATACGTCGCAGCTGACTTTGTGAAAAATCGGTTTTAAAAACAACAACTAATATTAAGATCTAAAAATACTTAAAATGAGCAAGGAGAAACACGGGAGGGAACATGTATCCAACGATTGCGTTAGTTTCGTGTTAAAGTGTTGATATTTACCCGTAAAAATCACTGTTAAAACACGTAACTAATTATTTTTTTCGCATAGAAATCCCAAGTGAAATATTTTGAATTTCAAACTAATTATATTACTCTTAAATCCGACTATACCGTGAATGAAATCGATACGCGATGATAAAAGATTGGTATATAGTATTATAATTTCAGAGCCATTTAACAAAAGTGTATATTTTTATCAAAGCATGCGTAATGTTGACTCTGTGGACAAATTCCTAACCGTAAATTTTTGTACCATAACCATAATCTGTCTGCGACTTAACATTACCCTACCGTAACTTAAATATAACATAAATGTAACCTAGCCGTCACTTTGAAATATCAATATAGAAGCATCATTTAAGATTTTGCTTGAAAAGTTAACATTCTTTCGTTAATGTCTTAAAATCGTCTGCACTCTGAAATCTAGATTTTAGACTAATATTTGTTATTTAAGTTTTCGCGCATGATTTTAAAAGAATGTTTTCATAATTATATTTTATATATTGACATAGAGTTATTAATATATTGTTAAATTAAAAACATTTTTTCATCTACGTTATAAAGTATTAAAAAGTTCTGAAAAAAAAAAAGAAAACTTTTAGTAATACAATTTTTAGTTCAAATCAAATGTTTTCAATATTTTATTTAATTTTATTTTTACATTTAATTTTTTCGAATATATCAATTCCAATTATTTTAAAAGCAAACATTTTTTAAAAATAAATGATATAATAGAAAAAAGACCATTTTAAAAAATTACTATTACTTCGTAAAATACGCTTCAGCTGTAATTCATTCCTTTCAATTCGTCTTAATACAAAATCCCTTCCACATGCTTTTGTTTGGGACATTAAAATTTGAGCGATAAATGGTTTAATATTGCGACCCTTTTTCGGTTTACTTCACCACCACCTATCTTTTTCCTCCATGGTTTACAACCGCTGTGATAAAAAATCATCATTTAAACTGACAGTTTGCCAGTCTATGAATTTTAAAGGTCTGTTCCAGCTTTTTTAATTATTTATGCGAAAATTTTATGCAACCAACCAACCATAACTAAATGAAGGGAAAAAAAGAAGAAAAAAGGCGATTTTTTATAAGAGTGATCTTTGGAATTTAATTAATTACTCAGTTAATAAATAGAATTTCGAAATTCTAAAGCTCAGGTGCATCAGGAGAGATATTGGGCTACTCTCATAAAAATTTTGAGCTTCGTACGTCCCATAGATTTTGCTAGCCATCGCAGACACACACACACACACACACACACACACACGCAGACAGAGCGATTTGTTATTTTATTAGTATAGATTTTAATTGCTTAAGAGCCTGCATCAGTCAAACCGAAACTGAAAATCCTATCACAAACCTATGCGTGTAGCCACCAGGAAGGCGTATCCCGAACCCAAAGATTGACACTTTAAAAGACCAATGATATTTTCCAAGCTTGTAATTAATAAGAAAATGGTCATCTCACGCCACCCTTTACCTCCAGGCGATAAAAAGGGGATAAGATACCCCAGGAAGAAAAAAGTCATTAGCAAATGCTAAAAACTCTAGCACCTTTTCAATACTGATAGCCCGAGGGATATGTGCATTTGGATAGTTTCTTCGAGATAATTTCTTACCAAAACACTCGGATCCGTTTTAAAACAAGTCGACATTGACCTTTTTTGTTAGATAGTTTCAAGTGAAATTGAATCATTTATATGTAATTTTAAAAGACAACATACAGATCGTGATTATTATGTCAGAGATTGCACATTAAACATTTTCCAAAGAATCTCCTCTACATTTTAATATTTTTAAATGAGGTTTTTAGCATTGAATAGCTGAGATCATTGAACTGTACAAAGACCGTTTTATATTTTTTCGATTTTGTTACGAGTATTTTATAGTGGCTTACATCAATAAAGCGAAATCCCAAGATAGAAATTTTTAAGATATCTCATTTGTATTTTAATATTTTAAAATGATATTTTTACCATTGAACAGCTGAGATTTTTCGGTATAAAGACCGTTTTGTACTTTTTTGATTTTGTTTACAGGTGTTTTAAAGAGGCTACTTCAGTCAAGTGAAATCCAATGGAAGAAATTTATAAAAATATCTCTTCTACATTTTTATATTTTTAAATTATTTTTTGGCATTCGGTATCTCAGATATTTCGGTACAAAGACCATTTTGTACTTTTTCGACCTTCTTTAGGGGAATTTTAAAAAGCTACTTCAGTCAAATGAAATCCAATGGAAGAAATTTATAAAAATATCTCTTCTACATTTTAATATTTTTAAATGAATTTTTGTCATTGGATAGCTGAGATCTTTCGGTACAAAGATCGTTTTGTACTTTTTCGACTTTGTTTAGAGAAATTTTAAAAAATCTACTTCAGTCAAGTGAAATCCAGTGGTAGAATTTTACAAAAATATCTCTTCTGCATTTTAATATTTTTAAATTATTTTTTAGCATTCGATATCTCAGATCTATCGGTACAAAGACCGTTTACAGAACTTTTTCGACTTTGTTTAGGGGAATTTTAAAAAATCTACTTCAGTCAAGTGAAATCCAGTGGTAGGAATTTATAAAAATATCTCTTCTACATTTTAATATTTTTAAATTATTTTTTGGCATTCGATATCTCAGATCTTTCGGTACAAAGACCGTTTTGTACTTTTTCGACTTTGTTTAGGGGAACTTTAAAAAAGCTATTTCAGTCAAGTGAAATCCAATGGTAGAAATTTATAAAAATATCTCTTCTACATTTTAATATTTTTAAATGATTTTTTTGTCATTGGATAGCTTAGATCTTTCTCTACAAAGACCGTTTTGTACTTCTTCGACTTTGTTTAAAAGAATTTTAAAAAAGCTACTTCAGTCAAGTGAAATCCAATGGTAGGAATTTATAAAAATATGTCTTCTACATTTTAATATTTTTAAATGATTTTTATGTCATGGGATGGCTGAGATCTTTCTGTACAAAGACCGTTTTTTATATTTTCGACTTTCTCTAGGGGAATTTTAAAAAAGCTACTTCAGTCAAGTGAAATCCAATGCTAGAAATTTCTAAAAATGTCTCTTCTATATTTTAATATTTTTAAATGATTTTTTTGTCATGTTATAGCTCAGATCTTTCGGTACAAAGACCGTTTTGTACTTTTTCGACTCTGTTTAGGGGAATTTTAAAAAAGCTACTTCAGTGAAGTGAAATTCAATGGTAGAAATTTATAAAAATATGTTTTCTACATTTTAATATTTGTAAATCATTATTTGGCATTCGATATCTCAGATCTTTTGGTACAAAGACCGTTTTGTACTTTTTTGATTTTATTTACAGTTGTTTTAAAGAGGTTACTTCGGTCAAATGAAATCCAATGGTAGAATTTATAAAAATATCTCTTCTACATTTTAATATTTTTAAATGTTTTTTTGTCATTGAATAGCTGAGATCTTTCGGTAAAAAGACCTTTTTGTTTACAGCTGTTTTAAAGAGGCTACTTCAGTCAACCGAAATCCTACAGTAAAATTTTATAAGTATGTCTTTTCGACATTTAAAGATTTTTAAATGATTTTTTGTCATGGGATAGCTGAGATCTTTAGGTACAAATACCGTTTTGTATTTTTTTTATATTTTGTTTACAGGTATTTTAAAGAGGCTACATCAGTCAACTGAAATCCAATGGTAGAAATTTATAAAAATATATCTTCTACATTTTAATATTTTGAAATGTCTTTTTTTTTTTTTTTTTTTTTTTTTTGTCATTGGATAGCTTAGATCTTTCGGTACAAATACCGTTCTGTACTTTTTTAATTTTGTTTAAAGATGTTTTAAAAAAGATACTTCATGCAAGTGAAATCGAATGGTAGGAATTTATAAAAATATCTCTTCTACATTTTAATATTTTTAAATGATTTTTTTGTCATTGGATAGCTTAGATCTTTCTCTACAAAGACCGTTTTGTACTTCTTCGACTTTGTTTAGGGGAATTTTAAAAAAGCTACTTCAGTCAAGTGAAATCCAATGGTAGGAATTTATAAAAATATGTCTTCTACATTTTAATATTTTTAAATGATTTTTATGTCATGGGATGGCTGAGATCTTTCTGTACAAAGACCGTTTTTTATATTTTCGACTTTCTCTAGGGGAATTTTAAAAAAGCTACTTCAGTCAAGTGAAATCCAATGCTAGAAATTTCTAAAAATGTCTCTTCTATATTTTAATATTTTTAAATGATTTTTTTGTCATGTTATAGCTCAGATCTTTCGGTACAAAGACCGTTTTGTACTTTTTCGACTCTGTTAAGGGGAATTTTAAAAAAGCTACTTCAGTGAAGTGAAATCCAATGGTAGAAATTTATAAAAATATGTTTTCTACATTTTAATATTTTTAAATGTTTTTTTGTCATTGAATAGCTGAGATCTTTCGGTAAAAAGACCTTTTTGTTTACAGCTGTTTTAAAGAAGCTACTTCAGTCAACCGAAATCCTATAGTAAAATTTTATAAGTATGTCTTTTCGACATTTAAAGTTTTTTAAATGATTTTTTGTCATGGGATAGCTGAGATCTTTAGGTACAAATACCGTTTTGTATTTTTTTATATTTTGTTTACAGGTATTTTAAAGAGGCTACATCAGTCAAGTGAAATCCAATGGTAGAAATTTATAAAAATATATCTTCTACATTTTAATATTTTAAAATGACTTTTTTTTTTTTTTTTTTTTTTTTTTTTTGTCATTGGATAGCTTAGATCTTTCGGTACAAATACCGTTTTGTACTTTTTTAATTTTGTTTACAGATGTTTTAAGAAAGATACTTCAGGCAAGTGAAATCGAATGGTAGGAATTTATAAAAATATCTCTTCTACATTTTAATATTTTTAAATGAATTTTTGTCATTGGATAGCTGAGATCTTTCGGTACAAAGATCGTTTTGTACTTTTTCGACTTTGTTTAGGGAAATTTTAAAAAATCTACTTCAGTCAAGTGAAATCCAGTGGTAGAATTTTATAAAAATATCTCTTCTGCATTTTATTATTTTTAAATTATTTTTTAGCATTCGATATCTCAGATCTATCGGTACAAAGACCGTTTACAGAACTTTTTCGACTTTGTTTAGGGGAATTTTAAAAAATCTACTTCAGTCAAGTGAAATCCAGTGGTAGGAATTTATAAAAATATCTCTTCTACATTTTAATATTTTTAAATTATTTTTTGGCATTCGATATCTCAGATCTTTCGGTACAAAGACCGTTTTGTACTTTTTCGACTTTGTTTAGGGGAACTTTATAAAAGCTATTTCAGTCAAGTGAAATCCAATGGTAGAAATTTATAAAAATATCTCTTCTACATTTTAATATTTTTAAATGATTTTTTTGTCATTGGATAGCTTAGATCTTTCTTTACAAAGACCGTTTTGTACTTTTTCGACTTTGTTTAGGAGAATTTTAAAAAAGCTACTTCAGTCAAGTGAAATCCAATGGTAGGAATTTATAAAAATATGTCTTCTACATGTCAATGTTTTTAAATGATTTTTTTGTCATGTTATAGCTCAGATCTTTTGGTACAAAGACCGTTTTGTACTTTTTCGACTCTGTTTAGGGGAATTTCAAAAAAGCTACTTCAGTGAAGTGAAATCCAATGGTAGAAATTTATAAAAATATCTCTTCTACATTTTAATATTTGTAAATCATTATTTGGCATTCGATATCTGAGATCTTTTGGTACAAAGACCGTTTTGTACTTTTTTGATTTTGTTTACAGTTGTTTTAAAGAGGTTACTTCAGTCAAATGAAATCCAATGGTAGAATTTATAAAAATATCTCTTCTACATTTTAATATTTTTAAATGTTTTTTTGTCATTGAATAGCTGAGATCTTTCGGTAAAAAGACCTTTTTGTTTACAGCTGTTTTAAAGAGGCTACTTCAGTCAGCCGAAATCCTATAGTAAAATTTTATAAGTATGTCTTTTCGACATTTAAAGATTTTTAAATGATTTTTTGTCATGGGATAGCTGAGATCTTTAGGTACAAATACCGTTTTGTATTTTTTTATATTTTGTTTACAGGTATTTTAAAGAGGCTACATCAGTCAAGTGAAATCCAATGGTAGAAATTTATAAAAATATATCTTCTACATTTTAATATTTTGAAATGACTTTTTTTTTTTTTTTTGTCATTGGATAGCTTAGATCTTTCGATACAAATACCGTTTTGTACTTTTTTAATTTTGTTTACAGATGTTTAAAAAAGATACTTAAGGCAAGTGAAATCGAATGGTAGGAATTTATAAAAATATCTCTTCTACATTTTAATATTTTTAAATTACTTTTTGGCATTCAATATCTCAGATCTTTTGGTACAAAGACCGTTTTGTACTTTTTCGACTTTGTTTAAGGGAATTTTAAAAAAGCTACTTCAGTCAAGTGAATTCCAATGGTAGAAATTTATAAAAATATCTCGTCTACATTTTAATATTTTTAAATGATTTTTTTGTCATTGGATAGCTGAGAACTTTCGGTACAAAGACCGTTTTGTACTTTTTTAAAATTTTGTTTACAGGTGTTTTAAAGAGGCTACTTCAGCCAAGTGAATTCCAATGGTAGAAATTTATAAAAATATCTCGTCTACATTTTAATATTTTTAAATGATTTTTTTGTCATTGGATAGCTTAGATCTTTCTCTACAAAGACCGTTTTGTACTTTTTCGACTTTCATTAGGGGAATTTTAAAAAAGCTACTTCTGTCAAGTGAAATCCAATGGTAGAAATTTATAAAAGTATCTCTTCTACATTTTAATATTTTTAAATGTTTTCATCTCATTTGATATTTGAGATCTTTCGATACAAAGACCGTTTTGTACTTTTACGACATTATTTAGGGGAATTTTAAAAAAGCTACTTCAGTCAAGTGAATTACAATGGTAGAAATTTATAAAAATATCTCGTCTACATTTTAATATTTTTAAATGATTCTGTTGTCATGGGATAGCTAAGATCTGTCGGTACAAAGACCGTTTTGTTATTTTTCGACTTTGTTTACAGGTGTTTTAAAGAGGCTACTTCAGTCAAGTGAATTCCAATGGTAGAAATTTATAAAAATATCTCGTCTACATTTTAATATTTTTATATGATTCTTTTGTCATGGGATAGCAAAGATCTTTCAGTACAAAGACCGTTTTGTACTTTTTAGACTTTTATTAGTGGCATTTTAAAAAAGCTACTTCTGTCAAGTGAAATCCAATGGTAGAAATATATAAAAATATCTCTTCTACATTTTAATATTTTTAAATTATTTTTTGGCATTCGATATCTCAGATCTTTCGGTACAAAGTCCATTTATACTTTTTCGTCTTTGTTTAGGGGAATTTTAAAAAAGCTATTTCAGTCAAGTGAAATTCAATTGCATAAAATTATAAAAATATCTCTTCTACATTTTAATATTTTTAAATAATTTTTCTGTCATTGGATAGCTGAGATCTTTCTGTTTGAAGACCGTTTAGTACTTTTTTGGTGTTGTTTACAGGTGTTTAAAGAGGCTACTTCAGTCAAGCGAAATCCTGTAGTAGAAATTTATAAATGTATCTTTTCTACATTTAAATCTTTTTAAATGATTTTTTGGCATTGGATATCTGAGAGCTTGCGGTACAAAGACCGTTTTATATTTTTTCGAGTTTGCTATGGGGGTTTTAAAGGGGCTTACTTCAATCAAGCGAAATCCTATGAAGTTTTGAAGTTCATATAAATATATATTTTTCTCTTCTACATTTTAATATTTTTAAATGATTTTTTTAGCATTGAATGTTAGAAATTTATAAAGATATCTCGTCTACAAGTAAATATAAACTGATGATTACCTCAATCAAGTAAAATCCCATGGTAGAAATTTATAAAGATATCTTTAAGATCATTTAAAAGTCATTTCTATAGATCATTTTAATACTTGTAATTTTTGTTTCATTATATAACTGATATCTTTCTTTACAAAGAATGTTTTATATCTTTTCGACTTTGTCACGGGTATTTTATAATTACTTACTTCAATAGAGCTAAATCACATTTTAGAAATTTTTAAAGATATCTCGTTTGTATTTTAATTGTCTTTAAACTTTTTTTCGGGGGGGGGGGGGCATTAGATATCGGAGATTTCTCTGTACAAAGATCTTTTTACATTTTTTAGATTTTTTACGGGTATTTTAAAGTGTCTTACTTGAATAGAGAGAAATCCCATTATAGAAATTTATAAAGATATCTCGTCAACATTTTAATTTTTTAAATGATTTTTTTAGCATTGAATTTCTGAGATATTTCTGTACAAATACCTCTTTATATTTTTTTCGATTTTTTTACGGGTATTTTAAAGGTGTTTACTTCAATGAAGTGAAATCCTATGACAGAAATTTATAGAAATATCTCGTCTATATTTTAATAATTTTTTTTATATTGAACAGCTGAGATCTTTCTGTACAAAGACCGTATTACAATTTTTGATTTCGATACAGGTATTTTAAAGTGACTTACTTCAGTCAAGCGAAATCCCATTGTAGAAATTTATAAAAATATCTCGCCTACATTTAAAAAAATTATTTTTTTTTTTCTTACATTGAATAGCCTTTACGATTTCATTTATTTTAAAGAGGCTACTGCAGTTAAACGAAACAATGTCTTCGCTTTAAAGCTAATGCTATGAAAGAAATTTATAAAAGTTTATCGTCTGTGTTTTAATAGTTTTAAGTATTTTTTTTTCTTACTTTGCCTAGTTGATATCGATTTGCACAAAGGCCATTTTCTATTTTTCGATTTATTTTACGGGTATTTAAAAAAAAAAAAAAAAAAACTTTAATTAAGTTAAACAATTTACTAGCTTATAATAATTCTTTCGACGATAATCCAACGGTCGAAATTTATAAATAAATCTCGTCTGCATTTTAATATTTTTTCCCCCTTTTAATAGTTCA
Source organism: Maratus speculifer (assembly GCA_964019185.1). NCBI lineage: Eukaryota > Metazoa > Arthropoda > Arachnida > Araneae > Salticidae > Maratus > Maratus speculifer. Next base: position 192,346,381 of record OZ025290.1, on the reverse strand, counting down.
GAGCGATCTCTTCAAAGGCCTTTTTCTACTTTTTTAATTTTCTTTACAGGACAGTTTCATTTTCGGAACCGTTTTCAAAAGTGATATTATCCTCATATTTAAAATCTACAATCAGTATCGAAAAAAGTAAAAATCGGCCTCTATACTAACCATCGTCACCTATACTATGCAGAAAAAAAATAATTAAAAATTGGAATGAAAATATGGCATCTTTATAAAAATCTTCCGTAGGTTTAGTATAATTGAGTTTGTCTTTTCGCGTGACTGAAAAAACCGTTATTCTAAAATTTAGATCAGTTAGACTATGACAGGCTTTGGAATATATACGTATTATTTAGTTAAAATAGTATAAGAACTTTAAAAATCATTCGTTTATCTTTCTGAAAGGGAAAAAGACAGGAAAGACAATTTATATACAATAAAGCATAAATGTATCATTTACGGATGTGAATTTTACCACAACAGAATATATTTGCTAAAGTATTGTAAATTAGTCATAATTTTCGATAGAAGTGTCAAAATAAATATATTTCTATCTTTTAAATTAGTGTTATCCAATTTAATCATAAATTGCATAATAATTACTTTATATTTTAGAGTGGGTATACTGCAAACTTTTATTGATTAAAATAGAAATATTTATGAAATATTTATGAAAAGGAACATTTAAACTAATTCATTAAGAATTGTCTAAAAGAATGATACAAAAAAAAAAAAAAAAAAAAAAAAAAAAAGACATAGAAAAATTTAATACAAATGTATTTATTCGCGAATATATCTATTCATTTTTAATGTCAGAACCATTGTTATTTTCTTTCTGCCCTTTCTTCTTTTCCCTTTGTCGACTGCAGATGACAAAAAGTTAATTCTGTTATGTTTTATGAATTAACGAATATATCACTTTGATGTTGTACGCAATTAAAGAATCTTTTTTAGAAATTAAACTTCAAATATATGGAAGAAAAATAATAAAAATGGTAAATCTGTTTTTATTCGAAATCAATAATGCTTTTAAAGTACATTTGAGATTAGATGCCTAATTAAACAAACTTTTTGAAATCAACATGTATTTACATCATTTCTGAAATTCATTTCTGATCGAACTTCTTGCGTGAGATATCATGCATTCAGAAAAGGATGTTTTTATTTTTTCATCCTAAAGCAGCAAACAACATTTTACTAATAGCCACAGGCAAGATTTTACACCTTCGTCCCTGTAAGACTCCCTACAGGGTAAACCCATATCGTCTTTCACCCTAATTACTCTTAAGGCGTCTCCCTTTTAAAGGCGGAGTTAAACACCATTTTCGACTCTTTTAAATCAAAGTGCTTCAACTTTTTATACAAATAGCATAGATTAAATTTTTTAAAAAATCAAAATAAAAAACATTTTCTGAAAGCTAAATAATTAAACTCTGCATGCTGTTTTACCAAATTTTAAAATGTCAAACAGATTTTTCGTAATAAGACATTAAAGGTGAATTTTAAAGACTATAAAATAATGCACTTGTATCGCCTTAAAATTCAAAAAAGAAATAAAATTTCAGAATGACGTGCATACTTTAAACCTACAGGTTTGCAAAACAACAAAAATTATTAAATTTGAGCAAAATGCAAAGGAATGAAAGCGATAAATTTCTTCCATTGAAATAACATTAGCCGTTCTATCTCGGAGCGTTACTGATGTAGGGCCTTAAGGGTATTCTTAAATAAAAAAGGGCAACTTTGTGACACATGCATTAATTTATTTTTGTTCGGAAATGCATGAAAATAGCAGGTGTTGTTATTCAGAAACTGTCTAATTGCACTCAATTTTCTGTTTTTAAAAAACACAATGGATCTTTCATAACAAGTCTTCAAAGATGACTTTTTGAGCACATTTCCCGACGAAAGCAGAAAAACTAGTCGAAAAGGAGGAGAAAAACGAGTGATTGCGTCATCGAAATAACTTATAACTCGATAAGTAATTTAATTATCATAAAATGGAAAAATAAGTTCAATTCGAAATCGCTTTCATAGTCAGGCATTAAAATTTTATAACTTTCTGTTAAAAAATGAATTTGTAAATGTGTCAAAACGTTTTTCGCTTGTTGAGCGGATCAGTTAAGAACACCCTTAAAAGGCGCATAGCGCAACAGTATCCAAGCTAGGAATCGAACCCGGGTTATTGGTGCAGCGCACCGATTCAGCAACGCTCAGCACGCCTGTGTTGTTAAACAATAGGAAAACCATTCATCAGATTTCCCCCACCATGCAAGAAGAAGATTAGAGGAAGAAAGATTAATCGTTCTTTTGAATAGTAGGTTTGCCTAGAGAGGACCTATTTAAGCAGCCATTTCGATGCCTGGATGAAGTAAAAGTAGATTTTTAAAACTTTCCTGCGAAGTTTAAAGTGTTTTTGCTTTCGGTTTGTCTGTCCGTCTGTCCGCACTCTAACTCCAGTAAATATACTCGGATTGCCATGAAATTTTAGGAAATTACTTATGTATAACCTAGAACGATTCCTTTTGAAAATGAAGTTTTTAGCATGATTACTTTATTTATAGGGACAGTCAAAAAGTTAAAACACACTATTTAAAAAAAACATATATTTTTAGCTTATAAGGCAGCTAAGCTTTTTCAGTAACTGCCACAATTTTTCATAGAAACTTATCTTTTATTCCTGTAACATCTCATAGATTTTTGAGATAATAGTTTCTCACCATGAGTTTATTTTTCACTATTATTTTCGTAAGGGTTTACGCATCATGTTGATTCTAAAAGATAGTGACGTTCATTCAGTAGGAGAAAATAGGGGTATTTTTCTGTAATCAAAGTGAAAGATATTATAGTATTGGAAGCATTGCAACTTAAGCTGTCAAGAATTTTTTCGATATTAAGAATTTTTTACAATGAAATGTGAAAATAGCCAATTGTTGGATATTTGTTTAATTTAGTCTTCTGCAAACACCCAGCTATATATTCCAAAAATAAATACCTACCCGGTAGGTAATAACCCTCTTTCACTATCACTGTATCCAATCCAACATGCCAAAAAGGTTAATTTTTTCTTCTTTTGAAAAATTTCCTTGAAATCAATAATTTATAGTGTTTGTTTAAAAAGTTCTTAAGAAAAAAAAAATCCAATCAAAAAAAAAAAAAAAAAAAAAAAAAAAAAAAAAGCGTATGTAATGTTTTTTATTTTTTATTTATTTATTTTTTTTAATATTTTTAACTTTTTTCTTTTCTTTTCTTTTTTTTTTCTTTTTTTTTTTTTTTTTTTTTTTTTTTGCTACAATCAAACACTTTTGCAAAGTTTTTACGGAAATTACTATACGCGAAATTTTTCTAAGTCTCTTTTAAGATGAGAAATTTATCAAATATATTTAATTAAATTATTAAGTATTATAATATGTAATAAATATAATAATTATATTATTATATAATAATTTTTAATGTATTGCTTTAATTAAAATATCATTAATATATTTCTTTTCTTCATTGTAATGGACTTGTCCTTGTTACAATACCTTGTTACTCCAGAACTGTGTGGACTTTTGTTTACCGCTGTAAGATTCATTTGCATTATGTTATGGCGTTCATTTTTACAAACACTTTGCGATAGTCTTGTGCATATTTACGGTCACGTGAATGATGGTTCCCTTCATTCACCCTGCGCCCTGCCATCCTGCCAAGAGCTGAGTTGCGCTCTTGCTTACTAAAACTTTGGAAAGGTCTGAGCTATATGATCACAAAAAGTTTCAAAAAAAAAAAAAAAAAAAAAATCTCGAAATCCCTCCCTATTTCTGTCTTTTTTGTCCAAAATTGAACATAAGCTAACCTGACCGAGATTTTCCGCTTATTGTTGATTTTATGTATTAGTTCGGAAGACATTTGCGCAGAATTTTTTAAGTTATCATGATCATCAAAGAATTATATAAATAAATAGATGGATGTATAAAGTGTTAAACTGGGGATAGTTTTGGATTCTAAGGGTCATTGGAATACAATAACTAGCAACGTTAAAAAGCACCAAATATTGTATATAAACAGCCGACCGGTTTCGGTAGCATATAGCGTACCGTCGTCAATTGACTCTGACTGCACAGTTAGCACTGACGACGCTATATGCGTACCGCCCGATAGAGATCTGCACGGGCCGGAATTTCCAGACCCGGGCCCGTCCTGGCCCGTTTATATTTTTCCTTTCTAGGCCCGGCCTGTTCTGGCCCGTCACAATTTTTACTATTTCTAAAAAATTCAGATTTTTTTTCACATAATAAAGATTTTTTTAAGAATACTGCGTACATATCTATGGAATGATGTTATCGTGTATTTTGCATGAAATACACATTAGAAACATTAATGATTACTTAGATTCTTAGACTTTCAACGTTAAATTAAAGATTAATTAAGAAATTAATATGGTTTAGAATGAAAGAAAAAAAGAAAGTTAAAAACATTGCAATTTTTGTAGATGTACAATAAAAGTAGATTTATGAAAATATTTCTAGATCATTTTATTATAGATTCCAAATCTTAAAGCTCTACTTCCTGATACATTTTTTTTTTTTTTAACTCATAAGATTAGCAAGTGTTTTTATTGAGACACTATGTAATCGAATGTCGTTATCCATTTTTTGATAGTGGGGATAAAGTATAGGTGGGGAAAAATATCTTTTTAAAACCTCCTTTAAAAAAAAAAGTAGTGATAATAATATACTTATAAAAAATATTACAGAAAATTACTGAATTATTATTGAATTTATTTTTCAAGTATGAATTTTTAATACTAATAGAGCGAAGTGTTACATATGCGTGTATATATATATGTTGCAGCCAATACCCGAAATTGGCCAATTCTAGAACTGGCCGGCCAATTCCCGAATTGGCCAGCAACATTAAAAAATGACTGGCCAATTCGCGAAATGGCCAGATGCATTTGGCCAATTCGCGAACTGGCCAGATGCGATTGGCCAATTCGCGAAATAGATATAAGCACTCGGCTTAATACTTTCTAACATAGTTGAAAGTGTCTATGAATTCAATAGTCTAGCCGTCAGCCTGTCCGTGATTTAACACGAGTAAAGTTTCCGGTTAATTTGTAATTGTCATTCTGTTTGGTTTATCAATTAATTTTGATATTGAAAGGGAATCGTGTAGTATTTTTGGTTAATTTAGTTAAGTACACAAAAATATTTCGTTTCAATATAATCAATGGGAATCTTCTTTACTGTACATTTTAATGTTACATTATCTTAATTACAAAAAAATTGATACCTATGCATCACAGTTCGGATGGTGGCCAAGGCTTCCCGGACAGTTCGCGAATTGGCCGGCCAAAACCCGAAATACGCTATTCATTTCATGTATTTCGGGTTTTGGCCGGGAAGCTTGGCCAGTTCTAGAATTGGCCAGGCTCCGGGTATTGGCCGCAACATATATATATATATATATATATATATATAAAGAATAGCCAAAAAAAGTCAGCATAGTTTAAAATTGGTCTCTACGCATAGGCGCTTTGCGCAGATATCTGAAAGTCTCCTCCGATTGGTTAATCGGAGGAGAGTGTAGTTACTGTCTGTAAGCATTTGCAAAAGCATTTGCAAAGCGCGTTTATAAATATGGGATAAGAATAAGACTGCATTTCGCTGACACTGTTTAAAGCGATGCTATAATAATTATATTTTTTTTTCTTTACTCATCTTATAATGATCGAAATACATTGGTTTTTTCACTTTACGTAAGTTATTTTATTTCCATCTGTATTCTTTTTTCATGTTAAACGCTATTCCGTCCTTCAAACTTTGCAATGTTATTGCCGGCAATCTTAGGCTTAATTGTAGAGATGTTTCATATGAAATTGAAACATTCAATAGTTAATGATTAAAGTGTTTATTTACGTTCTTGGCCGATAAATCATTTTCTATATTGTAATTTTCAAATTTATACTAAGTATGTATAAAAAAAGGCTGGAAATCACATTGTTTTTTGTTTTTTGTTTTGATGGTGCGATTTTCGACGGATATTTTGACTTCATGGATGTAAACAGATTCGCAAATCACTATTTATTTTTTGCTTTAGTTTCTTATTATACTCATGTCAAAAAACGGTGATTTTTTCCCCCTTATAATTTCATTTTTGAGCAAATTCATAACGTTTTTTACATTACATTGTTTTCGCCGAATAATAGAGAATCGCATATGAAATGAAAATAATCCCAGTTATAAACAGCTTTGTAAATCATTAATATTTATTTAATGTTTCACTTTCTTTTTGTTGACTCAAAGTTCCCTTTTTAAAAAAAGTACCTTTTTTTAAAAAAATGTTCCCGTGACAAAATTTGCTGAGTTTTTTTGGGGAGAAAGAGAAGGGAATATTTTGATGAAATTTGCAATTTTTTTTTTTTTTTTTAATCGTTTGATCTTGATCTCTCAACAATGTTTTTTCAGAAATATGAAGATCATTAAAATCAACAAAGAAAAATAAAATTATCAGAAGACATCCCTCTTTTTGCATAGCTTTCAATCATGATAAAGCAGTATATACCATATTCATCGCTTGTTGTTTTTTTAATGATTATTTGGCAAAATTTCATTTTTTGTGGTACCTAGACGATTTGAAAATTACAATATAGAAAATGCTTTATCGGCCAAGAACGTAAATAAACACCTGGAAATAAAATAACTTACGTAAAGTGAAAAAACCAATGTATTTCGATCATTATAAGATAAGTAAAGAAAAAAAATATAATTATCATAGCATTGCATTAAACAGTGATAGCAAAAATGCAGTCTCTCAACAATGTTTTTTCGAAAATATGAAGATCATTATAATCAACAAAGAAAAATAATTGTAATCGATGTAATTTGCCGTTTTATCGAATTTATCCTTTTTTCGTGATTTTTTTGTGAAATTTGTGGGGTTTTTTTCGTTATTTTCAGAAATTTGTCATATTTTCGCTTTTTTTCTTTGCAAAAATTACCTGTTTTGCAATCTTTTGATGAAATGTGCCTCTTTTTTTCATCTTTTGACAAAATGTGTTGTTTTCTCACAATCTGTTTACCAATGTTTGCGTGTTTTGAAGTACCTAGACAAATTTAAAGTATTTTCAAGATCTTTTGACGAAATTCACATCTTTTATGGTACCAGGACAAAATTATTTGTTTTCTCAAGGATTTTCGGTGAAATTTGTCGTTTTTTTCTCGCTATCTTTCGATGTAATTTGCCGTTTTATCAAATTTATGCTTTTTTTCCGTGATTTTTTTTGTGAAATTTGTCGTTTTTTTCGTTATTTTCGGAAATTTTTCATATTTTTGCTTTTTTCTCTTTGCAAAAATTACCTGTTTTGCGATCTTTTGACAAAATGTGTTGTTTTCTCACAATCTGTTTACCAATATTTGCGTTTTTTGAAGTACCTAGACAAATTTTATGTATTTTCATGATCTGTTTATGAAATTCATGTCTTTTATGATACCAGGACAAAATTATTTGTTTTCTCGGGAATTTCTGGTGAAATTTGTCATTTTTTCTCGCGATCTTTCGATGTAATTTGCTGTTTTATGGAATTTAATTATGAACGGGAAATAAATGTTGTATAATCTTTCTTTAATTTGTAGATCCAGGGAGGGCAGTACATAACGATACATATCTGAGAACAGGAATTAAAAATGAGTACATGATGTGTTTCTCAATTTTTAGTGCATTTGGATCGGAGTTATTTTGAGTATTACGTTAACCCTTTAAGACCCACCCCGCACGATCGTGCGGGTTAGACATTCTTTTAAATTGTTGCTCCTAAGTTGTATGTAATAAAAATCGAAATCGAACAATCATTCTGGTTTGCAGAAAGAGTAAAGTATCATTTTTCATCAACAGATAGTGGTTGTCGTATATACTTTACTTTCAGCCGGCATGACTAGCTTTGTTTACCATTTTATCGGGTCTTAAAGGGTTAAAATAGAGTACTTTCACTCAGTTTTGAGTATTTTTTTTTTATCAGTGTAAACGAAAAAGAATAGATTATGTACTTCTTATTAAATAAAAATATATGCCTTCATTCATCACTTTTCGGATCTTTTATTGAAGCACATGAGTACTGACCCCCCCACCCAGCCCCTCTCCGAAGATACAAAGTAACAAATTAAATATTAATCACATTTCCACATTTTGCCAATCTATTTTAAATACACTAATAACAGGACGTTAATTTAATAATGTAAATTTCGAAAGTTATCAATAGAAAAAGCATCCAGTCTTTTCAAGATCTCACATTGAACCAAAGAAATTTCTTTCGAAATCCACTTATCCTATTCCTCTTATGCATAAATACAACTTTTTTCGATTCTATATATTAAATTAAGTTAAACAGAAATAATAGGACTTCATCTTAAATAGGATGTCATCACCATAACAACACAGAATGGGATATCCTTGAATTAATTGCACATGACAGGATTTAATAAAATAAATAAAACTTTTATTAATGCCTTTTTAAAATTTTGTTTCGATTTACAAAAAGTTTGAAATGACTCGACAAGATTCTGCAACAATTATATATTAAATTTCAAACCATTTGGTTGGGTATTTTTGCGCTTTCATATGCGGACAGACGGACAGACAAAGAAACGGATGGACGAGCTGGACGACTATACGTGTTACGTATTTATATAATTACGAACGCACCTAAAAAGCACTATGTTTGTTATCTTATGCCTCCTTTCTGTTATTAAAAACCGTATTGCAGTAATTATATTAGGTAATGAGTAATTATCTTATTATATTTTCCCATTTGGTTAACCTGAAATCAGTAATCGAGGAAGAACGGTGAGGCGGCCTCGAAAAAACTCTTTTCCATCTTCAACATCTCGACATTTTCCGATACAATTTCTGACACATTTTTAAAATTAGAAACACGAAACTTGATGAGGGAATTTTTGAAGAGACGTATAAGGTGCCGTGGGATGTCATCTTACGCTCAATTCAGTAGAATTTGATTTATAAACAATTAGCTTCACAGTATGACCCTTTTTTTCGTTCACAAATCTCCCGCTTCGGAAAAATCGGTTCAAAATGCCATTTTTGATTGCTTTTTTTTGCAATATTTTCTGCATTTACCAAAGAAACGACAATCACGGCACCTTGTGTCTTTTCTAAATAAGACAATTTTCCAGTTTGATGCATATGAGAGCAAAAATGAATTTAAAAATAAATCGGAAAACAAGCAGTTTGAATTCAAATACACCCTTAAGGGTGTATTTCGATTCAAACTGCTTATTTTCCGATTTATTTTTGAATTCATTTTTGCTCTCAAATACACCAAACTTTCAAAATCTCTTATTTGGGAAGTACACGAGGTGCCGTGATTGTCGATTCTTTGTTAATGCAGAAAATATTGCAAAAAAAGCAATCAAAAACGGCATTTCGAACCGATTTTTCCCAAGCAGGAGATTTGGGAACGAAAAAAAGGGTCATACTGATAAGGTAATTACTTATAACTCAAATCCTAATGAATTGAGCCTAAAAAGACATCACACGGCACCTCATACGTGCCTTCAAGAATCACCTCAGCAAGTTTCGTTGTTTCTACTTTTAAAAATGTGCCTGAAATTGTATCGGAAAATTTCGAGCTGTTGAAGGTGGAAAAGCGTTTTTTCGAATACACCCTTAATAGCTTTGGACCCAATCATTGGATCACGACAAAATTGAAAAGGCGAAGTGTCTTACTCTAGACCTCAAAGTTTACAAAAAAATTATCCAGATCCACCGATTAGTTATGGAGATCCAGAACCCCTGTTTTGTTACTTTTTTCTCGTGAACCAAGAAAAAAAGACAACTCAATTATAACCCGAACCAGGAAGTATTCAACGATGTGTAATAGCTTGTTTGAAAGCTTTTAATTTAGGTATGTGCCAACAATCGCAAAACATTTTGATACATTTACAATTTCCTTTTTCAAGGGAAAGACATAAAATTGCAAATCCTGATCATGGAGGTGATTTGGAATGTAACTGAGTTTTCCATTTTTTGATCAATAAATTAAGTGTCGAGATATATTCGAGCTAGTTCGATCTCGTGACTTAGACGTTTTTCACTCCTGTTCGAGCTGGTTTTTCTTTTCTCGGTTTCACTATCACCCGGTTGACACTATTTTCTGAAAAATCCGTTGTGTTTCAAAATAAATAAATAAAAACAGGAAAATGTCTGCTATTCGATAGTTTCTGAACAACAACACCTGCTGGTTTCATGCATTTCCGAACAAAAATAAATTGCAACTTGTGTCATAAAGTTGCCCTTTTTGATTTAAGAACAGCCTTAAACATGTTTTAATGCTGTCTTTTCGAAAGAGTAAAAATGTACACCAATATATCTTATTTAACATCAGTTTTATACAACTGATCGGTAAGACATAATTTTCTTCTGGTCCCCACAAAACGTAATTTTATTGCTGTTCATATTCGTGAAATACAAAAGTTGTATTCTTCAACAAAATCAATTTTTCCCCCACTCTGGGCAATCTCTATCAAATTAAAATATAACGTTTCTTCCTCAAAAATATACATGCTGGAAGTAATTGAGCATAATAATTGAACTCTAAATTTGAAGAATGATAACATTTGAACGCCGTTCACCTATGAGATCAAGACAGCAAAACATATAATGGATCTCTGCTCTGTTAACTTCAAAGGTTCTCAATCTCCCCGGTTTTTTTCTTCTTCTTCTGTATTTATTTATTTTGAGTATGCATCCTAGTTTATGCTTTTTGGAGTTTTTAATATACGGAATGAATTGCCAGATAATAAAAACATCCTTTTTCAGGGTGAACCCGAAGTTAACATAAAACGAGAGCAGAGCATTTATAAACGCATGGCTGAATCAATTATATCGTCCAGCAAAGTTGTTCCGAGTTGCACAATGGTTTTACCGCTGCTGCGGAAAAGAATATTCTTGAAGTTTTGAAAGAGTTGAGTAGTATGCCTACTCCTTTTTTTTACAGAATGCTCTTTTGTTGGAATAAATTCTGTAAATGGCTGTTACTGTTGCCAATGTATAGAAATTCGGTTAATAGCAAATAATGGTCGAGGAAACATTTTGTTGGGGTCGGTGAAACATAAAATGTTCTATAAAAAGTAATGAAAGGTTTAATGACGAGAAACTCAATATACTCCATCTTCTAATTCTATTGTGATTCAAAGTAGTGATAGCTTTTATTGTACGTACTTTTATAGCCTTATCGTTTATACATGTTTTCCAGATGTACTTGTTTATTTATTTAATTTACTTCAATTTCTCTTATTCCAATGCATTTCTGAATAAATTTAATTTATTCGTTGTATGCAAATGTAGCTTTCTGATTCTAAAAGATAATGTAGTTATTCTTCTAATTTAGCAATGTATTTTCTTTGAAATAAATGAAAATTTTGGGTTTTTATATATTTAACAAGGGGATAAAAGCGGGTTTCCCGATTTGCGGAATATAGGTGATATAATAGATTACAGAATATAGTATTTTATTATTGTTATTGATAACAGTAATAATTGTTTTTACACTTATATATTTTTAGAATGGCCCCTAACAATACAAAAAATCTTATTCAAATGAAAAATAACAAGTATGCATTCGAATAAACTTTTGAAAATTTAATGTAATAAGTTGAAACTGGTGTTAATCAATTGAAGTGAAAAAACTTCTTTAAAACACCATAAAATAAATTAAATTGTGCAAGGTCTTTCGAAAGAACTTAGTCTTTCTTCGTCAGGCGCAAAAAGACGTACGTCTACTATGGGGTGAGCGGTTGAAATGCCAGAATAAGTACAAATCAATATAATACTATAATTAAATAAATAATCTATATAAAAATAAATAATTACTACTATTACTATTATTATTACTATAATAATTACTATTATTAACAATACTATAATTAAATAAATAATCATTATAATTATATTGATTTGTGCTTATTCTGGCATTTCAACCGCCCACCCCATAGTAGACGCACGTCTTTTTGCGCCTGACGAAGAAAGACTAAGTGCTTTCGAAAGGCCTTGCGCAATTTAAATTATTTTATGGTGTTTTAAAGATGTAACATATGTATATGTACTTTATATTACAAAAGAAAGATTGGCAACGGTTTGTCAATGAACTGAAGTGAGTTCAGTTAGTTGCTTACCATGCGGCTGCTGAACAACGTGTGTTGGTATGATGTCTAAGTAAAGTTAATTTACAAATATAATGTAGTTTGAATTATTCAATGAGTATGAACGAACATAAAACATGGCGTAGTCGTACTTGTTTTTAACTTTACAGTTACTAGTATGTGTACGTTGTTATACAGCCTTTGATAAAGATGGAGTTTTGTCGACCACCGCAAGGCCTAAGTTTTGAAGGTAATGTCGCCGAAAATTGGCGGCGTTTCAAACAACCTTTTGAAATATGGTTAAAAGCTTCAGGGAATGATGCAAAAGAACAAGATGTTAAGCTTGCCTTATTTTTGAGCGCTGCAGGCGAGGAAGCAGTGGATATGATGGCAAAATAGTTCTGAGGTGGCGAAGTTTTTGGAAATAAAGGGCCACCTTTTTTGTGCTATAGTTCTATGGTAGCTAAATATGAAAATTAGGACACATTTCGTATGTGTGTGTCCGAGATCGCCGGAAAAGATGAAATAAAAGGCACTTTTTTTTGCTAGGCCGAGATCGTAGTACAAATGTTGTGATGAACACCAGGTCCAGATTTTACTTTTGTTTCTGAAATTAAAAAATGAAGACATTTTCATTAAGGAAAATCAGTTCTCAGAGATCATCTTGACTATTTTTTTTATTTTTCAAAAGCACAAGAAGTTGAATATCCATAAACGTTAAGTATGCAGCACGGTAATATAAAATGCCATTGAACATTATACAGAAAACATTAGTCTGTAAGCAGCACGATAATATGAAATGTCTTCGAACATAATATAGAAAACATTAGACATCGCTGACGACAGAGAGCGTGCATCTTCTCTTAGCAGTGACAAACGTAAAACTGACAAAAATTTCAGATTTCACAAACGCCAAAAAAAGTCTTTTGGCATAGAATAGATTCCCAATCTGAGCAAAACAATGTACAGGTAAAAAGGACCGTTACATGATAAACAAAGGGGAAATTTTAAAAAAGGAGCGTTGCCAAGAATATAGTCTTTATCGCTCGTGGCGAGAACGTGCAGCAGCCGGCAACCCTAAACGGAATTTCACAACAGGTAACAAATTAAGTTCTTTATACAAGACAAAATGAAATGATTGGGAAATAAAAAATAGCAGTTACATAAAACAGTCGTTTGATATTTAATCAACTGAAGAACAAGAAAGAAAAATCTAGAAATGGAATGATATTTTAAAACTAATTTATTATTTGTTCTTTTTATTTATTAATATTATTTTATATGCACTTGGAGACGAACACACAATAACAATAACTATTAAAAATGCTTTTCTTTTAAAATTAAATTTTAAAAGAGGGGGGGGGACTCATTATTGAAAAAATAATAGAAATATATGTAATAGAATATGTGTCACATCACATATTATCACTCGAAGAACCACCAAAAAAAATATTTTTTTTGGCGAAGGAAAAAAAATATTTTTTCTTATAAAAAAATGTAAAGTGTTGGGAATCTATGTACAAAGCACAAGCAAAATATACACTTATAAAATAAGAATAATTATATGTTTATAAAAATTACAAATTATATATGATATATATAAAACACAATACGATACACAAAATGTTACCAAAAAAAAAAAAAAATAAATAAACTTCAACTTATGCCTAGGCCTTTATATACATGCATATATGCTAGTCATTGCTTTTAATATCCAGCAATTTGATGTGTATACACAACTTATTTTTTATATTCTTCGTTTCATTATTCAAGTGTAAGCATGTCTTCGTCATCATTCAAGTGTAAGCATGTCTTCGTCATCATTCAAGTGTAAGCGCTTACAAAAAACAGTTCTGCTGTAAAAGCAAATCTTTAGATGACATATTTTTTATTTATAGAAATTGTCTTTTATGTTGCTGTTGCTTGAAAATACTTGCAACTTGTTACATCAAATTATCATAACAGTTTACATACACTGTTTAAACACACATTTAAATAAATGCTGAAAAAGGATTTTTTTTTTTTTTTTATATAAAAATTCTAAATACTGACTTGATACAATGTTTATAGTTGAATGAAATTTGCAAAAACATAATACCTTTATTAAAATGTAAGAATCAAAATATGCATAATATGTAAATAAAAAAAAATCAACACTGATCAGTATTAAAAAAAATTCTGGAAATGTAAAATGCCACTCCAATAGAGTGTAGAGCAAATTTACATAAGCACCTTATGAAATAAACTTGTCAAAATATTAAAGTACACAAATATCAAAATAGTAGTATGAAAATAAAATATAAAACCAAATTGTACACTGCATAGAGAATCTAATACACAATGAACTGAACCAGCAGTAGACCAGTAAAAGATTCAGTACATAGTACACAACTAAACATAATTCTGTGTCCTGGCCAGTTAACACAAAACATGTGGCATTACATTTATTTTCTTGGTCTAAGATTATATCCTGAAATAATGTTTTGAGGAGAGCTATTGCTATTGTACTGCTGATAATTATTATTGTTGTTATTAATATTAGAGCTTACATTTTTATTAAAGTTGGAATTAAGGTATGCATTTCTAGGTGGAGCAAGTAAAAGTCTATCTATATGCACTCTAAAAGAAGGAGCATGTGAATACTGATATTTCCTTATAGTAAATGAAACAGGTGAATGTTTCATAATAATTTCATAAGGACCAGTATATTTTGTTTTATATTTATCTCGAGATTTTAGGTAAACAATATCATGGACAGTTAGAGGACGTAGTTTTGCAAATTGTGAAAATTTTAAGTTTCTTTGATGTTGAGCAGACACAATGTTTTCATAAGCTTTTTGGTACATTGCATCCAGTTCTTTTAATAATTTATAAGTGTCAACATTATCAAGAAATGGTTTATTTGCATGAGTGTCATATGTATCAAATATTAATGATAACTCACGCCCAAAATGTAAAAGATTTGGTGAGAATTTTGTAGATGAGTGTGTGGAGCCATTGTATAAGCATTTGTGAATCAACAATGCATGTTCAAAAGAGTGTCCTTCAAGTAATAAAGTATTAACTGAAGTTTTGATTGAAGAATTGATTCTTTCAGCAATCGAGTTCGATTGGGGGTGCGAGACTGAAGAATGAGATATTTTTATACCTAATGTTTCATTAAAAATGTTGTAAACACTGGAAATAAATTGGGAACCTAGATCAGACGAAATTACGCACGGTCTCCCAAAGCATGTGAAGTATTTAAACAGTGATTCAACAACTTTATTAGCAGAAGTCTCCTTTAAAGGATATAATTCCATATGTCTAGAAAAGTGATCAGTTACTGTTAATACTGAATAACCATTTTTAAAAGGACCTACAATGTCAATTGCTACAGTATGACCTGCTTGTTTTGGAGTGTACGTTGCTTGCAAAGGTGCAGGCTGTGTTTTGTGATGTTTATGTTGCAAACATTTAATACATGACGCAAAATAATTTAATGTGTCTGTGTAAATACCTTTCCAAAAATATCTTTTAATTACAAATTCATAGGTTTTCTTTAGACCGAAATGTGAAAGATGTGAAATTGCTAAAACCTTAGCTTTTAATGAGTGTGGTACCACAATGTGATAAGAAAATGTTGAGTCGTGTGGCATGTTTTTTTTAAACATCAACACTTTAGTATCAGGATGAATAAAGTACATGTCATATTTATCTGAACTACCATTGTTTAATATTTCATTATATATAACAGATAATTCTGTATCTTTTAACTGTTCATTAACAAATGTTTGGTTTGATATTTCAAGCAAAGGATCTTTATGATTTTCGGAATTACCAACAGTCAAATAATTAATTGAATGTGACTCAGAGATAGTATTTTCATGCTCATCATTCTCAATGGTAGGAAGAATGTGAGTGGTATCATATACTAATTCAGGATTTGTGTCTAGTGTTTGTTGATTATTTTTGAAATTATTTCTAGAAAGATAGTCAGCAAGTACATTTGAAAAACCTGGAATGTGTTGAAAATTGAATGAATATTCGGATAACTCGGTGAGCCATCTAGTTATAATATCCGGAGGGTTACTAACCTTCTTATAGTGTTTTAATGGAGCACTGTCAGACAAAATAGTAAAATTTCTGTTATAAAGATAATATTTAAATGCAACAACTGCTTTGTAAATAGCCATTAATTCTAGCTTAATCGCAGGGTATTTTTTTCAGTAATACAGCTGAAATAGCAATTTTTGACGCATCTGTATTTAAGAAAAATGGTTTGTCCCAATCTGGTAAATGAACAATTGGTTCAGAAAAAAACATTTTTTGAATATTATTAAAAATTTTGTCGTGTTCAGAAGTCCAGCGAAATTTTTCTTTAGGCCTGGTAAGCTGAATTAATGGATGTATGATTTCAGAAAATTTGGGTATTAAACTTCTATAAAAGGTCGCTAAACCAATAAAACCTTTTAGTTGGCGTTTAGTTGTTGGTACCGGAAAAGATGTTATTCGCAAAATATTACTTTGAATGGGACTTATTGCATGATTTTCAATGTGAAAACCTAGATAGTTTGTGGAAGTCTGATGAAAAGTACATTTGTTGGGGGCAAGAGTCAAATTATACTTTGATAAAACCTGTAAAATTTTCTCAAGTTCTTGTAATGTCTCTTGAAATGTGTTTGAACCAAATATAAAATCATCTTGATATGTAAATATACCTTCCAAATTTATTTCATCTAAAATCATGTCCATTAGTGCTTGAAACACTGAGGCAGAATTTTTTAAGCCAAAAACTAAACGTTTATACTTATAAGAGCCATACTCAGATGTAAATGTCAATTTATCTTGCAATTCTGGTGGCAAGTCAATTTGATGGTAAGCTTGTTTTAAATCTAAGCTAGTGAAATATTTATAAGAGGATAAATTAGCAATAATATTTTGAATTTTGGGAAGAGGATAAGAAGATCCCTGTGTGAAGCCTCTAGTAGATTTTGGTAGCGAAAAGCGGTGAGGCTACTTCCGAGGCTTATGATCATGAACTACTCTGCTTTAGTAATCAAATTGTAATTTATTTACATTCAAGTACATCTGTAAACAGATTATTCAATCAGAGTATTTTAATCATTACTTAAAGTTCATTAGTCCAGTTTGGGAATTAATCAAGAGGTGGCAGCCAGCTTAACTTGATGCATACAGTCTGTGCATTCTGCGCAGACTTTTCAAAGTCTCGCATCCTCCGAGCACCACTCAATCCTGTGCTCTCCGCTCCTCTCTCCAAGGCAACAAAAAAGTCCAGTCCTTCTCTGTCACCCTTCTTCCTCTTTTATCCTCCTCTTGAGAGCACCTGTGCATTCCACTCTCTTTTGCGCACTGCACCCCTCTTTCTCCGTTCGTGGGAAGATCTTACCTCTTTCGGTACTTGAAAGCTGTGCCCCGGGTGGTCGACCTATAGTTACCTTTGACACTCCGTTATCCCAAAGGGATGCGCTAATTGATACATCTATTTCGATGGGTGGTCGAGCTATCATCACATTTGACACGCCGTTGTATCAAAGGGATGCGCTAATTGCTATATATTTCGATTGCCACTTAGTAGTGACAGTGCCACCTTCGGTGTTGCTTTCAGTTCTCTCTGTGTGAGGCGGGAAGTCTTACAACTACCCCCCCCCCCTTCCTCAAGTGAATATTTTGGCTGCAAGACGAAATATTCATGACAATAAGGTAGCCCAAAATCTAATGAATGGCTCACACACGAAAAAAAAATCAAAAAGAAAATCATTACTTACTATTCTACTCCTTTTTTTTTCACTTATTAGTTTACAACAATATCTGTATATATACACATTTTATTCTGGTATAAGACATCCATTTAGTTCGCTACCCTTTAACAAAACATATTACTTGGAAAATAAAGAAAAATATACATTTTAATACTTTTTTTTCAAGGCGTTATTCCGCCCTACCTCTAACATTTGCCTGCTTGATATCTTTTCCAGGTTTAGTAGTAATAGCATTCTGGTAAGGCTGCACAGTTAATGTCTATCTTCGCAACCTACCTCAACCACCTTTTATTTTTAAACCTATTGTTTTTATTATTATTATCATATCCTTTTGTACCTACCATTCTAGGCACATTAAGAATTTACACTTTATAAAAATAAACCACATACTAAATCTAGTACTTTAATATTTACACACAAAAAAAAATAGAAATTAATATATTACACCTAGCTTATTCTAGAGTTTAACTTGTTCAATTTTTACAACAGTTTAACTTTGACCAGTGTATTTATATATGGATTCGCTCTGCCATGCTGTTGTTCATTGCTTTTTTCAGGGGATTTAACAATATATTTACTCTGATTGTGGGAATTTTCAACTCTCCCCGCTACTTTTTCCGAGTAATCTTTCACGGTACTTATAGCATTAACTCTTTTTCGCATCGTACTACTTGCTTGGTCGTATGACTTATCTTCTTTTAAACCTGACCCTTTGTCCCACGTCGATGCATCCCTTTTGTTAACGTATCTGTTAAATCCCATGTTTCTGTCGCTTTTAGCCTGATCACTTTTTGCTGGCATCTTTCCAAATTTTCCCTGTCTACTGGCTTTGTATTCGGTGTTTTCCGATTCCTTCTGTTTATTTTGCGGCTTTTCCCTGACTTTACCGTTTGAGTAGCCCGAATTATGATTTTTAAAACGTTCTTTAAACCATTGTCTGGTCTGTTCTGCTTTTTTTTCTTTTCTTTCCTTCCGTGACACAGATTTTCCTAATCCGAAATTCACGTATTTATTTTCTTGTGTCATTTTTACACCCCTTCCCTTCGAATTCACATCTGAAATCTTTCCTGTCATATTTGACTGGGAGCTATTCTCTTTTTCTCCTCTTCTCTCAGCAAAAGAGCCTTTTAGTTCTGGTTTCGTTTTGAAGCTATTATGGGAGGTGTTTCTTTTAATTTTATCTATTTCTTTTTGAGTGTCGTTACCCAAAATATAATATGACAAGTCTGTGCTTTTATCCGCCACTATAGCTTTCGTTTTTAAGCTTCCTAACCCTTCAATATTTAATGTAATGTCCGCCGTAGGTAACCTCCTTACATCGTTTATTAGTGGTTGTTTTACGTAAATTTCCCTACCATCTAATTGATTGGGTTTAATTAATCTTTCGGGAATCACGTCATACTGGCTTCCTGTGTCTCGTAGCGTCGTGCATTTTTTTCCATTTATATTCGCCTGACCTAGATAAGGTTTAAAATTCTCTTTGAAATTTGTCCCTTCCTGAATGTGATGAACATTCGCAATGTTTGTTATATTTCTCTTATTTTCTGGGCAATTTCGCTTCCAGTGGCTCGGATCTCCACAAACGAAACAAGTGTTTTTCGTCGTTTTTTCGAAAGTTCTCTGCCTGTCCTCTTTATCATTTTTTTCTCGCCAGTTTGGTTTTATTTCCTGATTTTTTTCCGGTTCTTTTTCCTCATCTCTCGACCCTTCGAACTTTTTTTCCGCCGAATACCTATCTTTCCATGTCCGTTTTTGCACGCTTTTTATTTCTTCGTAGCCGTCCAGATCTTTCACTAGAGTTTCCGGATTTTTATACGACGCCCACGAATCAATGAAGTGTTCCCTTATCTCCGCCGGCACACGCCTTTTAATCTGTTCCGTTATTAATAAGTCCTTTAGCTCTTCAAATTTTGTGATACCTATCCCATTTAACCACCCGTTTTGAAAGCTATTTAATTCAAAAATTAGATCTTTCCAAGGGCCGTTTGGATTTTTCGCATGTTTGTTTAGTTTTTGACGATACGCTTCTGGGCTAAGTCTGTATCTTGCCAATAAAACTGATTTTACATGCTCAAAGTTGTCCACAAGTTCTTTTTGTTCGCGTAATATTAATTCTGCGATCTCTATGGGCAGTAATGCCAACAAGTGTGTCACAAGATCGTCGCTTTCTATCCCGGATCTCTCGGCTTGTCTTTCAAATAAGTTAAGAAATAAAGTGATATCGGACTTTTCTGGATCAAATTTTTGCATAATTCCCTTTAATGAAATTTTAGGCGCTCTTTCTGATCTATTACTCGAAATGGAGCTTCTTCTGTCCGCGTTTTGCGTTAACCTAATTTGTTCTAACTGAAACTCTCTTTCTTTTTGTTTTTCTTCTCTTTCCATTTCTAATCTTTCCTTCTCTTTTTCTTGCGCCAGCTGCTCTTTTTCCTGCGCCAGTTGATCTTCCCTGTCTTTTATTATGAACCCGACTTGCGTAAGCGCAAATTGCTCATCATAACTATCCGAACTTTGTATTTTCTCGATAATTATCGCTATTTTGTCATGTTCTGCAATTTTTACGTCTAGCACGTCTGCTAAATGTACCAGATCAATTCTTCTGCAGTACTTCAGTGAAGTAACCTTTGCCATATTTACTTATTTTAACACCTCCCCAAATAATTTAAATAATACACAAAAACTAATCTTTTTGTCAGCTGATATCTAATTTTAGATTTTACTTCGTTTCCTAAAATATTTTAATTTTAAAGTACTTCAATATGCAACTTTTGGAACACTATCCAATTAAATAAGGTTACCTGTAAAATAAATAAATCTTAGGTAAATACATACATTAGCAATAACATATAGACACTTTTTTTTTTCAAGAAAAAAAATTTTCTTTTATACTAATTCTAAGTATTTTTCAATACCAAATATCTTGCAGGTATTACACACTTTGCCCAGCATCAACTGCTGACCGTATCTTTTTGTTTAAAAAGAACAAAGCACAAAAACACAAAAAAAAACGCTATACAATTATGCAAATATTTCAGGTATAGTCCCTGTACACAAAGCCAATACTGTATGTAATATATTTTTTTCACGATTATACATATACATCGGCATACCTTTCTGTATGTCTCAATTTTGGGCCTTTTTTTTTTTTTTTTTCGCAAGCCTTATCCAGTGCTGCAATTACTTAAACCATAACCTTTCAGAGGATATATAGATGTTTATTTATCTAATCTTTAGGTTAATTTCAATCTTTTAGGTTAAAACATTTATCTTTTAGAATTAACCTCCTTATAATATGACAGAAAAGAACGAAAAGATTCTTTTTTCTATTTGACCCAAAGACTGCAATTTTCTTTGCCAAGCCTTCTATCCTTAATTTTTTTAAAGCAATTTTTTCCGCTTTATTTACATATATTCTCCTCAAATATACCCCAGATTTTAATCTGATCACAAATTTATGCTTCCGAAAAAAAATTCCTTTTTAATCCTACTCGGCGTGATGCCTTTATGTTTATCTTTATTTTCTACTTAGAATAACACCCGGGAACACTAAATTTTTAGATCTTAGTTTAACAATGAAATTTTCTACTGAGAGCCATTCATTAAAAAATTAATGAGCTTACCTTTTGTTTTTGTGGTGTCTCATCGCGTAGAACTCGACGGTGATCTGCTGTCACTAGGCCTGTCAGCTGCTCCCTTTGAAGCCTTGTCGGGGGAATTCTCCTCTGACGCTGCGCTCTTTCGCTCCCGGTGTTTTCCGGAACAGTTTCTGCGGGGTGTCTATTCCTCTCTGGCGAGTCCTTTGTTGGGGGAACTGTCGTCCAAAGATCTGCTCATCTGTTTCCGCAGGCTGGTCTGTCACTCTCCAGCGAGGTCTGTCTTGAAGGAACTGCCGTCCGAAGATCTGCTCCTCTGTTTCCGCAGGCTGGTCTGTCACTCTCCAGCGAGGTCTGTCTTGAAGGAACTGCCGTCCTGTCCTCTGCTGCTCGGTCCTCGGCTTATTTTCTACCGTCCTTCCTTCGCCTGTTGTCTCACTGCTGTTGACTCTTTTCCCACTGGGTTCGTTTCTTGCGCTGCCACCAGTTGTGAAGCCTCTAGTAGATTTTGGTAGCGAAAAGCGGTGAGGCTACTTCCGAGGCTTATGATCATGAACTACTCTGCTTTAGTAATCAAATTGTAATTTATTTACATTCAAGTACATCTGTAAACAGATTATTCAATCAGAGTATTTTAATCATTACTTAAAGTTCATTAGTCCAGTTTGGGAATTAATCAAGAGGTGGCAGCCAGCTTAACTTGATGCATACAGTCTGTGCATTCTCCGCAGACTTTTCAAAGTCTCGCATCCTCCGAGCACCACTCAATCCTGTGCTCTCCGCTCCTCTCTCCAAGGCAACAAAAAAAGTCCAGTCCTTCTCTGTCACCCTTCTTCCTCTTTTATCCTCCTCTTGAGAGCACCTGTGCATTCCACTCTCTTTTGCGCACTGCACCCCTCTTTCTCCGTTCGTGGGAAGATCTTACCTCTTTCGGTACTTGAAAGCTGTGCCCCGGGTGGTCGACCTATAGTTACCTTTGACACTCCGTTATCCCAAAGGGATGCGCTAATTGATACATCTATTTCGATGGGTGGTCGAGCTATCATCACATTTGACACGCCGTTGTATCAAAGGGATGCGCTAATTGCTATATATTTCGATTGCCACTTAGTAGTGACAGTGCCACCTTCGGTGTTGCTTTCAGTTCTCTCTGTGTGAGGCGGGAAGTCTTACACCTGAATAACTGAATTAAGCATTCTCAAATCTAACGCTAAACGATATTTCTGTTTACCTGAACCGTCAGACTTTTTCTTGACAATTAAGATAGGGCAAGACCATTCAGAGCAATGCCTCTCTATTATTCCTGCTTCAACAAGATTATCTATTTGCTCTTTAGCATCTGCCTGAAGTGCTTGGGGAATGCTAAACGGTAAAGTTTTTATTGGGAAGTCATTAATAAATTTGATATTAGGTACAATGCGATCAGTATGACCAAGTGTCTTAAGAGATTTTGAAAAAGCAGAATAATATTTTAAGAGAAGATCGGAGATTTCCTTCTTTTCATTTACTTCTAAATGATCCAATTTAAAATCATTTATAGAAAGATCTTTTTTTCTTTGAGCAAGTACTTGATCAGATGCAGTAATAAAATTACAATAATTTTCATTTATTGAAGAATTTAAATTACTTTCCAGTTCATTTTGATCAACAATTTCATCTGGTATACACAGATAACCTATTTCCATATTTTTATTCAAATGAACAACATGATCAGATAAATTTTCAATGTAAACATGCATGATTTTGGGATATGAAATATTTTGAACTTTAGAATCTAATTTTATAAGTGCATCATGACATAACACATTATTAGAGGAAATATTACTACAAAATAGCATCTCATCTTGATCTGGTGAGATGTCAGTTTTAATTTTTACAAATTTGTGTTCATACGGATTTAAGTTCACTTTGTGTGCAAGATATGCACAAATCTGATCATGCGATTCATTACTGTTAACTTTATGCACAATATCACCTGAACTACTGTCATTATTATTTACCTCACTTTCAGAACTTTCATCAATACACATTGCATTTATTTGACTTTTTCTACATTTATTTTTTAATGGTACTTCAACACCATTTATTGAGGCAGTATTATCACTGGGATTAATAACAATATTATTTTTCACAATAAAATCATAGCCTAAAATTCCAACAAATTCTGAAGAATTTGCAATTTCAACAATATAAAAGGTATGCCGAAAGAATATTTTACCAATTTTGATAGACACAGAAATGCAAGAAGAGAATTTAACAGCAGAATTAACAGTTGAAATAGTTACTGAAGAAGCTAAATGTTTGTAACAAACATCCTTTTTTATTTCATTAAAGAAATTAAGTGATAAAATTGAAATTGAACTTCCTGTATCCAGTAATAAAAATGCCTCAAATTTGCCAAACTTACTGGAAATAATAGGTAAAAACGAACACTTATCATATACATTATAAATAACTACTTTTTCATCAGTCTGTGTTGACTGATTGTTGCAAATCTGAATTTCCTTAGATGTCTGTGAATAAGTGGATTTAACTTGTCCTTCATCAGACAGTTTAAATTTATTTGCTGATGACCCAAGACAGTTTTGAGACAACAGCTCATCAGCTGTACTGCGTCTCACTGGTCGTTTAAAGGCTGAAATTGGTTATAACCAGAATTATCAAAATTAGTATTTCTATATTGTCCATAATAATTCTGATCATAAGATTTCTTTCTCTTACACAAATTCTTATACTTAAAACATTGGAGGGCCAAATGACCTCGCTTAGAACAAATTTGACAAATATTTATCTTTCTGTTATTTTTATTTTGAAACTTAAAATCAAATTTTCTAGAGTTTTTGATTTGTACAACTCACGAGTGTCCTTCTTAAAACTAGGACGTGTTTGGGTTTGTTTAGTGTCATCTTTCTGTGTATTGTTTACAAATGACAAAGCATTTATTTTCTCTGATAATTCAGATATCTGTTTAGAAAAATCAATATGATTAGAATATTCATTATGAATATTAATTAATTTTTCATTTGACAAAATATTTTGCAAAAACTCTGCTCTTTCTACTGCTTTGTCATAGTCATCAATTTTTTCCTCCTTAATTTTGATTCGAATATCAGTTGATAAACACTGCAAAAGTTTCTTATATTTTATTTCGTTAAGAAATTCAGGATCTTTCGTTTTAAAAGCCTTATTGGCCAAAGTGTTCAATCTATGGGAAAAATTACTGATACTTTCATTAGGTAAGAGTTTTATGTTATCAAATTCGATATCTATAACTGTTTGAGATTCTTTTGAGAAAAATCGTGAAAGTTCCTGTTTAATTAGTTTTACACTATTTGAATTTCTAATTTTGTCATTTTCAAGAAAAAATTTTAGGGCAGGTCCTGCTAATTTTGTTTTGAGAAACAAGACCTCCTGATCATCTGTCCATTTTTGTATTTTAGCATAATTACTAACTACATCAAAGAAAAAATCCAAAGTTGTTGGATCACCTTCATAGCAAGGTACAGAAATATTAAAATTATTCTTTGATGAAGTCATTTTCAAAAAATATATATATACTTATAAATACTTAAGCTTGTTGAAATATATCAAAATCAATTACAAATAATAATAACATAAAAGCAAATATATAATATGAAACACAAAAAGAAAATAAAGAAAAAGAATCTGTACATTACCTTTCTTCTAAGCTGAAAACAACATCATAAGAAAAAAATAAATACATTTCCTTTTTTTGGGGGGGGGGGGGGGAAATAACGAGAAACAAAAAAATGTTCTTTCTGAGACTATTACTTAAATGATAAGTTGCAGCAGAGTTCCTTTTTTGTCCAGCGTTCCGAAATTTGTTCTGAGATGGGGGGGGGGGGGTTTCAACATTAAGGAGAGTTAAATTAGAAGCTCCCACACAGAAAATGAAGACGGCTTAATTATTTTTTTACTCGCAGAACACACCAACACTTCATTGTAGAACCACTTTGTAGGATAACAACTTTGCAGAATTGAGACACCACTGAAACACAAGATTCCACGCATTATCCTCGCCATCGTCGAACATTCTGCACTGCACCATCCGGAACCGAAACAAAACACGGTCCACGCACAAATCACATTTTCGTCTCATCGCATTGTTTACCCTTGGACAACTTCTCCAGAAACAAAAAGCCCTTCTTCACGCGGCACCATAGTTCTATGATGGCAAAATAGTTCTGAGGTGGCGAAGTTTTTGGAAATAAAGGGCCACCTTTTTTGTGCTATAGTTCTATGGTAGCTAAATATGAAAATTAGGACACATTTCGTATGTGTGTGTCCGAGATCGGCGGAAAAGATGAAATAAATGGCACTTTTTTTTTGCTAGGCCGAGATCGTAGTACAAATGTTGTGATGAACACCAGGTCCAGATTTTACTTTTGTTTCTGAAATTAAAAAATGAAGACATTTTCATTAAGGAAAATCAGTTCTCAGAGATCATCTTGACTATTTTTTTTATTTTTCAAAAGCACAAGAAGGTGAATATCCATAAACGTTAAGTATGCAGCACGGTAATATAAAATGCCATTGAACATTATACAGAAAACATTAGTCTGTAAGCAGCACGATAATATGAAATGTCTTCGAACATAATATAGAAAACATTAGACATCGCTGACGACAGAGAGCGTGCATCTTCTCTTAGCAGTGACAAACGTAAAACTGACAAAAATTTCAGATTTCACAAACGCCAAAAAAAGTCTTTTGGCATAGAATAGATTCCCAATCTGAGCAAAACAATGTACAGGTAAAAAGGACCGTTACATGATAAACAAAGGGGAAATTTTAAAAAAAGGAGCGTTGCCAAGAATATAGTCTTTATCGCTCGTGGCGAGAACGTGCAGCAGCCGGCAACCCTAAACGGAATTTCACAACAGGTAACAAATTAAGTTCTTTATACAAGACAAAATGAAATGATTGGGAAATAAAAAATAGCAGTTACATAAAACAGTCGTTTGATATTTAATCAACTGAAGAACAAGAAAGAAAAATCTAGAAATGGAATGATATTTTAAAACTAATTTATTATTTGTTCTTTTTATTTATTAATATTATTTTATATGCACTTGGAGACGAACACACAATAACAATAACTATTAAAAATGCTTTTCTTTTAAAATTAAATTTTAAAAGAGGGGGGGGGGGACTCATAATTGAAAAAATAATAGAAATATATGTAATAGAATATGTGTTACATCACAGTGGAGGTATATAATACGCTGCCGTTAACCAGTGAAGAACAGCAAAAATATGACGCTGTAATAAAACAATTTGAAATTTATACAAAGCCCAAAAAGAACATCGTAGTTGAGAGATTTATCTTCAACAATAGAAAACAGCAAGAAACTGAACCTTTTGATGCTTTTGTGACTGACTTAAAGAAATTGATAAAATCCTGTGAGTTCGGTGACCAGTCAGATTCTGTGGTTCGAGACAGAATTATTTTAGGGGTAGATGATATAAATCTTCAGGAAAGGATGCTACGGGATACTGATCTAAGATTATCTAAAGCGATTGAGATCGGAAAAGCTGCTGAATTGAGCAAGCAAAGAACCCAAACAGTACAGGGTCAAAGTGTCGATAGCTTACGCAGAGAATCGTCAAAAGCAAGTTGGAGACCAAGAAAATTTCCAAAGGATCATCTTAGAGGAGACACCGAATCCCCTAGTGGTGAGTATATCTTCTGCAAGGAGTTTAATCGGAAACATCGAAGGAATCAGTGCCCTGCATATGGAAAAAAATGCTTTAAATGCAACAGACTAAATCATTTTGCCAATGTTTGTAAGTACAAGCCTGTCCAGGAAGTGAGACTTAACACCGAGGCCAGTGAATCGGAAGATTTTTTTGTAGATTCTGTGTCAAGGGTTAGGTCAATTCATGCGGCAACCACGCTAATAGAATGGACAAAAACTGTATTCATCAAAGGATTATCTGTGACATTCAAAGTGGACACTGGAGCAGAAGTGAACATTCTACCTTTAAGTGTTTTGAGAAAATTATCCTTAGAAAGTGAACTTAAAAAGTGTAACATTATTTTGGAAGCTTTTGGAGGGTCAAAACTTAAACCCCTTGGATCTGTATCTTTACATTGCAGTGCTGATGGTATAGATCATATTATAGAATTTCTGGTTTTGTCAGATAATGTAAGGCCATTGTTAGGTCTTGAAACGTGTAGTAAGCTTAAATTAATTCAATTTTTAAATAATGTTGAAATTCCAAATAAAGGTAAGTTAGATTCCTATATCAGTTTAATGTTTTTTAAAGAACAGTTTATTCAAAATCATATAGAGGTATTTGAAGGTGTAGGAAAATTTAATGGAACTTGTACTATAACATTAAAATATCAGCAAAACCCTGTTGTCAGACCACCACGTAGGATACCCTTGAGTTTAAGAGCTAAACTTGAATCTAAATTAAATGATCTAGAAAATCAAGGTATCATTGCGAAGGTAAACCTTCAAGTTGGGTTAGTAACCTTGTAGTTATTGAAAAAGCTAATGGCACATTAAGAATTTGCCTTGATCCACAGAATCTTAATAAAGCAATTAAGCGAGGGCATGTATTAATTCCTACAATTGAAGAAATTTTACCCAAATTATGTAATAAGTCAGTGTATTCTGTCCTAGATCTTAAGGATGGGTTCTTTCAAATTGCTTTAGATGAAAGGAGCAGTGATTTGTGTACATTTAGTACACCTATGGGGTGTTATAAGTTTCTTCGATTACCAATGGGAATTTCATGTGCCCCTGAAATTTTTCAAAAGCGTAATCAGGAAAATTTTGGAGATATACCTGGTGTATTGGTTTATTTTGATGATCTTCTATTTGCAGCTAGTTCATTGGAAGAACATGATGAAATTTTGTCCAAAGTGATTGCCCGGGCTAAAGCTCTTATCATTAAATTCAATAAGGACAAATTTCAATATAGGGTTACTGAGGTTAAATATTTGGGTCATTTGTTTAATGCTTCAGGTATGCGACCTGATCCTGACCGTGTTAAAGCAATTACTGAATTAAAAGAACCTAGAAATGAACTTGAATTACAACGTGTCTTAGGAATGCTCAATTATCTAAGAAGGTTTGTACCAAATTTCTCTGATAAAACTGCTTCATTAAGAGAACTTTTGAAACAAAATGTTGAGTGGCAATGGTTAGAGCTGCACACTAAAGCGTTTATCAATTTAAAAAACCTGATTTGAAACGCACCTGTTTTAGGGATATTTGATAGTAATAAATCAATAACTATTCAAGCAGATACTAAAGATGGTTTAGGCTGTTGTTTGTTACAAAATGGTCAACCTATAGCGTTTTCTTCTAGGAGTTTAACAAATGCCGAGAAAAACTATGCTCAAATTGAGAAGGAGTTTTTAAGCATATTATTTGCTGCAAACAAGTTTCATTATTATATTTATGGTAGGGAGGTTGAAGTACTTACAGATCATAAACAGTCTCTATTATGAATAAAAATATATGCAATGTATTATCAAACAGATTACAAAGAATAAAAATTAAGCTTCTAAAGTATCATTTAAACCTTAGATATTTACCTGGTAAATTTATGTACATAGCTGATTTATTGTCACGTTCATTTTTGGATATACAGGAAGATGGAGGGAGCATTGAAACAAGTGAATATGTTCACTCGCTAACAAAACAATTACAAATGTCAAAATCTAAAAAAAAGGAATATTTGGAGGCTACCTCTAGAGATCAAGGGTTAAAATTGTTGCAGAGCTATTGGCAAATGGGTTGGCCTGCTGGGGTTGATCAGGTCCATCGGGAAGCCAGATCTTATTTCAAATTTAAAAATGACTTGACTGTTGAAAACGGTTTGGTATTTTTAGGCAGTAGAGTTGTAGTGCCAACATCTTTAAGAAAAAGTATGTTATTGTTATTGCATGAAGCACACTGTGGGATTGAAAAATCGAAAGCTAGAGCCAGACAAGTAATGTTTTGGCCTGGAATTAATGAGAATATTGAAAAAATGATTTCTACATGTTTAGTTTGTGATAGATATAGATGTCAAAATATTAAAGAACCATTAATTAATCATAAGATTCCCGATTTGCCATATGAGAAAATTGGTGTTGATATTTGCGAGTATGGGGGAAAGAACTATTTGGTGGTTGCGTGTTATTTAACAAAATGGATAGACATTCTTCCAATAAATGAAAAAAGTGCTTCAGAAGTAATTCAAAAGTTAAAATCAATTTTCTCAACGCATGGCATACCCAAAACTATGATTTGTGATAATGTACCCTTTAATAGTTGGAAACTAAAACAATTTTCTAAAGAATGGTGTTTTGAAATTGTTCCCTATAGTCCTCGTTATCCAAAAGCTAATGGATTTGCTGAGAAAATGGTAGGTATTGCTAAAACCATTTTACGAAAAGCGGGGGTTGAAAAACTGCATGATGCATTGCTTGAATACAGATGTACTCCAATTTCAGGTTTAAATTTATCACCCAATCAAATGCTCTTTAGTAGAAAATTAAGAACTAAATTACCTATTGTACAGGCAGAATTAAAACCCAGAATAGACAACACTTTAAAAAAAATTGCTAAATAAACAAAAACAAGCTAAATTTTATTATGACAGGCATGCTCAGATAAGACCAGATTTTCGTCCTGGGGAAAAGGTATTATTGAGGGTAGGAAATTTATGGGAGCCAGCTGTAATAATTGGAAAGCACTCAACACCAAGGTCTTATTGGGTTAAAACAAAAAAACAGCAGAATTATTAGACGCAATAAATATCATATACGCAAAACTAAAAATCAAAATATAATTCTTTCAGACTACTCTGATTTGTGTAATGATGCTCAACAGGGTCAGAGTGAAGAGCATACAACACAAATTGATCATCACCATCAGAGCAGTACCAGTGATAATACTTCTGTGTATAAAACAAAAAGTGGGAGAAGTATAAATTTTCCACAAAGATACAATGATTATGTAATGTAATATAATATGATCGGGTAATTCAATGTGTAATATATGATATGGTAATTCAATGAAATATAATATTGAGCTTTCTCCTCTAAAAGAGGAAGATGTAACATATGTATATGTACTTTATATTACAAAAGAAAGATTGGCAACGGTTTGTCAATGAACTGAAGTGAGTTCAGTTAGTTGCTTACCATGCGGCTGCTGAACAACGTGTGTTGGTATGATGTCTAAGTAAAGTTAATTTACAAATATAATGTAGTTTGAATTATTCAATAAGTATGAACGAACATAAAACAAAAGAAGTTTTTTTTTACTTCAATTTTGGAAATATGTTAATAGCAATACTTTCGGATTGGCCTCGCGCTAGGAACTAACATTTGCAGAAATCGCTAAAGATTACTATTTACAACCATCCTTTCTGATTTAGATAACTTTATTGGTTTGACCGCATAGTTAGATTACATGCTCCAAGTTTGTTTTCTATTCATATTTTATTGTTTTATTTATTGACTAGCTTTTGCCCGCGGTTTCGCGCGCGTTAAGTACAACAAACTATGTAAGCGATCTTTTAAAAACTCATAGAATTATTGAGGAATAAGTGGAAATTAAATTTTACTTATTATTTTTATATATATTTACTTTAAACCAAAATCAACAAAACCAATTCACGAAGCAAAACTAAATCCGAAACCAAAGCGATTGTCTTATTCCTTAAAAGTCCAGGAATATTATAAATCTAAACTAAATGAATTAATCCAATCCGAAAAACAAAAACGGTAAAACCGAATCCGAAACCGAGTTTATTTTCGGAAATCGGAAAACGAAACCAAGACAACACTACCAAATCGTAAATCAATGTGAATCAATCATCAAATAACAGAGTATAGGTACCGTATGCACTATAATGTGAAGTGCGGGCCGATGCCCGCACTTAAGTACAGATAGAGAGCAAACAACGTTATCTTGTTTCAGAAACCTATTAGCGCCATCTATCGGAATCGGAATCCATGAGTAACACTTTAGCTTTCTACCTTGAAGTTGCGGAATGCTCCATACAAACTTCCACTCCCCATTTTAAGGAAATGGGGGGGGGGGGGTTAGAAAGAGACAAAAAGTAGCCTATGTCACTCTCCATCCCTTCAAATAACTCCACTTAAAAAATCACGTCAATTCATCGCTCCGTTTTGTCGTGAAAGACAGACAAACAAACAGACACACACATACATTTTCCCATTTATAATATTAGTATGGATTGATGAATGTTTTTATTTCGTAATGGATTACAAGCATGAGACAAATGTTAAGCTATTTTTATTAATTTAAGTGCAAAGAGATTTTTCTTTCATAATTGTCTGCATGCGAAGAAGTAGATCAAGAAAAAAAATTCATGCTTGAAAATTATTGGGATAAGCGAAGCGAATCCTCTATTACGCTACACAAATTTCATTTTGTACACTTTAGTAAAGAAATTTTGACATGAAATTAAACATAAGAATAAATTACAATATGTAGATTTGCACAATATTCCTTTTTTTTCTTTTACAGAATGATTTTAAAAATTATCATTTTAATTACCTTATTTTTATGTTTTTCCATTACGAACGCATTTTTGCAAATAAAAAAATAAACACGTAATTTTCACAAGAAAAAATAAATCATGGAATTAGTAATTAATAAACAAAATAAACAAAAATATATTTTCACCATTCCACCAAAATATCTCAAAAATTGTTTTTTAAATTTAATTAAGGAAAGAAATATTTTGGCGCTTGATAGAAATAAAATATGATCCGTAGATTCTGACAATATTATTTTCCTATCGAATGATTCAGAAAAAAAAAAAAAAAAATCATTATTTTGTTGAATATATTTTTCCATCATACGGATTCATTTTTGTAAACAATAATGAAACTTGTGTACTTCTTGCAGTAAATAAAAATTACTGAATCCGTAAAAATGAATGAAAGTCATGAATGGTTAAGTAAGTGAAATATTATCGTTGCATCAAAATTTCTCTCTTTTTCAAATATTTAAATAAGGAAAGGAACGTATAATCTGCCTTTTGTGAAGCCAAGATATTTTAAATATTAAAAATTTCTTAAAGTTTAAACTTCAAACCGTGAAAGAGCAGTACACTTTCTTATATTAAAAATGTATGTTATTTGAGAGGAATATACACATTTAATAAAAATCTTTATTAAGATTAAAAGGAAATGGTATATTTTGGTGCTCATTTCTTTTAATAATATCATAGATTCATGATTTCTTTTATAAAATTTTTAAATTACTTTTTATAATAAAAATTATAGCATATTTTTAATTAATTAAAATTTGTGAAAATTCAATTATTTATATTCAATTATAAAAGAATTTTTCAGTGTTAAGAATTTAAATACACAATTTATGCAGACAATACTTAGCATTAAAAAAATATATATATTACGATTTTTTTAATGGCAACAAAAAAATTGTAAACAAATAAAATTAACTGTTAAATTCGTAGTATAAAAGTGATATTCGAATTCGACGGTTGAAAATTGAACCAAATGAAACATATTTACAATTAAGAAATATTTAGTATTATTTTTAATATGTTTGCCGTTGAAAAACAATTTATGGAATTTATATGAATTTAAGCTCTACCATTTAAGCTACGAGGACGATGCGCAGCTTGGCATATGCCACTCACACATGTTGGTAAAGCTGCAACTGCAGCACAAGATGCAAATGTCTACATGAGTTATGAGCACACAAACCTGTAGCATAACTTGAGACATAAATGAATCCAGAATCGGTGAGCACCTATATAACTGACAGCGAGAGATGCCAAACTGGACATCGTCCTCGTAGCTTAAATAGTAGAGCACTTAGACTGCTATTTCAAGAGTTCCAGCTTCGATTCCCGGCTTGGATTTTAAGGGTGTATTCGAAAAAACACATTTTCAATAATAGAAACATGAAACTTGCAGAGGGGATTTTTGAAGAGACGTATAAGATGCCGTGTGATGTCATTTTACGCTCAATTCATTAAAATTTGATTTATAAAGAATTACCTTCTCAGTATGACCCTTTTTTTCGTTCCCCAGGTCTCCTGCTTCGGAAAATTCGGATCAAAATGCCCTTTTGTGATCAGGCTCGGACTGGCCCGCCGGCCCACCGGCCCGTGGGCCGGTGCGCCCTCGGTCAAGTAAATATGCGCCCTCATCTACGTGAAGTTAATAATTTTAAAAAGACAAAAAATAAAAAATAAATAAATAAAATAAAACAAAAAAAAAAATAAAAATATGACAAATACTAGAATAACTACAACATGGTTAAAAATATTCTTTATATATCTTTTTTTCAAAAAAAAAAAAAAAAAAAAAAAAAAAAAACAATAATTTTGTAAGCATTAAAAAACCAATAAAAAGAATTTATTCCCTTTGTAAAGGAAAATACTTGTATTGTATATTTTAGACAGTTTCTTTGTTCAGGGCAACATCCAATCAAAATCTTTTAAAATCTAAAGTATATTTTATATGTTACCAATAGCGGCAACGAACATGCAGACTGTCTGGCACCAAAGATCATCACATCTTCACTTTTCGCTTTGATTTCATTTATTATTATTATTATTTAGTTTGCAGTAAAATCATTTATTTCAAAACGGGAGCTTTGTGTTTCCGTAAAGTTTAATGTTTTGATTTTAATTTATAAAACATAAGTGTTTTTATTAAAAGTATTTTTGTTATTAAATATATATCTAAACAATTTTAGAAAGAATATTCTCTTCAAAATTATTCAAACTTTTTTTTTTCTAAAAATTTTATTTTAATATGAAAACAAAACTGTTTTAATATTGTAAATCAAAACGTTGCGTCTGTCACGGATTTTCATGGTCATGGATATGGTCATTGGATGTGCGAAGAGAAAACTGCGCCCGGGTCAGTTTGGCGCCCCCCTGCCAACTTTTTCTTGTAGTAGGCCAAAAAATGAAGTCGTTAGTATAAATTTGGCGCCCTATTGAATAACCGCGCCCGGGGCGATCGCCCCTTTCGCTCAGTGATGTATATGGTAAAGCAGGGCTGATCAACACCGCACCGCACCCAGGGTGCTACGGCGACCTTTGAATGTTCTCTTTATATACCTTCCATGTTCTATTCTATCCCGTTTATAATTTTTTTTCTAAATCGGTTTTTTTTTCTACTCTGCATAAGACGGATATAAATCTAACATAAAAATGATTTTCAAGTTCCCCTTTATGATTTTTATTATACAGTAAACTCTGTATACGGCGGAATATTGTCTACAGCGGAATATTTGATTTTGTCCGAATAGTTTTTACGTATAAAAATCTATTCCAAAGGTTTTAAAAGTTATTTTGTTCGTTACATCGGAATTCGATATATAATTTATTTTGCTATACCGACGATTGTTTTTATATATTTTACATGCTTTCCCCTTCTAATCAGAAATTTATTCTTTCATTTGATCGAACTAAATTAATAGATTTTCGAATCGATCCTAATTTATAAAATAATTAAGCTATTTAATTTATTAAGCTATTAAGTGATTAAGCTATTTATAATAAAATAAAGAAAATAAACGTACCGGGATACCGATAAAAGACATTTCGGATTACAGTAGAACTCGCTAATCCGAAATTTCGGTTAATCCGGACGGATTTTATATTTGAACAAATTAATTGATAAGATTAACTTATGAAAATTTTCAGATTACAAGATGAATGTCGAGAAAGCCGTGAAGAAGTAAGAGTTAAACAAAAAAATTGCAGTAAAGCAACTTTTTTTATTTTTTAAACAGCTTGAAAAGAGTAAAAATATACTCAATTATCTAAAAGTAGAACATATGTACACGAATATAAAATGAAAACATACACTGTTGGCCTGCTCGTAGAAGCCATCATTTTTTTTTTTTTTTTTTTAAATCTCATATCATTTTGTCTGTCAGTCGCTAAAAAACTCTTTTCTCAAACGCAAAAAATATTAAATCGGATGATAAAAATTTAAATTTTCTTTCAGCAGTTTGATTTTACAAATTATAAATGGTTTCTCGCTCCCCCTTCCCTCCCCTCCTTGTAGACGCGGTAAATGAGCTATTTATAGATTCCCGATTTTTTAATTTGTAATGGGTTGTTACGTTATTTCTTATTCTCAATTCCATTATATTATTATAAACATCAAATAATTAAACAAAACTGAAAAAAAAAAAAAAAAAAAAAAAAAGAGAGAAGACCGAAATTGGGTTGCAAGATTTGGTACAGCAAAGTGTTCCAAATCGGAAAGTTCACTTTGTTAGCCTGAAATGGTTTTATAAAAAAAATGACAGATCCTTAATAACATTAACAATCAAAACATCTTAGCTAATGTATACATTATATCAAAACGATTGTTTTAATGTTATTAAGGGATCTGCACTGTTTTGAACCATTTTTGATTGACTACTTTGGGAATACTACTGCATTATTTTGAGAACAGTACCCTACGCAGAGATCTTACAACCCAGTTTGGGTCTTTTTTTTTTTTTTTTCAGTGAAGGAATACTATTTTTTTCCCGAGAGTTGTGCTGGTTTATCCAGCAAGCCAAACCTTCGGATGACGGACTATCTTTACTGTGCTACTGAGTAATACTTATAACTAACATTTTTTTAAATCGAAATTTCGGATTTTCCCAATTTTTGTAATCAAAATAGGCACCGGTCCCAATTCAGATTAGCGAAGCTCTATTACATATTCTTACAGTCTATTTGTTATTAATAAACATTATTGGCTTTCTATAAGATGATAAAATAATGCGTTTCGTTAAAAAAGTTGCGCCCTCCAAAAATTCAAGGTCTGTGCCCTTTACAATGACCCAGTCCGACCCTGTTTGTGATTGCTATTTTAGCAATATTTTCTGCATTTATCAAAGAATCGACAATCACGACACCTTGTGTACTTTCTAAATAAGACAATTTCCCAATTTGATGCATTTGAGAGCAAAAATGAATTTAAAAATAAATCGGAAAATAAGCAGTTTGAATCGAAATACACCTTTAATTCTGTTACTTCTACGCTTAGCTAGGAATATCATGATTCATTATTAAATATTCAATAATTTCAAGAGTAATTTCACTTCTGATAATTAAGTGATTTTTTAATTAGGATGAGCGAAGCGAATCCTCTACTAGGCCACTCAAGTTACATTTTGTCGTACACTTTATAAAAAATCTATTCAGTATTTTGACTTGAAATTAAACATAAGAATAAATTATGATATGTAGATTTGCAGAATGTTATTTTTTTTTACAGAATAACCTTTAAAAAATATTATTTTAATAATTAATTTATTCTACATGTTTTTCTATTATGGACGCATTTTTCAAATAAAAAATTGAACGCGTATCTTTTTATTTTCAGAATGAAAATAAACCATGGGGTTAGTAATTATAGACAGAATCATGATTAATTAATTAAATAAAATATATTTTCATTATTACGCCAAAATCGTTTGCAAATAAAAAATTGAACCCGTATTTATTTATTTTTTTTTTTTTAAGAAGGAAAATAAACTATGGGGTTAGAATTATAGATAGAATCATGATTAATGTATTAAATAAATTATATTTTCATTATTCTGCCAAAATTATTTACGCAGTTTATACTTAAGGATTTTAAAAGAATTATATTATGATTTATTTATTTAGGTATTTACTTTGGTAAAGTGGCAACAAAAAGAATCGTAAACAAGAAAAATTAATTCTTATATCTGGTATTTAAAGTGAATATTTTGTTAAATTTGGTAAGTTTCTTAAGTCTGGTAATCGAGATGAGATATTAAAGAATAATTTAAGAATATTTTAATTGATTGAAGAATAATTTAATTCAACCAAATTAAATATACTAACTACGTTTATAAATAATTTCTGGAATGTATTAGTAATTTAAAAATGTCGAGAAAAAGAACACTCATTGGCCAGAACGAACGCCGTTACTGGCCATTGGAAAATGTAAAAACATCTTTAAAACTTTTAGTTAAAAAAATATATATGTTACAGGCCAAACCCGATTTTAGGCCAAACTAGATTGGCCTAGGCCAAATTAGTTTATCCTAACGCCCATCGGATAAAGTAGTTTTTCCTAGGCCAAACCGGTCTATCCTAACGCCGATCGGATAAACTAGTTTTTCCTAGGCCAAACCGGTTTATCCTAACGCCCATCGGATAAATTGGTTTTTCCTAGGCCAAACTAGTCTATCCTAAGGCCCGTAGGACAAACTAGTTTTTCCTAGGCCAAACTAGTTTGGCCTAACTCTTTTAGGACATACTAGTTTAGCCTGCTGTTTATTGGTCTGAACTAGTTTATCCTAGGCCGATCTAGTTTATCCTAGGCCAATTCAATTTGGCGTGATTTTATTGAATTCAATGACCGCCTCAGCGCCAACATTCTAGTTTGTCCTAGGCTGATCTAGTTTATCCTAGGCCAATATAATTTTACGTGTTTTTAGCCTGACAAATAATAGCTCGCAGGTTTTGTATGTATGGATGTACGCATGTATGTACATATGTACGTAACGCAATAGAAATATCTGATTTGCTTCAATTTTTGGATGTAGGTTCATTCTGATAAGGTACTTTTCTGATTAGTTTTGGGAATTTATTGGATAAGAAAAAGGGGGGCGAACGAGAGGCTAATCCCCCACCATTAATTTAGAGAAATGGATTTTTCATGCAAAATGATCAGTTTACATTTAAAATTTTAGATATAGGATCATTCTGCCAAGGCGCCTCCGTGATTAGTTGTGGATCTTTATTATTTAAGTGAAGAAGAAAGGACAATGTGGGTACCCCCCCCATAATTTAGATAAATGGTTTTTCAAGCAGAATTTACGGATTTGCTTCAAATTTTGGATATAGGTTTTTTTCTCATAAAGTTATTCTCTGAATATTTTTTGGTTGTTTAATGGTTAAGTATGCAGGTAAAAATGAATGATAAGGTAAATGGTAATAATGAAGGATTGTCCTCCTACCTAGGAAAAACTAATTTAACTTGCAGGTATTTAGATAAGCAAGTTTGGCGTAGGAAAAACTAGTTTATCCAATTGGCGTTAGGATAAAATAGTTTGATCTAGGCCAATCTAATTTAGCTCAGAATCGAGTTTGGCTGGTAAAAAACATTTTCCCTAGAATAAGTATAAATGTGTGTCAAGAGTCATTGCATATAACATCAATACAGAAATTTAACATGTCCACCGTAGAGACATGATGCATTGGACATGGTGTTTGCTTGTTTTATTTATTATTCTGCAGATTCGTGCCGTGCTGAGATCAGACTTGCATTTAATATTATTATTATTATTATTATTATTATTATTATTATTATTATTATTATTATTATTATTATTATTGTTTGGATATTCGAGCCAGATAGGAGCTGAACATAATTTGGAATAGAACAGCGTTTTACATTTTTGAGAAATTCCTTACCCATCGACATATACGCTATTCTTGTCACGGCGTCAAGTTTTTCTTTTCCGTGAAGTCGTAACCGGAAATAAAAATGCCTTTTAATTTTATGCATTTCCGAAAAGCAATTAGTTCATAAATGTGTTAGGATGTAGCTCTTTTGGATTTGAGAAAGCCTTAAGGAATGACAGAGAAATATATTCACAAATCTACATTTTGCTAAACAGATTCTAAAGTTACTATGCTTATAACTCTCCTTTTATTTCTTTTACTCTAAACTACATTAATTATTTAATAAATCCCTATTTGAATATTGAAAGGTCTAAGAGTCTAAATAATCAATAATACATTGTGTATTTTCCCTTCTGTGAACACATTATTTAAAAACACATTGTATATTTATCCAATTAATATGTATGCATCATTTTTTAAAGGAATCTTAATTGTATGTGAAGTAAAATCTGATTTTTATGCAGAAATTGAGTAGGGCCAGATCGAACCGGACAAAGTCTCTTTTCACTGATTATTGTACATGCAGTGCTCGGGGTTAACTTTTAATTTTTACACCGGGTCCAGGCAAAATGACTTTCCTTCGGGAAGGGCGGGCCGTGGCCTCGAAATTCCGGCCCGTGCAAACCTCTAACAGTATGCTACTACCATTCGCATAAAATACATTATACAGGTATTGAGAATTTATTGATACATTACACAGAATTTATTGATACAGGTATTGAGTATTTATTGATACATTATACAGGGGTGGTGGCAAAAACACTTTGCACAGGGTTAGCAATGGAGCAGTAGTCGGGAGCAAAATTAAAAATAATATTGCCCAGTTAGACTGATGGCTTTGCATTCACAGGCTGTTTACACTAATTGTGTATTACAGCCTTATTTTTTTTTTTAAGAATAACACCCTCGAAAAATAAAGTAAGGGGGATTACCTTTTCCCATTTCCCCCAATTATACTTAAACATTGAACATCCACAATAAACATCCAATAAACCAATAAGCATCTACAACTTATCACGGAGACGCCTTGTCAGAATGATCCTATATCTAAAATTTTACGAAAACTCATGATTCTACTTGAAAAAACCATTTCTCTAAATTAACGGTGGAGGATTAGCTTCCTTATTCTTATCCAATGAATTCCCAAAACTAATCGGAAATGTACCCTATCAGAATGAACCTATATCCGAAATTTGAAGCAAATCGGATATTTCTATCAAGCCTTATCGCGTTACGTACATACGGACGTACATAGTACATACATGCGTACATACATACATACAGAGCCTGCGAGCCCATTATTTGTCAGGCTTTGATGCCTGTGAGCTAAAAACACGTAAAATTACATTGGCCTAGGATAAACTAGATCAGCCTAGGACAAACTAGAATGTTGGCGCTGAGGCGGTCATTGAATTCAATAAAATCACGCCAAATTGAATTGGCCTAGGATAAACTGGATCTGCCTAGGATAAACTAGTTTAGACTAATAAACAGCAGGCTAAACTAGTCTATCCTAAAAGAGTTAGGCCAAACTAGTTTGGCCTAGGAAAAACTAGTTTGTCCTATGGGCCTTAGGATAGACTAGTTTGGCCTAGGAAAAACTAGTTTATCCGATAGGCGTTAGGATAAACCGGTTTGGCCTAGGAAAAACTAGTCTATCCGATGGGCGTTAGGATAGACCGGTTTGGCCTAGGAAATACTAGTTTATCCGATGGGCGTTAGGATAGACCGGTTTGGCCTAGGCCAATCTAGTTTGGCCTAAAATCGGGTTTGGCCTGTAACATATATATATATATATATATATTTTATAAAATTCTGCTTCGAAAATATTTTTATTTATACCAGCCTTATATCATAAATAAAAAATTCCGAGGAAATTCTTAGTTATTTGGCTGAATTTACATTTCTAAAATTTAAATGCGCCAAAACATGAGATAACGTTTTTACTTAATAAAGATGCAAAAATAATATAAAAAGTAATGTTCCTTTCAAATATTTATCTTGTGAAATAATGCTTCGCGAATCCAAACAAAGCACGGCTTTTGCTAGTTTAAATTGTATAGTTTTATAATGATAACTACTTGACAGTTTTGTTTTATTTTTCACAGTTTATGATGTCAAAATGGTGAAAAAATGCATGAAGAAGAGGACTGGTCCAGATGTAAATGAAGAAGTGGTACGGAATGCTATAGAAGTTGAAATCATATGTGTATTCACGAAGTAGTTTCAATGTAGGGACTAATTATTCGACTATAAGATAAGAATAAAATAAAAGAGCTTTCTGAAACTGCAGGTAAAGGACATGACATTTTTCAAAACATTCTTTCGCCATATTTTCACCATGAGACAAGAATAATACATGCAAGTGGAGAAAATATTTGAGCCTTCAAGATTGAACTATATGGTCTCATTTATATTCAAATCAGAGCCATTGCTTATGACTAAGCATAAGTTCTAAACATTTCTACTCATTAAAATAAAATGATGTAAAAATGACAGGAAAAGAATGAATATTGGATTTATTAAATGACACAAGAATCTGTAGCTTGGGAAATTCGAGAACACAAACTTATCATTGCACCAGTTTCACCACAAAACAAATGTAGAATAATTGTACAAAAATTTATGTCAAAGATTTAGAAAAGCATAAATGTTACTGTTAGTAGGATTTCATTTCAACAGTAGTTTGGCATCAAACGTTGTTGTAAAAGCAGGAGTAAAACAAAATACAAGCAGTAAGTAGTGAATGTGGTGAAATGATGACAACATGTTTTATTATGAATGTTTTCAAAAAATATCATTCCTCTCGTATTCAATTTTACACAAGCCACAGTATGCGACAACAAGATGATTGGAACACTTCCTGATAGCTTGGCAATGGCCAAATAGCCATAAAAGTAGATAAATGACATCACCACTGTTCTTAAAAAATTTGGAGGTGCTATTACACTGTTAAAAATCTTGTCCTTGTTTCAACCAAATTTTGGTGCTCAATAACTGCCACTGTAAGATAGTGGATCCTTGAGCCAATATTTGGAGCTCCTGCTGAAACATAGTTCCAATAATTGGAACGGGGTTGAAATAGGAAGTTCCAAATGTTGGTACAATATTTCAACATCATACGGTGGCAACTCACCAACATTTGGTTTAGACTAAAGACAAGATTTTTAACAGTGTATATATTCTAAAAGTTGAGCATTCTCACCTCACACTACTCTTCGTCTTCAGTCACTTGAAACTTTAGTAATGGGCCTTTTCAAAACATATAGACGATTGCAAAAAAAATTTGGATTAGATGCCACACTGGGGAAAAAAATCAAAATCCCTGAATTTAAAATTATCCAAATCTTCAAACCTTATCCAACATCTTACTTAAGGATTTCGTACTTTTATGCACATTTTTATTACAGCATGAGTTAAGTACTATAATTTATTATTATAGCAAAATCATGCAAATTTTCTTTTGTTCCTCCTGTAAAATGTACCTTTGTCAAGATGTGTCGCGTTTTCACACTTGCGGGTGAGAGATATATTCACGCCTACTAATGTCCATTATATTTCTAATATGATGTAAGATTCTCCTTTTTTTAGAAAATTCATTAAATTATTTGTTTTACTTTCATTTTTCCCTTGGAAATTTTGCAATGAAAAAGTTATGATGTAATATTCGGTTTTAAAAAATGTAAATTTATTTATTTTATTTTCATTTTTCACGTAAAAAACTTGCAATATACATACATACATACAGATATATGTATATATATATATATATATATATATATATATATATGTGTGTGTGTGTGTGTGTGTATAGTAAGAATATTATTGTGGATTTTTAATTGTTGGCAACTGTTATAGCGAAAAACTAGCGAGCTATGCCCGCTAGCTGGGCCAGTTTTTCCAAACGAGCCTCGATATTAAGCAGTATATAATAAGCAAAAAAATTCATTTAATAAGCAAGTCTTGGTGTTCGAATCCTCAAGCACAAAAAAAAGTAAATTAAAGAGCTATGGTTTTTATGCGCCCATTATCCCGTTAAAAATATGTGATTTCGCACGGTGGGCGCTACATGCACTTGAAAAAAAAGATTGTGGATAGGAGCCATGGTCGCTTCGCGCCCATCGTCCCATTAAAAATATTTGGTTTTGCACGGTTGGCGCTACGCGCCCATAAGACATTTTTTCGTATTTTTTGGTTCATCAGAAGCAGACTTTTACGCAGATTCTGAATATGTAATCAGTTTTTCTCTACTTTAAAACTGTCTGCATGATGGTATAAGAAAAAACGCACAAAAAAAGTTTCGGTATATTTTCTCTGCGGCGGCCTGTTTTATCAAGTTCAATATTTTAGCGAAAACTACGGTGAATAATCAACGGCAAGTCAAAAAAATTGATGCGGAACAAAGCGCACTTAGCGCGGGGAGAAAAAGAGGTTTTCGGCTGGTTCTTCTTTTTGCACCCTTAGCCAAAGGGAAAAAGTTCTAGTCATTCACCGCAAGTTGGCGCAGTGTAAGGCGAGCTCTTTTTGGGAAATGAGACGTTTTGCGTTCCGTTTCCCGAGGAGTTTTTAATTCATAAAATTTTTAATTTTGGTCACACGGTCTCGAAAATGCCCGAAATGACTTTTCCGGAATTTTTCGAATCGAAAGACACTTCTCGCGACTTCCAACTCGCCCGCGTTGCGAACTGTAATCGGCTTCAACCAGACAGACAGACACACAGAGGCACACGGATTTTATTAGTATAGACTAGCGAGCTACGCCCGCTATCTGGGCCACTTTTTCCAAACGAACCTCGATATTAAGCAGTATATAATAAGCAAAAAAATTCATTTAATAAGCAAGTCTTGGTGTTTGAATCCTCAAGCACAAAAAAAAGTAAATTAAAGAGCTATGGTTGTTATTCGCCCATTATCCCGTTAAAAATATGTGATTTCGCACAGTGGGCGCTACGCGCCCCCCGTGCGAAGCCGGCCCACCGGCGCTATGCGCCATGGTCGCCATCGTCCCGTTAAAAATATTTGGTTTTGCACGGTTGGCGCTGCGCGCCCATAAGACATATTCTCGTATTTTTTGGTTCATCAGAAGCAGACTTTTACGCAGATTCTGAATATGTAATCAGTTTTTTTCTACTTTAAAAACTGTCTGCATGATGGTTTAAGAAAAAACGCGCAAAAAAAAGTTTCGGTATTAAAAACTGCAAAAGACTGCTATTAAAAAAATAAGTAATTTCATTAATATCACAAACAACATAACTAACAAATAATTTTGGCAGCTCGTTTTCCGTTTGTACTAACAGAAATTAGTATTAATCGGGTAAATCTTAGGTTACACAATATTCGTGTATGCTACCAAAAAGAAAAAGCATGAAAATGAGCTACAACGATTAATGCTCACATACAGAATAAATATATAAATAGCCAGTTACATCTGAGATCCTCAAAATATTAATTAGCAACACTATTACCTCTTAGTGAACAAATCTTGCTGTGCTTAAAATAGTTGTATTATTATATTAATTAAACCGTGTTTAACATTTTTTACCAATTAGTTCTTTTTCTCTTATACATTCTTTGACAAAATGACAGGAGAAAAAGAGGTTTTCGACTGCTTCTTCTTTTACCCAAAGGGGAAAAGTTCTTGTCGTTCACCGCAAGGTGGCGTAGTGTTCTGTTTGAAAACTCCGTTTGGAAAATTAGACGTTTTCCGTTCCGATTCCCGACCGGTTTTTAATTCATAACTTTTTTAATTTTGGTCCCGCAGTCTCGAAAATGCCCGAAATGACTTTCCCGGAATTTTTCGAATCGAAAGACACCTCTCGCGACTTCCAA
This sequence comes from Maratus speculifer, assembly GCA_964019185.1. NCBI lineage: Eukaryota > Metazoa > Arthropoda > Arachnida > Araneae > Salticidae > Maratus > Maratus speculifer. The sequence goes on along the minus strand of OZ025290.1, from coordinate 192,301,642 downwards.
CTCGCCCGCGTTGCGAACTGTAATCGGCTACAAGCAAACAGACAGACAGACAGACAGAGGCGCACGGATTTTATTAGTATAGATGTTTCAATTTGATAGGAAATTGCGGTTAAATTGTTGGCTTTTTATTAATTAAAAATTAACTGTAAATTATTTTGATTCCGGATTACTTTGGTTGTCTCTGCCGTGTTTTAACACACATATATATAATTTTTCACAATTATGGCTTCCAAACTGTGAATTTGAATAGAATTACAGACAGACAGACAAATTTTCATTTTTATATATTTAGATACAGATTTTGCAACTTACAAATTATCGCTGCTTGTAAAGTATCGCAGTAATGAAAGGAAAAAAAATAGAAAAAATCTTTCTGTCACTTTGACGTGTGGCCAAACTATTATATCATCTTCTAAAAAGAAAAAAAAAAAAAAAAAAAAAAAAAAGATAAAAATTTTCTGAAGCATTGGTAATAAAAGTCTAATTGTAAAAATACAACGATGATTAATCATGGAAGCTATCTGCCATTTTATTTTCTGCACAGCATTTCTCGAAACAGATTTGAACTATTTTTTTTTTTTTCCTTTCCAAACTACAATACAAAGGTCAAGTATTCAAAGCAAGACTCCATTCGAAGGTTTTAGAACGAACATTACAAATCTATACTTGTTGACAGCCGGAAAATCCTGTCATTCTTTAAGACAGATATGTTAGATTAATATATTAACAATATTACAACCAAAATTATTCTAATTAAAATAAAAACTAAATGTAATAAAAAAATAGATATTAGATCAGACGATTCTTTTTTAGGTGCGTTCGTAATTATGTAAATACGTAGCACCTATAGTTGTCGTTCAGTCCGTCCGTCCACATATAACAACGCAAAAGCTATCCAACTGAATCGTTTGAGATTTAAGATATATGATTATTACATAATTTTGTCGAGTCATTTCAAATTTTATGAAAATCGGATCCATAGATCAATTACAGGGACAATCAAAAATATTCGTTACATTACGGTCAATGGGGAAAAAAGTTTCAAATGCATTTTAACCGTTTGAAATTTAAAATATGTAATTATTAAATAATTCTGTCGAGTCATTTCAAATTTTATGAAAATCGGATACATAGATCAATTACAGGGACAATCAAAAGTATTCCGTTACACTGCGGTCAATAGGGAAAACAGTTTCAAAGGCATTTTAATAGTATTACTTTCCTTGGAACATAATAAAACTGATATGCATCTATGAGATATATACTAAAATATGCATTCTATGCAATCTGTGGAGAAAGGAATATTTGTTATTAATTTACAGGGCCACACAAAAGTATTCCATTACATAATACTATACGGGGAAACTTTGTTTGGGGAGTGTTTTAATTATATTAAACTATTTCACATTTTATGAATATGATATATGTTGCTGAGGTGTAATAAAAGTTAGTTCCTGTATATTTACAGGAACACAAAAAAGATTTCGACCACTATACTGTATTCGAAGTACTGTATACTATAACAGCAAGATCTGAATATTTTTAAAACTTCGTTGTTGCACGTACGCACCTCATTTGCTACGCTTCACGTGCAATTTCCACTTTTTTTATTATATTAATTAAATGCTTTTTATTGAATACAAAACATACGTTAATATGGAAGAATATATAGAGCATTAAAAGTCTTTTCGCTACACAGTAACAATAGTAACAAGTCGTCAATTGTACGTGATGCGTGGCAAATGGGATACGTTCGTACTGTAACAGTTTTGTAAATATTCAGATCTTGGTGCAATAATAGCTGTTGCACTCTTGTGAAGAAAAACAAGAATACAAAATTTTAGGCTTGGGCAATAACGCAAAATGCTATTTTTGTCATCACAATGAAAAAAAATTGGAAAAAACCTGGTAAAAATCGGCAAAAACTGGCAAAAAAGGCTGGATTCAATAAATATAATGAAATAATATAATTCTGTATATGTTACAATTGAGCCTTAAATCAGGATATTAATTACACATTCCACAATATTAATTTGATTAATTAAAATAATACTAGTCCTTCAATGACAAACTCCCTCCCTTTGAAACGGGATCAGTCCATTTTTTTAGCAGATGAGAAAAGATAGGGAGTGATCGCAGCGTGCGGTACGAAGGCGAAGGGAATTTAAAAGCTCGGAAATAAAGTTGGCCGATTATTAATTTATCTACTTTTTTTAGGATAGAGGGGAGGCATAAATGATACAATTTTAAGATAGTTTAAAGTTAAAGAATTATGAAATCTAATACAAAAAATTTCAGTAATATGACTTCAGACACCTTATTTACTTCTATTTTTTGCCAATTTTAAGATAGTTTAAAGTTAAAGAATTATGAAATCGAACACGAAAAAAATTTAGTAATGTGCTTTAGATACGTTACTTACTTTTATTTTTCGCCAAAAAAGCAAAACTTAACCCTGCTCCAATTGCATTTCTGTAGTTATATAATTTTAGCAAGGAGATGCTATCACTGCAGCTGAAATAGATAAAATTAATGAGATTTGAAATTTAAAAATAAGATTTCAATAATAAAAAAAAGAAAAATGATTTTCTCTTATTTTATTTAATAACCAAATAATAAATAAAACCTAAAACATAAACTATATCTTCAATGTTCGGCTAATGTATTTTATTTTGAAATTGATAGATGGAGCCACCATTTCAATTGACTGCTATATCTTTCCCCACCTGCTTAAAAAAAAAAAAAAAAAAAAAGGAATGACCCGTCTCATAGGAAGGGAATTTGTCATTGAAAGGCTAGTTAAGAGTGTATTCCAATCCAAACTGCTTATTTTCTGATTTATTTTTAGATTCACTTTCTCTCTCAAACGCATCAAATTGGAAAATTCTCTTATTTAGAAACTATATAAGATGCCGTGTCTGTCGATTTTTGTATAAGTGCAGAAAATATTACAAAAAATGCAGCCAAAGTCAGTCATTTGAACCGAATTTTCCGAAGCGGGAGATCTGGGAACGGAAAAAAGGGTCATGCTGAGGAAATGATTGTTTATAAATCGAATTCTAATGAAGTGAGCGAAAAATGAAATCACACGGCATCTTATACATCTCTTCAAAAATCAGCACAGCAAGTTTCATGCTTTTACTTTTAAAAATTAATCTGAAAATGTATCAGAAAATTTCGAGCTGCAGAGGGTGGAAAAACATTTTTTTGAATACATCCATAAAAAAATTTTTTCATTGATATTAACAATCCAAAGCAAGTACGACATAATCAATTTTGTAAACAAATTTATATCATGGAGACATAAAGTAAAAACGATAGGAGTTTTTTCTTATTTTTTCCTCAATTTAATGCAGTTAATGCCTTTAATATGGAGATACTTATTAAAAACTTTTAAATCAACATTTTCTAAATTGAAGAAATCTATATTTAAAAACAGAACATTTGTCGAATTAATCTTTATTTTATCTGTATTTGAGGCTGTCTAGATGTAACTTTTACAATTAGTTTATAGAAATATTTTTTTTTTAAATTTCTACAACTTTTTTTTTGGTGTTTGGGGGGAGGGTTTTTTTAAAAAAATACATAGACCAGATGAAATTAATATGTATAAGAGAAGGGAGAGTAGAATGATTTAAATTGAGTATTTAACTTGCAAATATAGGCCAATGAATCGTTTAGGTGATTTTTCTCACCATTTTCAGGCTACAGACTTGAATCTTGATTTCTGATCACAGGAGATGAGAATGAATTATTTTACGAAATGTTTTGTTTCTATTGTTTTTATTTTGTAACTTCAAATTCCTGATGTTCTCATAGCATAACACAGTAAAATTGGTAAGCGCTATTTCGCTCTCAGAATTTGCTACAAAATTAACTGAAGCATAAGAATCGATTGTTTAATAATTTTGACGATTTAACCCAAAGGCACTAAGTTATTTACTAAAAAGTAAAACTGATTACTAAAGTATTCTACTGAAAAAAAAAAAAAAAAAAAAAAAAAAAAAAAAAAATACAAACTAATTACATTATTGATTTAACGATGCATTAAATACTCTAAGATAAATAATTTTAAAAAAAATTACATATTATTAGAGATGAAATTTTTAAAAATTAATATATATTAACTATATTGCTGTAAATAAAACATATCTGTTTTTGCCACTCTGGCAAAAAGTGGCAAAAATGTATTTTTGTTAGGACGGTTTTTAACACCTTAGGCACTTTCTCTTTATGTAACTAAGGGGTTCTGCCCCCTACGAACTACGCTCGTCAACTCCCGTTCTGACTCTAAAAAAATCAGTTTATTTGATGGGCTTTAAAAAATTTACAGAAGATTGAATTATGATTTAAAAAACAAAAACAGTGGCGATCGCCCTATAAACGGGTATTCATTATTTACCGTTTTTCGAAGGGGGGGGGGGGGTTAAGGCTGAATAAGCTGCTGTTAATGGTTGTGTCGGAGTTTCCTCTTAGCCCGCACAGCTTTGAAGAAAGTCCGTCTTATTTATTGCTGCCACCACCGATATTATTAGGTGATATCTGTCACACAATGAGAAGATGTGTAAATGAAAACCAACTCTTTTAATTAACTAAATTAACAGTTTATTTACACTCTATGTACACAATATAAAACACTATTTATACTTATAACTCGGATGTAGGTGATCCAGTTAAATGCTGGCTGTGTACTGTTCAAATTACGTATTATCCCTCTCATTCTATACACGTTAAATTAACTTTACCGGAGATCATTTTCGAATCTCCCAACACATGGGTTCTAAGCCTACGCTGTCCGACCAGAACTCTACACATAGGGACACCCGTCCACACTGCTCTCTCGGTCCCAACTAACTATTTCTCAGCAAAACACTGCCCCGCCTCAACTCCTGCTCTCCCCCATGTAAACCCCCCTATTCGTGAAATGTCCTTTATTTTCCCATCTTCCACAGACATCTCTGAAGATCGAACACGCCCCTCTGCAATCTTCTTTTTCCCCTCACTACACCTGTACATGTTCACCTGTTCACTCTAGCTTTAGACAAAGAAAGAATGTCACCTTGAAACTTCAGTACACAGCCCATACAATACATAATATATTAAGACAAAAATAACATAAATTCCAGTTCTAATAGCAAATGTTTTCTCAGAACCTGACAGGTTGTTTTTATGTTTGATTAAATAAGATTATTTAAACATTTCAGAATCAACTTGTATAAAATGAACTTAGTCAACAAAGTCTTAGCTTCCCAGTATTTTAAAGCTATAAGGTAATGTTTTAAGGGTGTATTTCGATTCAAACTGCTTATTTTCCGATTTATTTTTAAATTCATTTTTGCTCTCACATGCATCAAACTGGCAAACTGCCTTATTTAGAAAGTACACAAGGTGCCGTGACAGTCGATTCTTTTGATAAATGCAGAAAATATTGTCAAAAAAAAAGCAATCAAAAACGGCATTTTGAACCGATTTTTCCGAAGTGGGAGATCTGGGAACGAAAAAAAGTGTCATACTGAGAAGATAATTGTTCATAAATCAAATTCTAATGAATGGAGCGTAAAATGACATCACGCGGCACCTTGTACGTCTCTTCAAAAATCCTCTGAGCAAGTTTCATGTTTGTACTTTTAAAATTGTATCTGAAATTGTATCGGAAATTTTCGAGCTGTTGAAGGTGAAAAAGTGTTTTTTCGAATACTCCCTTAAGGGTGTATTCGAAAAAACGCTTTTCCACCTTCAACAGCTCGAAGTTTTCCGATACAATTTCAGGCACATTTTTAAAAGTAGAAACATGAAACTTGCTGAGGTGATTCTTGAAAGCACGTATGAGGTGCAGTATGATGTCTTTTTAGGCTCAATTCATTAGAATTTGAGTTATAAAGAAATACCTTATCAGTATGACCTTTTTTTTCGTTCCCAAATCGCCTACTTGGGAAAAATTGGTTCAAAATGCTGTTTTTGATTGCTTTTTTTGCAATATTTTCTGCATTTATCAAAGAATCGACAATCACGGCACCTCATGTACTTTCCAAATAAGAGATTTTGAAAGTTTCGTGTATTTGAGAGCAAAAATGAATTAAAAAATAAATCGGAAAATAAACAGCTTGAATCGAAATACACCCTTAAATAAGTGATTCTTAGATGTAGCGTTTCAAATCTGACGTAATTTTAACTAAACTTTTTTTTTCTTTCTGTAAATTTCACGCGAAAATATTTTTATCGTTAGAAAGAAAATATTATTGTTTGCACTGTCTTATTTTGTTTTTTAATTTGACGTAATTTTTCAACATTTACGTCTTTTAACGCATATTGATGAATTAATTATTTTATAATTTTCTTTCTCTTTGAAAATTCAAGCTTAAATATAGTTTTTATACCGTAATTTTCAATATTTTCCTGCTTTTAATAATGTTCATATAATTTTAATATGAAAGGTTTTTTTTTTCTATTTATAATAGTCACGTATCAATAATTTTTTTTAATTGAAGGAACTTTTATTATTCTTTGCGCTGTTTTAACAGTTGATAGCCATTTCAAATAATTTTATTTTCATTTTTTTCATTTTTAAAATAATTTTCTAAATTTAAAATGGGAAAAAAAATCTCAGAAATTAATTCAAATAAAAAATATAAATGCAGTCTGCATACCGAGGCTTCTTATGTATAAAATAATCTAAAAATAATTAAATTCTTATGTATGTTTTAGGTCTTATAAAAAAAGTTTTAATGGAACGATTTTGACCAACTTTGACATTTATCTCTTAAAATAACTATTCGATTTAAAAACTGTCTACATCACCGTATTTATCAAATATTTTTCTATAATACAAGCAATTTCCATATTTCTGTGTGCAGCAGCTTTCTTAATATTAACGAAAAAAGACCTCCAGTCACAAAAAGTTCCTTGTCAGCAGCGGTGACAGCGTTAGTTTATTTATTTATTTATCGATTATTATTATTATTAGAGTGATACCAAAGAATTATTTTCCAATGGAAAGATAATTAAATAAAGAATATAAAGCAATAAATTTCATGAAGACATGTTTTATTAGAACAAAAATTATAAAGTAAAACATGCAAAAAAAAAAAAAAAAAAAAAAAAAAAAAAACAGGATATACAAAAATTATTACAATGCAGTTTATACTTAGTTGGTTAACCTCCATTCAAAATTGGATTTGAAATTGAATAGTGTTTTTTTTTCTTTTTTTTCATAAATAAATGACTAACTGAGTTATGAAATATTCTTAGACAATACGTTTTATACCTTTCACACACTGGTGCTTCAGGAAATCAATTAAAAATGCTCATTTTGCAGTATTTTTTGAAAGATCTTCTGCCAAAAATCTACTAAAAATTGGAAAAAAAACATTCGATTATGTAATTTTTTAATAAGAAAAGTTGTCATTCACGCTATTTCCGAAAAAAAAGAAAAAAAAAAGATTGAAAAGAATAATTAGAAATAGGTTCGAGTTCATTTGGAGTTAAGGGTATATTTCAATCCAAACTGCTTGTTTTCCGATTTATTTTTAGATTTACTTTTACTCCCAAACGCATCAAACTGGCAAATACTCTTATTTAGAAAGCATATAAGGTGCTGTTAATTTCTAGGTGTCTGTCGATTTTTTGATAAATGCAGAAAACATTACAAAAAAATGCTGTTAAAGTAGGCGTTTTGAATCGAATTTTCCGAAGCGGGAGATCTGGGAACGAAAAACAGGGTCATACTGAGAAAATAATTGTCTATAAATCAAATTCTAAAGATTTGAGCGAAAATTGAAATCACACTGCATCTTATACATCTCTTCAAAAATCACCTCTGGAAGTTTCATGTTTCTACTTTTAAAAATAAATCTGAAAATGTATCCGAAAAAATCGAGCTGCTGAGGGTGGAAAAGCATTTTTTTGAATACATCCATAAAAAATTTTTTTCATTGATATTAACAATCCAAAGCAAGTACAACATAATCAATTTTGTAAACAAATTTATATGATGGAGATATAAAGTAAAAACGATAGGAGTTTTTTCTTATTTTTTCCTCAATTTAATGCAGTAACGTTGCCTTTAATATGTGAGGGCTCACCCTCATAACACCATCAACTGCTCCGCTGAACAAGCGCAAAACGCATTGACACATTTACAAATTCATTTTTTAGCAGAAAGATATAAAATTGGAATGCCTGACTATGGAAGCGATTTCGAATCGAACTTATTTTTCCATTTTTTTATAATTAAATTACCTGTCCTGTTCTAAGCTATTTCGATGACGTGATCACCCGTTTTTCTCTTGCTTTTCGACCGGTTTTTCTGCTTTCGTCGGGAAATATGCTCAAAAGTGTCAACTTTGAAGGCTTATTGTTGTAAAAAATCTATTGCGTTACAAAAAAAACAAGTATGAAAAATCATGCATTAAGCATAGATTATGAAGCACTTTCCAACACTTAATGAAATCTTTAACAAAACTTTGTTATTTAGGGAAATAATAGTGTATAGCCAAATATACCCAAATATGTATTCCAGTACATTAGAACAGCTCTGTATTTCATATGTCAGTTCATATAATGGGAAAATTTAGCTTAGCAAGAAAATACCCAGTAGCTTGAGATTTCTTTTTTCAGCAATTCATACTATTAGATGGAAACATACTTGAATACTTTTGTTCAGCCCTGTAGTTTACATTGTACCTTTATTACATGTCAGCATTAGGCTAACATTTATTGTAAACTAAAGCACTTTTAAAACAACTGAAATCACATTCTCATAAATCATCATTCATACGCGTCCATGTACCGAATTCTTTGCGTGGCCCTGTATATCCTTTTATCTATATTCTGCAAACATTTCTCAGTAAATTGAATGAAGCTCAGCGTAAAAATGCATAGCTTATTTAAGAACCACGTTTAAATAATTTACGCTCATATTCTGTAACGTTGGTGAGCTCTTTATGGGTAGCCCTGTATATCAACTATAACATTTATACACACCATATAATGTGCAGATATTTAGCGAAATATAAACGCGCATATCATAATTAAAATGCATTTCATCCCTCCATCAGCCATCATCGGACACATATACAGTACTTCGGAAAAAATATACTATTTGAAATCTTTTGTGTGGCCCTGTAAATGCTATGTACTTCATATTATGCAAGACAGTAGCGTATAATTTATATTAAGCTTCAGAGACATATATCAATTTTATTATACATGAAAAAGCTTAATATATTTAAAATATGTAATGGGAAACTTTTGATTCGCCCTGTAGATAAACTAATCATGGTAGAAACTTCATTTTCGAAAGGACTTGTGCTAGGGTAAACGTCAATAACGTCCTAAAATTTCATGGTAATCGGAGCATATTAACGATTTTTCCCCATAGGCCGTAATGTAATGGGAAACTTTTGATTCTCTCTGTAGATAAACTAATCATGGTAGATACTTCATCTTCAATAGGGTTCGTGCTAGGGTAAACCTCAATAACGTCCTAAAATTTCGTGGCAATCCGAGTATATTAACGATTTTTCCCCATAGGCCGTAATGTAATGGGTAACTTTTGATTCGTCCTGTATATAAACTAATCATGGTAGATACTTCATTTTCAATAGGGTTCGTGCTAGGGTAAACATCAATAACGTATAAAAATTTCATAGCAATCCGAGTATATTTACGGGAGTTAGAGCGCGGACAGACGGACAGACGGACAGACGGCCATCCGGCCAGACGGACAGACGGACAGACAAACCGAATGCATAAGCACTTTTCAACTTTGTTGGAAAGTGCTAAAAAAAACATGAGTGCAATTAGACAGTTTCTGAATAATAACCCGTGCTAGTTTCATGCATTTCCGAACAAAAATAAATTAAAGCATGTGTCACAAAATTGCCCTTTTTGATTTAAGAACACCCTTAAGAAGCTTTAAAAAGGAACACAAATTTATCATAACATTTTTTCGCCAAAACGGCGATTTTCCAGGTATGTTATTATCTTTTTCTAACGGTGTTATATACTGATATATGCTGGTATGGGACCTGGAAGAGACTGCTTGCTCACCTTCGACCTCTCAACTAATAGTAGTCAGGGACCTATGTTACTCGCGAAAGTACAATAGGAAATATGTGAGTTATATATGTTGTCCGAAGGAACATAAACAAGAAGTTAACAGGCATTCTTGTTAAAACTTACTGATCCGATAAGCGATAACATTTTGACAGTAAAACTCAGTATAGATGAAAACAGGGATATGATTTTTTTTTCTTTTCAACAACTTGAAATTGTTTTAAGGCATTCTTTCTAATTGCTAAAAAGGTGTAAGAAAAAGATTTTTACGAGAAAGAAAAAATCATGCGTCAAGTATAGATTATAAGATATTTTCCAACACTTTCAGAATAATTTAACAAAACTGCACGACTTAAAAAATTAAATATTGCGTCTCACTTCACCATATGGAAATGTATAACGCCTTTCAAAACCGAATTTCAGCTGTTCCCACCTACAATCGAAAAATTATCCTAATTTTTTTTAGTAACCCTGTACATGACACAAAGATTTGTATCTATTAACAACATCCATTCCAAAATTTAGTTCATTTAAGATATAGATATATTTTAGTTGAAAATTCCTCTTCAGCAATTTCCTCTAATAAGGAGAATCGTATGTGAATATACTTTTGTGCAGAACAGTATATGAGGTGTAGAATTTATGTTGGTGTAATAGTATACAGTATTTCGGATACAGCATAGTAGCCAGAATTTTTTGTGCATCCCTGTAAATACTATCTGCTTTCTTTTATACAGGAAGTAACTTGTAGTAATCCTCATAAACGTATATCAATTTTATAAAATGTTAAATAGTTTAATACAATTAAAACACGCACCAAAAAATGTTCTTTCTGTGCCATTATGTTATGAAATACTTCTGTGGAGCCCTGTAAATTATTAACAAATATCCTTTGTACCACAAATTGCACAGAATACATATTAGAGTATTCATTTCACAGATACATATTAATTATGTTCAAAAGAGTGTAACAGCTTAAAATACATGTCAGGTTCTGAGAAAACATCTTCTATTAGATCTACAATTTATGTTATTTTTATCTTAATATTTTATGTATTGTATGGGCTGTGTACTGAAGTTTCAAGGTGACATTCTTTCTTTGTCTAAAACTGGAGTGAACATGCACAGGTGTAGTGAGAGGAAAAAGAAGATTGCAGAGGGGCGTGATCGACCTTCAGAGATGTCTGTGAATGATGAGTAAATAAAGGAATTCCACGAATCAAGGAAACAACGTGGAATGCGAGCAACGGAGGACCTCCGTAGGGGGGGGGTTACATTGGGGAAAAGCAGAAAGTGGAGAAGGGCAGTGTTTGGCTGAGAGATAGTCAATTCGGACCGAGAGAACAGAGTGGACGGGGGGTTCCGATGTGTAGTGCTCTGGTTGGACAGCGTAGGCTGAGAACCCATGTATTGGGAGATTCGAAATTGATCTCCGGTAAAGTTAATCTAACGTGTATAGAGTGAGAGGAAGAAAGTGTAATTTGAACAGTACACAGCCAACTCTTTACTGTATTTAATTTAACGTTGAACCGGATCACCTATATCTGGGTTATAAATGTAAATAGTGTTTTATATTGTGTACATAGAGTGTAAATAAACTGTTAATTTAGTTAATTGACAACGTTGGTTTTCATTTACACAATCCTCTCAGTGGGTGACCGATATCACCTAATAATGTCGGTGGTGGCAGCAATAACTATTACGGACTTTCTTCAAAGTTGTGCGGACTAAGAGGAAACTCCGACAATACACTTGAAACTTTTTTTCCCATTGGCCGTAATGTATCGGAATACTTTTGATTGTATCTGTAATTGAACTATGCACTCAATTTTCATAAAATTTGAAATGGCTCGACAAAATTATTTAATATTTATATATTTTAAATTTCAAACGATTTGGTTCGGTAGTTTTTGCTCTGTTACATGCGGACAAATGGACGGACTGGACGACAACTATAAGGTGTTACGTATTTACATAATTACGGACGCACCTAAAAATAGTTATAAATCAAATTTTAATTGATTGAGCGAAAAATGAAATCACACCGCCTCTTATACATTTCTACTTTAAAAAATGAGTCTGAAAATGTCTCAGGAAGTTTCGAGCTCTTGAAGGTGGAAAAATATTTTTTTCGAATACACCCTTGTATATCGTATCATTTACAGTTTCATACGTACTGCCGAAAACTGACTCAGCATAGTTCTGCAGCCATGATGGCGTATGAAACATATTTTAAAATTAAAGGTGTATTCCTATTCAAACTGCTTATTTTCTGATTTATTTTTAGATTCACTTTTGCGCTCAAACGCTACAAACTGGCAAATTATCTTATTCAGAAACTACATAAAGTACCGTGTCTTAGAGGTCTGCACGGGTTGGCGGAATCGTTTCGAATTTTCTAACGGGCCGGGCCGGGCCGGCAAAAAAATTGAACGGGCCAGATGGGCCGGGCCAAAAAAAAATTTTTCGGGCCTACCGGCCCGTTTTGGAGATTTAAGCAGAAACGATAAAATATGAGCTATTTTTAACGAAAATGGTTTTAACGAGAATAAGTATAAATGTGGCCATACTAGTTTGACAACATCAATATAAAAATGCACAGTGTATTGGCATCGGAGAATTACATTATGTGTGACCCGTTTTAATATTTTTTTAGCTGACTCATGCCGGTCCGAGATCACGCTTGCATTATTTTTCTACATATAGACTGGCCGGACCGGTACTAGACTTAATTATTGGCAGAAAACATGATTTGTAAAATTATTAACAGCGATAAAGAATTTATGTTAACTTAGTCTTCGGATATATACTTCTTGAAATTAATTTCTCAATAATGCGAAAGTTTGACACATTTTCTGATTAATTTTAAATTGTAAAAGTATAAAAGTGATAAGCCTAACTATTGAAGGGATTTGGAATCGAATAGCGTTTTTCATTTTTGGTAAATAAAATACTTCTATAACCTTGTTGAGATATAATAGTTTCTCAAATGATTGCAGGGTTTTCTCCCTTCCCTTGCTGTTGCTTCCGGAAATTCTATTCAAAACGCTAATTATGACAGTATTTTATTTGTTTGCAGTATTCTTAAATTGCTTGTATCAAAAAATGGATAACGCCATTCGATTATATAGTTTCTGAATAAAGATATCTGCTAATTTTATGCGTTTCTGACGGGAAAAAATGAATTTAGAAATGTATCAGAAAGGAGCTTCTTTGAATTTAAGAATCAATTTGGATTTGAAATCTATAATAAAATGATATAGAAATATATTTATAAATCTTCTTTTATTAAACAGCTTCAAAATTAACGATGTTTTTAGCTTTCTTTCTTTTTTCTTTTATTCTAAGCCATATTAACTTTTTAATGAATCTTTATTCGAATGTTGAAAGCCTAAGAATCTAAGTAATCATTAATGTTGTTAATGTGTATTTGCTGTAAAATATACTGTAAAATCATTCCATAGATATGTATGCAGTATTCTTTAAAGCAATCTTAGTTATATGATAAAAATCTGAATTTTTTAGAAATCGTAGAAATTGTAACGGGCCAAAACGGGCCGGGCCTGTTTTCGCTGATTTTTGTACGAGCCGGGCCCGGGCCTGGAAATTCCGGCCCGTGCAGACCTCTACCGTGTCTGTCGATGTTTTGATAAAGACAGATAATATTACAAAAAATGCAATCAAAGTTGGTCTTTTGAACGGAATTTTCCGAAGTAGAAGATCTGGGAACGAAAATAAGGTCATGCTGAGAAAATTATTGTTTATATATCAAATTCTAATGAACTGAACGATAAATGACATCACACGGCATCTTATAAATCTGTTCAAAAATCACCTCAGCGAGTTTCAAGCTTTTACTTTCAAAAATAAATTTGAAAATGTATCAGAAAATTTCGAGCTGCTGAGGGTGGGAAAACATTTTTTCGAATATACCTTTAATACGCATTTTTTTAGCATTAATTCATATTTTGACATGAGACACGTATGCCTAGTAAAGTGTGTGTTACAGACAGTCCCGGACTTAGCACATGTTTGTCGTGTTCTGCTTATCTGTAAACAACAAGAGTTCCGTGAATTGAAAAAAAGAAAGAAAAAAAACTTCGAGATCCGACTGTCCGATTGAAAGCGATACATTTTGTATCACCCCTGCGAATCGTATATTATCTTTTTCCCGACAGCACATGAAGAGTCTGCGATTGTCAAAGACCCCATGATTTCTCTAGATCCAATCTCTAGGAGAGATCTTTGAATTTGCTGCACTCCAGGATGCATCAGTTTGAAAAAGTAGTTGGTCGCACGCCAACCACGCGACAAAACCCACGTTGGCAGACGATCTCAAAGTCATCAGAATTGTACAATCGTTTAAAAGTTGTTCTTAAAATCCAAAAGGATAATTTTATGACACAAGTTTTAATTTATTTTTGTTCGGAAGTGCTTGACACTAGCAAGTTTTGTTATTCAGAAACTATATAATCGCACTCTTTTTCCTGTTATTATTATTATTGTTATTTTATTTTATTTCATTTATTTATTTATTTTTTACCACTTGGAAAATGATTGTTTCTGTCGGTCGAGAATAGAGAAATCCGAAGCATATCTCTGATGGATGTCCGGATTATATTCGTTTTCTGGTTGGCCCATGTTTAATGTTCAGAAATAGAACACCTTTGTTGCCACAATGACAAAAAAAAAAAAAAAAAAAAAAAAAAAAAAAAAAACCTACTAAGAACTACAAAGAAAATTAATAACTCAAAAACAAATTGAGATATAGTTTTCTAACAAATTGCATATTGGTGCATTGGTATATTGGTGAAAAATTTGGAAATGTGCGATGTTCAGAAATTTAAAACTTTGCAGTGCCGAAAATTGTAAAACTGAAATTTCATTTAAATTTTCTTTATGATTGGTCCAGGAATATTAATGTTTAATGCATGGTATAAGTAATATAAGCCACAGTTTCAGCTCACAGTGGATATCTCTTTATTGTGATAAGGCGCTTCCCTAATCAGTTTTGGGAAATCATTGGGTAAATGTAACGCGGCGAACGGGTGGGGGAGGGACAATTATCAATCTTAATTTAGATAAATGGGTTTTTCATGCTTAATTTATCAGATTTCATTCAAATTTTAGATATAGGATCATTCCAATGAAGCATCTCCATGATTAGTTTTTGGGTGTTCATTGGTTAAGTATAAAGAGGGAGGGAAAAAAGGGGTAACCCCCTTAATTCAAGTAAATGGGGTTTTCTACACAGAATTTACCGATTAGATTCAAATTTAAGATATAGGATCATTCTGATGAAATTATCACTTTTAGAACAGGTTCAGAAAGTAAAAGTAACTTTATAAAAAATATATGCGACCAAAATCGAAAAAGTAATCAAGGAGCAATATTGAGAGGCACCATAGCTATCCAATGCGAAAAAAAAAATTAAATAAAAAAAAAAATAAATAAATAAAAATAAAATAAAATAAAAATTTCAAAATGCGAAAGAGTTAGAAAAATGCCTCCCCATAGGAATAAGCATTAGCTCGCGAGTGACTTCGCGAATGGGGGAGCTAATCTGCCTCCCTTAATTTTGTTTTTTGAGTTGCATAACTCCTTGAAAAAATAAGGCTGTAATATAGAATTAGTGTTAATAGCCTGTGGACTCAATGCCATTAGTTTAATTGGGCAATATACTTTTTATTATCATCAGAAAACTGATGTTTACTACTACTATTATTGTTATTACTACGAAATTATTTTAATTTAGAAGAATTTTCATTTGAATAGGGGAAAAAATGCATTTAAACTGAATCCCTCATGAAATAAATGTTATTTTCATCTGAATTTGCAAAATGCCTAAAAATGTCCAAAACAGTGTGACCAAGACCGTGATATATTTTGATAAGTATTTTCGATAATTTTTTTGAGGTTTTGTAGATTATTTAGATGTTCAAATTTGTGATTATGTTAATTTGGGTTAATGGTTATTAAATTGATGTTTTAAGGGTGTATTCGAAAAACCCCTTTTCCACCTTCAACAGCTCGAAATTTTCCGATACAATTTCAGGCACATTTTTAAAAGTAGAAACATGAAACTTGCTGAGGGGATTCTTGAAGGGATGTATGAGGTGCCGTGTGATGCCTTTTTACGCTCAATTCATTAGAATTTGAGTTATAAACAATTATCTTATCAATATGACCCTTTTTTTCGTTCCCAGATTTCCCGCTTGGGAAAAATCAGTTCGAAATGCCGTTTTTGAGTGCTTTTTTTGCAATATTTTCTGAATTTATCAAAGAATTGACAATCACGCCACTTTGTGTACTTTCCAAATAAGAAATTTTGATCCACATTTATTAACCTAAATCACTAAGCGCCTAAAGGATCAATCCGGAATTTCAAGATAAAACCAAAAATTCAATATTCCCTTCCTTTTTTTTTTTCTCTATGCATGGACAAACCAAGAAAATTGATAATGTAAGTATAAAGAACTGGGCAAAAATAAAAGTAAAATATACTTTCTAAATGGAAACTGTCGCGACAGGTCCGTTTAGAAATGTAGTGCTGCCATCTATTACATACTCACTCAATGAAATTCGAAATTAAGGGTGTACGCAAATCTAAACTGATTATTTTACAACTCATTTTTTAAGGGTGTTCTTAAGGGTGTATTCGAAAAAAACGCTTTTCCACCTTCAACAGCTGGAAATTTTCCGATACAATTTCAGACACAATTTTAAAAGTAGAAACATGAAACTTGCAGAAGGGATTTTTGAAGAGACGTACAAGGTGCCGTGTGAAGCCACTTTACGTTCCATTCATTAGAATTTGATTTATGAACAATTATCTTCTCAGTATGACAGTTTTTTTCGTTCCCAAATCTCCCGCTTCGGAAAAATCTATTCAAAATGCCGTTTTTGATTGCTTTTTTTGTAATATTTTCTGCATTTATCAAAGAATTGACAGCCACGGCACATCGTGTACTTTCTTAATAAGACAATTTGCCAATTTGATGCATGCATATGAGAGCAAAAATGAATTTAAAAATAAATCGGAAAATAAGCAGTTTGAATCGAAATACACCCTTAACTGCTCCGCTCAAGAAGCGCAAAACGTTTTGACACATTTACAAATTCATTTTTTAACAGAAAGTTATAAAACTGGAATGCCTGACTATGGAAGCAATTTTGAATCGAACTTATTTCTCTATTTTATGATAATTAAATTTACCTATCCAGTTCTAAGCTATTTTGTTTTGATCACGTGATCACCCGTTTTTCTTCTACTTTTCTACCGATCTTTCTGCTTTCGTCGGGAAATGTGCTCAAAAACGTCAACTTTGTAGGCTTGTTATGAAAAAAAAAAAAAAAAAAAAAAAAAAAGAAAAAAAAAATGAGTGCAATTAGACAGTTTCTGAATAACAACACGTGCTAGTTTCATGCATTTCCGAACAAAAATTAAAGCATATGTCACAAAAAATATTATTGATTTAAGAACACCCTTAAATTCATTTTTGCTCTGAAATGCATAAACTTTGCCGCTTCTTTTATTCAGAAACTATATAATGTACCGTATGGGTCGAATTTTTGATAAAAGTAAAATGTATTTCAAAAATTAACGTCAAAGTTGGCATTTGGAACCGCATTTCCTGAAACGGAAGTGCTAGAAACAAACAAAGAAAAAAAAATGGTTATATTAAGAAAAAAAAAATTCTTATATTTCAAGCTCTAATGAGTCGAACGAAAGATAAATTACACAGGTCACTTATATAGCTCTGCAAAAAATCAAATGAGAAAGTTTCTTGTTCTTACTTTTAAAAATGAATTTGAAAATGGTCAGAAAATTTCGAGTTGTCGAGCGCAAAAAAAATTTCTTTGAATATAGCATTAAATTCAGAACTTATTATGATTGCTTTACACAATCTATCCATACTCAATGCAGAATATATTTTTATCTACATTTTGTAATCTAAGAGAAAAAACAACAGACACTCTGAAGACCTTTAGAAATTTTCGTACGTTTACAAACTGTTTATAAAATTTATTAATTTACTATATCTGTAATTATTAAAATTACTAACATTTCTTCAATAAAAAATTCGTAACTTTGCATAAAAAAAAGATAGGTACCAATAGATTTTTAACTGACACCTCCATTCCCCCCCTCCTCCTTCCACTTCTTTAGTAAGATTTCGTGGGGCAACTAGGTCATGATTTTGCAATGTGACAATTCTTACAATTCTCCTTTCAAAAGCTAATGTTCTAATGAATTAAAGTCTGAACATTTTGTAAATGTATTCAGTTTGGTCCAATCTATCAAACAAAAAAATTCAAAATTAAATTTTAATGTCGAAAAATAAATGTTACATATTTTTAATCTTTCTTTGTTCATAGGTCCTGTTGTCCTATTTTAATGGGGCAACTGAACCAGGTAAGTCTGATTTTCACATGCCCCCCCCCCCCCCTCCTTAATTTGGGGTATCAAGTACTGTTTGAAAAATCTTAAATAATTTTTAAAATTTTAAACCAGGCAGATCGTGTAAATTATACATCAACTAAAGAGCGTTGCAAGGCAAACTTCTGCTGTGAAGGTGTCTAAAAAAGCACTAAAGTGAAAGTACTAGATTTATTTATACAAAAAAACACAATAATTAAGTAAGTACTTGTGTATAAATAATAAGTATTCAGGGTGAGTCATAATTATCGAAACAAGACGCATACTTCCAATTGCAAAGATTCATAAAAATAGGTGAAATTTTTGATAAGATAAATTGCAAATCCATGGGAGGTCTATGTGAAAAAATACGAAAATTAAATTTTTATACGGCCCCCATAAGATAATTCCAATTAGGAAAACTTTCCTTGTCCAGTCTTGAATAAGACACAAAAAGTTGCATCTTCATATCTTCAAAATTTGCAGAGTTATAGCCGTTTAAATAATTCATCAGATTTTAAGGGATTAGACACAAATTGAAATGTGTGCAATTCAAAAAACAATGTTATTTTGACAGTTCTAGGAAACGTGTAAAATATCTATCTTTTGAGGTAGAATTTTGATTTTTTTTTTTTTAACCATTTGAAAAATGGTTGTTGTTTTCGGGAGAATGGACCCGATGATGTTACCACTTTTGAATGATGTTACCACTTTTGAATGATGTGGTCACTTTTGAATTTAAATTAATTTCTTTACTTTTAGAAGAGTTTTTATTTGAATTTAAATTAAATTCTTTACTTTTAGAAGAATTTTTATTTGAATAGTAAATTAAAATGGTTAAAATCATTGTAATAAAGGAGAAAACTAACAAATTTAAAAATGGGTAGACGGAAATTAACAGATACGGAAAAAGCCGAAGCCAAAGAAATGAATGAACGTGAATATCGCATTCAATGATATTAAACACAGTCAACATGTATAAGTTGCTTATTAGTTTGGCGATTCGTATCATTTGGCGAAATTGGTCGACGGGATAACTGAGTAATACTGTATTTGGTTTGGCGCAAAAACGTCTTTCAATGCAGAAAATGATAAAATCAAAAGATTATTGAGCCGCTGAAAACCAATTACGTGTTGAAAGGCGATCACGAAAAAGGAAGCAATTTAATGCCGAACCGATTAATTGTAAAACATCATGTCGCCAGGGCGACCAATCCACTAGCCATGGCGTTTTACTATCGGTCGGTTCTAACCAGGAAAATTTGAGTGCCAATAGTGATTCTAACAAGCCGGAAAATGTTATAGCTATTACTCTTGATTTTCCTCCACCTAAAAAGAAAACTAAAAAGCAATCGGCTTGGGAAAAACTGGGAAAAAACTTTTTTGATTCGATGTCTGATGGACCCATTCACAGATGCATCTGCTGCGATCGATTTTGGTTTAAAACCTCCATCACCAAAATTCTGCTCTGTAAAATCAAACAATATATGCCAAAGTCTTACAAGTATAACAGTATATGCCAAAGCTGTATTTTAATAATGATTACTTTTGCACCAACAATGTTAAATAGTTTGAAATGTTTCTTTCGTCGCCAACTTTTATGCTTGGCGACAATAGAGTGATATAACTTAAACGAACCGTACCTTCAAATTGCAGCATGTATAAAGTCATTTATAGCAGTGGCACGGATAATACACAATAAAACAACTGGTATTTAGCTTAAAATGATAGATGAATGTATCGAGTGAAACATTTTTCAAATGGTTGGGGTAATTTCTTAAATTACAAATTTTTTTTTACTTTCATTTCCTTTTTTTAATTATATAAAATATTTCTTTTTATAGTTATTAATTATTATTATTATTATTTTATTTACTGTAAGTTCTTTTTGAAAATAGAAAATTATTTAAAAATGTGTATGTAAGCGCTATTTGAAAACGGAGTTTTCGCCAAATGGGCTTTGAAAAAAATTGCGCCAAAACTGATGCGCTTGTGGTATCCGTGCCGAAAAATTTGTGACCAGAATTGACTTCCACACACAAACAAAATATAAGTTAAAAGAAAACATGCAATAAAAATAAATATAAAGGGAAAATGATGTCATAAAAGACAATTTTTATTTAAAAACGTAATTGTTTCTAATTTTCACACGCGAAATATATAAAACATTCTTTTAGCGATCAAAAAATGCTATTAAGAGATTATCACAAAATTTCAAAATCAAAGTTTTTATGACATTTTTTTAATATAAAAAAATAACAGTTTTATTTTTCTGCATGCTTAAATATTTAAATGTTTTATTGCATTCCATATTTTTGAGTGCGTTAATGATTACTATTTACTCCATGTACTGATTCGGTTATCTACGAAAATATCCAGCTGGTGAAAATCACGCGTACCAAATTTCTGTGACGTATGCAAATAAATTGTGCTTTTTTATCAGTTTTTTTAATATAACTTTTAAACTATTTGGAACTAATTTTTCGTATGTAGTGCATTCACCAGATTACCTTCATAGGTACCTATTGGTACAAACAGAATCAAAATCCGACAAGTACTTTTTGAGATATGCTTGACGAAAGAATTTTTTTGACTTTTAATATCGTTACGTATCTCTGAGTATAAAGACTTCGCTTCGCTCAGACAATTAACAAAATACTATAAAACTCAAATATCCAAATTATTAAACGAAATGAAACCGAATTCAGCGGATTTTAGAACAGACGATATTTTTAAAATAGTATACGCATTTTAATTTCTTTTCTTTTTCTTTTCTTTTCTTTTCTTTTTTTTTTTTTTTTTTTTTTCATTTTTAAGAGAAAATGGAATGAATCTGTTGACACAATTACAAAATTGGTACTAAAAATTATATTAAAAAAATTAATATCGCAAAATTTAATTTAGGTACATCTTTGAAACAAATTGCATTTGAAAGTACATTTTTTTTCTCCGTACGACGAAGTTAAAATTTAAAATGTACGATGCTCAGAAGTGTAAAATTTACAGTAGCGAAAATTGCAAAACCGAAATTGCATGGGAAAATGTTGCGCATTTTAATTTCTTTTCTTTTTTTTCTTTTATTTATTTATTTATTTATTATTTTTTTTCAATTTTAAGAGAAAATGGAGTGATTCTGTTGCCACAATTACAAAATGGGTACTAAAAACTATACAAAAATTAACATCTTAAAAAGAAATTGAAATACAGCTTTCAAACAAATTGCATTTAAAAATAAATTTTTTTCTCTATTCGATGGTGTAAAAATTTAAAATGTGGGATGAATAGAAGTGTAAAATTTTGTAGTGGCGAAAATTGCAAAGCCGAAATTATATGAGGAAATAGTTGCCATTCGCAAAATGACGTATGCGTTACGCACAGATACGTTTGGCCTTTATAATATAGATTGATATGTATTTTTTTTTTTGGGGGGGGGGGGTGATGGTAAAGCCATATAATTTGCTAAGAAAAATACGTCCTAAAATTTTTCATACAGTTTATAAAAATTTCATTTGGTTAGTACTGGTTTAAATGAGATAATTAAAAACTTTTATAACTCGAAACTTTATTTATTGGATTTCAATTTCTTTCCATTTAATTAAAGATGAAAATCTGATCTTAGTTATGTTCCAGGGTTTTTCTTTTTCAATATTAATTTTAAAGCTTTTAAAAATATTTATTGAAAAAATAATATAACTTTAAAAAAAAATCATATTTTCAAAAGTAAATATTATTTTCAAATTTGCCGAAACAAAACTAATGTAAAATAATCAAAAATGACATGTTATTTAACATTTTCAGTTCTTTTTTCTTTAACAATTCTTAACTTTTAATAATTTAAAGACAGGAAATAGTGGGGTAAAAAGTTTATTATGCAGAAAAACGAAGTGCACTGTTTAAATGTTAGTCAGTTATTTAAAAGAATGCGTTTTCTAAGATGCAGATTAAGTCTTTTTTTAAAATTTAATTGTCAAAACTTCTGGCTTTTTATCGTCCTGGAGTGGCTGTTAAAAAATTTGTATTCTGGGCCCAGGCCCAGCCAGGACCGTGACATTGCTTTTCCCTGAAGACTCGCCTGGCCGGGCCTCGCGTATTTTTCATGCTTACTTCTTCCAGGGTCAACACTGGACGAAATTTTCAATCCCGGTCTCGAACAATCCATATTAAAATAACTGTCTCTGACTGGCCTTATACGTGCATAAAATAAGTAAAATTTGGTTCAATCAAAATTTTTACAAAAACCACATAGATTTTAAAATCGCTTTTATTTTCAAAAAAAAAAAAAAAAAAGAAAAAAAAATAAAAAGAAAAAATAATAATAATAATAATAAAAAAATAATAAAATTCATATATTTAAAGGCAAAAAACTTAAATACAATAAAACCAGTGAAAAAAATCTGCCTATAACGGAATTCTGTCTTAAACGGAAAATGTGTAGATCCTTGCAAAATTAATACAATAAAACCTGAGAAAAATATAAACTCCATTTACTCCACCTAGTAAGGGCGTTTGTCTATGGCGTATTTTTTCTTTCCTACGTGATTCCGTCTTAAAAGGTTTTACTGTATAACATTTTTCAAAGTCTCCAACGCATGAGATATGGATTAACGATGTTAAAATAAAAGTAAAACATTTATATATAAATAGAGATTCATTGATAAAATAAATATATCTCAGCCTTTGGCACTTCATCTTTAATAATAAAAAGTATAAATATAAAAAACGAAAAGCTATAATAAGTATTTTTGGTCAGAACTCTTCCATACGAAACAATTTTCAACCACGCAGAAGTAAAAAACTACGAAGAAATTCACGGCTGAGCCGGGCTATGATTTAAACTTTTCTCCAGGCCGGTCCGGGTTATGATTATAACATTTTCCAGACCAGGCCGAACTTTTTCCCCTAATGGTCGGTTTGGGACAGGACATAAATATTTCGACCTTTACAGATTTCAGTGAAGACTATCAGCATATATTAAAAACAAGTTTAGCTTTAAGTCAATACGCTGCTTTTTTATGACCAAGTCAGAGGCACTGACTTAAATCGACATTTAATAGCGGACAATTTGTGGACGATCCCTCACTTGCTTTCAAAATTAGTCAAAAAGTCTTCGTTTACAGGCATGGTGAAGTGGTGCAAGTCACGAATTTTGGAGGATTTTGGATATTAATATTTCTGTCAGGTTTTTAGGTATGAAATGAATGTTTTTTTGTTCAATTTAAAAGAGCATAAGGAATAATTTCCTAATTGGGAATTTTGCCCTAAGGGGGCCGTATAAAAATTTAATTTTCGTATTTTTTCAAACAGACCCCCCATGGAGATGCAACTTATCAGAAATTTCACCTTTTTTTTAATAAATTTTTCCAATTGGAAGTATGGGTCTAGGGGCAATATTTAAGGAGATAGCCTATTGTTTCGATATTTATGACTCACCCTGTATAAGTCACATAGCTATATCAGGCAGAAAAGAAAGAAAAAAAATCTATGAACAAACATTTATGTAAGTACTTCAGTATATCATTATTTTTTATTTACCTTTATGAAAGTTTGATAAGAAATATGTGCGAATATAACCATGCTTTTATATCAAACAGAACTATTTTTTATTGGTTTCGATAAATTTCTAATAATGTCACTTTGATATACGCCTCTTCCTCTGTATCGTAAAATGAAAATTTCGTATTTGTAAAATGAAAATGTCATCGTAAACTTACTAGTATAAAGTTGTTATTATTAGGGTGCATTCCGATCCAAACTGCTTATTTTCGGATTTATTTTTAGATTCACTTTTGCTCTCAAAGCATCCATCTTGCAAATTCTCTTATTTAGAAACTATATAAGATGCCGTGTCTGTCAATTTTTTCAATAAAGACAGAAAATATTGCAAAAAAGGCAGTCAAAAAGGATCTTTCGAAAGGAATTTTCCGATGTGGGAGATCTGGGAACGAAAATAAGGGGTCATGCTGAGAAAATAATTGTCTATAAATCAAATTCTAATGATTTGAGCGGAAAATGAAGTCACATGGCATCTTATACATCTCTTCAAAAATCATTACAGCAAGTTTAGAGCTTTTACTTTTAAAAATGAATCTGAAAATGTATCAGAAAATTTCTAGCTGCTGAGGGTGGAAAAACATTTTTTCGAATACACCCTTATGGCTAAACTAGCAACTCTGATTTCTGCACCTTTCGTAAACCTCGCAAACTTTTGCTAACATTTCACAAAATGAAGTTGAAAGGGTTAAAAGAAACGTAGGGGAAAAAAAAAAAAAAAAAAAGGTCCTTCAATTTCACAGGGTGTAAGCTATGAAAAGAAACACTCTGCAACACGATGACTATTATCAGGGCATGTACTTTTGTAAGTACGCATCACTTTTGACACAGGACTGGAGTAAGAGCTGAAGAGAGAGTGATCCAGTCTCGAACTAACGGTTGTACTGTTATTGGAACGACACACGACATAATATGAACATCTGTTTTTAAGAAAATTTATTGTGTTTTAACAAAGAAATTATTCATTCTCGTCGCATTTGACCACTTTGGAAAAGGAAAAAACTTAAAAGTAGGATCAGTCTTTTTGCAATAATAAAAAGAAAAAAAAAATTTTTTTTCACCCGAACCTTTCACCTCGAAATTTTCTGATACATTTCCAGACTCATTTTAAAAAGCAACAAGTAAGAAAAATTATGTGTTAGGCATAAATTATGAAACACTTTCCAACACATCCTGAAATCTTTAACAGAACTTCGTCATTTAGAAAAATGAGGTCACTGTCTGCGGTCAAATATGTATTTCAATACTTTTGGACAGCCCTGCATTTGATCTGTCGACTGATATATGCAATGATACCCTATACTACATCCGATAGGTAAATAATAAACGGCTGTCTACGTTTGCCAACCAGTTTTATAATTTTGCTAAGTTACTTCGATTAGAAAATATAATATACATCTTGTAAAAAGTTTAATAATATTCCCAATCAGATTTATAACTTTTGCCAAGTCTATCAGGAACAGAAAGTACATTATAGTTTTTACTAAAGATTTAGACAAATCTGCCATCTGAGTTTGTAGAAAAAAACGTTGCTTGCGAGTCTGTCTCAGGGGTGATTCTGGTTGAAAATTTTTTTTCGGAAATTCGCATAGCATTTTCGGAAATCGGCGGGGGGGGGGGGGGGGTCGTGAGTTCCCCCCCCCTCCAGCAATCTTCGGACAAAATCGGCGTTTTCCGCTATCTTCAGACGAAATCAGCAATGTTTAGCAAAATCGGCGATTTGTTGCGGTCTTTTGCCAAAATCGGCGGTTTTTCCGCGATCTTTTGACGAAATCGGCATTTTTTCATGTATTTTTTTAAGTGAAATCGGCGTTTTTTCGACGATCTTTAGACAAAATTTACTTTTTTACGCGATTTTTTCTCGAAAACGGCTTTTTATTCCCGCGATCTTTTGACAAAATCGGCGTTTTTTTCCGTGATCTTTTGATGAAATCGGCGTATTTTTTTCAAATATTCTTTTGACAAAATATTTTTAAGCGATCTTTTATCGAGAACGGCGTTTTTTTCCGCGATCTTTTAACGAAATCGGCGTTATATCCGCAATCTTTAGACGAAATCGGCGTTTTCCCGCCGTCTTCAGAAGAAATCAGCGTTTTATCTGCGATATTTGGTGAAATTGCCGTTTTTTCCGCGATCCGCACAAGAAATTCGCGTTTTTCATCGATCTTTTGACAAAGTTCGTTTACAAAAACATTGACGAAATCGTCGTTTTTCCACGAAATATTGGCGAAATGTATGCTATTTCGGCGATCTTATCACGAAGTTTGCATTTCTACACAATTGTTTTTTTCCGCGCGCAAAACCATACAAGCAAAACCATACAGGCAACTATGCGGAACTGATAACCCAATTTCAAATTTTCGGAAGAGGATGCCTGAAATTTTCGGAAATTTCGGACGAGAATCACCCCTGGTCTGTCTTGAGTTTGATGAAGTTTAATGAAATTCCGTGCTTTAATTCTTAAGGGTAACAAGCGTCACAAAGGTAACAAGCGTTTTTGGCACATTTGCAAATTCATTTTTTAACGGGATGATATAAAATTGAAAACCCCGATCATGGAAGCGATTTCGAATAGAACACAGTTTTCCAATTTATGGTCAATATACGAAAGGCAGAAAACCGCGTGATCAAGCGGTTTTCTGCCTTTCGTCGAAAACGTCACTTTTGAAGGCTTGTTCTGAAATATCTCTTGCGTATTTTTAAAAACAGAAAAATGAGTGCGATTCAATATTTTCTGAACAACAACCCCTGCTAGTTTCCTGCATTTCCGAACAAAAATACACTAAAACTTGTGTCTTCTTGATTTAAGACCACCCTTCAGATATAGCTATCATGACACATCTGCCAACTTCAGATTCTTTTTAATCAAAAAAATGCATTATGACCAGAAAATTTATTTTAAAAAGGTAGTTTTTATCTACGTGGTATTTACTTCAATTCCATTTACAAATATAACCCTTTTGACTTGGGGGGGGGGGGGAATACATGTCACGGTATTTATAAAAAACAGCATAACAACTAGATGTATCCTAATTTTTTTATGAATATTAATTTATTTGAAGATCTAATATAATATGAAATTGGATTAAATTTTGCCCCTTAGTTTTTTTATTTAGTTATCGTGGAAATAATGAAAAACACGGCATAGCAGTCCATTTGTTGAGCGATATACACTAAAAGGTAATCGGCAAAAATTTCTGTTAAAGTCTATGTGCAATTTGATGAAATATTGTATATTAGAATATATACTATTATTTTCAACACAATCTAACTGATTGGTAAAGTAATCATACGAATTAATTATTTCCAACTGAGCGAAAAATTGACCAGGCTGGGAATCGAACCCAGATACTTGGCTTAAAAGGCCAATGCTTTACCTGTTAAGCTACCTGGGCGATAGCTAGCTGGGATTTTTCACTCAGATAATCTTATAGGTCATAACATCTGGCCTGTCATTTAGACAGCTCAACAGAATAGACCGCAGGTAATGGAACTCCGGTTGATGGATACGTAGATATACTATTATTTTCAACACAATCTAACTGATTGGTAAAGTAATCATATGACTCCGTGACATAAGCCAACTCACGTAATATGTAATATACAATAAAATGATTGGCATTAAATGAACGATAATTCGGTTTAATGTATGTGTAGGCATCGTTAAAGGCATTTTACAGAAAAAGTCAATGACCAAATCATAAGACCTGGAGACCAAACTGGTCGCCAGGGCGGCTAGTAGATCAATAAAAAGTCTGATTCTCCTGAGAGATTTTTGAATTTCTGGAAATTGACATCATTCGAAACAGAAAATACATATTTTTCATAAACACATATATATATACTGTAACTAAATATGTGTTAAAACAACATCGCAGCTTATTTGAGTGTTTTCGACGTCAAAATTGTTACTACAATACAGATATTTCAATTAAAAAGGGATAATTTAGAAAAAAAAAAATATTCTATATTTATAAAAATAACGATTTGAAAATGAAGCTATGAAAATCTGTGTAGATACCTGTGGTCAAAAGAAAATCTACATAGATACGGTGAAAAAGCAGTGGGACTAGCATCTTGGAGGGGGCGATTCTGTCGCCAAGTTTTTCGCCAACTTGGCAATATATCGCCAAAATTTGGCACCCAAAATTACTCACCAAGATTGAACCCAACTTGGCGTTATTTCCGGTATTTCACCAAACAAATATGCCTAGTAATAAATTTAATACTAATAACAGTTTAGATTTGTTAGTTGAAGGTGACTGGTAAAGTTCCTGAAAGGATCTGAAAAAGCTATGAAATCATATAAACAAGTAAGAAAAATCATGCGTTAAGCATAGATTATGAAGCACTTTCCAACACTTCTTGAAATCTGTAATAAAACTTTGTTATCCAGGGAAATAACGTATGGTCCATATCCAAATATGTATTCCAATACTTTTGAAAGGCTCTGTATTTGACCTGTCGGTTAATATATAGACTATATAAAGGTAAAATTTGGTTTAGCAAGAAAACGCCTCACTGGTTGAAATTTTCCTTTCGGCCATTTATACTAATAAATGGAAACATACTTGAATACTTTTGTTTAGCCCTGTAAAATACATACT
The DNA here is from genome assembly GCA_964019185.1 of Maratus speculifer. Taxonomy (NCBI): domain Eukaryota; kingdom Metazoa; phylum Arthropoda; class Arachnida; order Araneae; family Salticidae; genus Maratus; species Maratus speculifer. The sequence continues at coordinate 192,273,010 of OZ025290.1, read as the reverse complement.
ACCTTTAATACACGAAAGCATTTTGCTAAAGTTTAGTTTAAAAATAAATTCTGTTTAAACTACTTAAATCAAATTTCCAGAAATTATCACCCAAAGGCGACCATTTTCCACTTCTTTGCATGACCCTATATATCATTTTATCTATAATCTGCAAACATTTCTTAGTAAACTAAATGAAGTTCATCGTAAAAAGGCATAACATATTAAAAAACCACCTTTAAGTAAATTACATTCATATTCAGCAACCTTTCCGCCTTTCCGAGATCTTTTGTGCAACCCTCTATAGCTAAATTATGTAACAATTAGCATTTATATAAACCATATAAAATGCATACATCTAGTGAAACTTAAAAGCGTATATCATAATTAAAAATTCATTTCATCTTCCATAATATACAGGACTTCGGATAGAATATACTATTTGAAATCTTTTGTGTGTCCTTGTAAATGCTATGCACTATGTATTATGCGAGAAATAACTCATATTAATCCTCAGCAACGTATCTTAATTTGATTATATATGAAATCGTTTAACATATTTAAAATATCTCGCAAACAATTCGCCCCTTTATTATTATCTATTGGAATTCTTTTGTGTGACCCTGTAAATGAATAATAACTATTCTTTTTGCTGCACACTTTAGAAAATTCATATTTTATTGCACTTTGTAAATGCATATAAATTTGAAGATGTTTTACAGGGTGTAACATCTTTAAAATTCATTTGAAATGATTTTTCCCCATAGACCGTAATGTAATGGAAAACTTTTGACTGTCCCTTTAAATAAACTAATCATGGAGAAATTTGATTTTAAATAGAGTTCGTGCTTGGGTAAACTTCATTAACGTCCAAAAATTTCATGACAATCCGAACATATTTACGAGAGTTAGAGCACGGACAGACAAACCGAATGTATAAGCACTTTTCAACTTTGATGTAAAGTTCTAAAAACTGGTGGAACCAGAAAGAAAAGTAGACCTCCATCTAAAAAAATGTTACAATGAAAATTGGGAAATATTTTCAATCTATAAAAGTGCATAGAAGAGAAATGGAATCAGGTGATCTGTAAAGCTCATGAAATAACCCAACTTTTGTTAGCTGAAAATGTGGACTGAGCTTTACTGATGCCTTATATTCAGAATTATACTGTTATCGACTCAAAATGATAACTGAGGAAAATAGTCAACAGAATATATTGATATGTTGTCTCAAATCAGTTAAGCTCCACAATGCTAAACGAATATAAACCATGAAGTAATAATTAAAGTATAACATTAATATAATCAGGTTGTTGAGGAATTGATGTAGATAAATATGTCTGAACACAAGTATTTAGTATATGGTTGAATCGTATTTGTTCAAAGTTTTGAGTTTACTTGGAGCATTGATCTTCCACTTATCAAAACTGCTGGAAAGGAACTGTGTCCACAGTTTGCACTGAACGAACGGCTCTCATACCTCATTACATCAGCCTGTAACATATAGATATGAATGATTGTAATACAGAGTGAGTTAAAAGTGCCTCTTTTTCCCTGGTTGATTTTAAGGCACCAGTAAAGCTCAGTCCTTATTTTCAGATAAGAAAAACAGATCATCTGATTCCATTTCTTTTCTATGCACATTTTTAGATTAAAAATATTTTCCAATTTTTATTGTAACTTTTTTTAGATCAAGATCTACATTTCTCTCTGGTTCCACCAGTTTTTTATATGATATGTTAAGATTAACATACTAACTTTTGATAGAAAAAACAGATTTGCTTCAAATTTTATACATAGATTCATTCTGATAAGGCACTTCCCTGATTCTAAACGTGTATTTCATGCAGAATTATCTGATATGCGTCATATTTAGTATACCAGTTTATTCTGATAAAGTGTTTCCCTGATCAGTTTTGGAGGTTCTTTTCTCTCATTTGCAATTTGTACAAAAAAGTGCTGCTTTTTTTTTTTATCATTTAAGATATTTATTGATTATATATATATATTATATATATATATATATATATATATATATATATATTTCAACAGGCATTATCCTTTGAAATACAAGGATAATGTACAATTAGTATGAATGGCCTGTGAGCTCCGTGCTAAATAGGCACTTTACTTTTATTTATAATTGTCCTCAGACGAGGGCAGTGAGCATCAACCAGTTAAATATTTTTTGAATTATATGGAGGTTAAAGCATGTATATATCGAATTGCATGTGTTATGATAAAATAATTTTCCCCCTCAAAAATTTGGTAAATATAAACTTTTTCTACAAGGGGCTTTGCAAGTATGACAATATCTATTTTTTTGGAAATTTTGGACACCCTCTCCCCCTTCCAATATCATTCCTTGAATCCCCTCTCCCCTTCCACGGGTAATAAAATCGTTGTTAAAGTATATATATATTTTTAGAATTTATTTCTTTTGTTTGGAGTGATATACAAAACTGGTTACATTTTTTTTACATACTTTATTGATTCAAATGAAGAGAAGCCAATAAAATGTCACTTTATGTAAAATAACACTGAAAAGAAATAGTTACTATTTAAAAGTATTTTATAGCTTTTTGTTAGATAATGCATTCAACAGTAATAGTCTTGTTGCACTTACCCCAAACAATGAAGGGGTAAGGAGCAGATAGACATTCTTATTAACAAAACAAGTGAACAACATTCTTTTCCTTTTGTTTATTAATAAACACAAGCTTCATTTCAAATATATCTCATATGTGGTTTCTCAAACCGCAATTATATATTCCCACAAATATGAAGAAGAATATGAATGTCAAACGTTGGGGGTTATTCCATATTTTCGAATAATTTAGTGGTTTTGATAATAACTTTGTATTTTTAAAAAAATAGATAGACAAAAAAAGGTAACATACTGTTATGAATGATAGATCATGTTACAAATAAAAAGAGAGAATTTTGGTAGCATAAAAAATAACATAAATTCGATATCAATAGACACCTTCCTCTCCTCCCTAAAATGATAATGTTACGGCTGAATATCACATAAATGTGCATTTTAGTGTTTTAGACCTTTATTATTGACTAGCGGCCTTCGCCCGCTACGCTGGTCGGTTTATCTAAAGAAATCTTGAAGAAGTAGTTAGATAAGGTTCAGACATACATTAAAAAAAAAAAAAAGCAAGTCGATCATTCAAAAAACGTTGGGAAATATCAAATATTTACTGTAATTTTTTAAGAAAAACAAAGTTTCGAAAAAAAAAATTAAATCGAAAAAAAAATTACACTGACATATTAATGCAAGGAAATTTTCCCAGAGAGAAAATTCGCCTTGAATACAATATTTCAAATTCTTTTAATTGCTTATAGGCGTTAATGCCAACATAGTGAAAAAAAATTCCATGCTGGGAATCAAACCCGGGCCATCAGTATGGCGCACTGACGTTCTACCGACTAAACCACATGGAACGACAGCCAGCTTGAAACTTTCTCATACTTAAGTAGACTGGCGAAAACATAACGATAGCGCGTTTTAAAATCGCACAGTGACATCTATTGGATTTTATATGTACTAAAAAACGTTATGTACTAAAAAACGTGAGCAGCGCACCTAATAGTTTCTTTTGTTTCTTTTTGTTACTTTTTTGTCTGTTGTCCGATTTTGATGAAACAAAGCCTATACACTGCCCGGGAGTGTGCATTCTTCATTAGTGAAAACCGCATAAAAATCCATTCAGTAGTTACGAAGATAACCTCGAACAAACAGACAGACAGACAGACAAAAAATTCAAAAAAAATTTTTTTGTGTTTCATTGGTTTTCTTTTATCGCCCTGACTCCATTTTTGTCAATTATCTTCAATGTACAGACACACCGGGTCCTACTGTTTTATTATATGCATAGATTTTAAGCAAATAAAATGTAAAATTTTATTATTATTCTTTAGAACTATTGTTTTAAAAATCAATAAATCAAAAAATATGATTTTATTGCAATTTCATTATTTTTTTAGAAAATTTCAAACCTTAAAAATGTCATTTTTGTGACAGCATCTATAACCAAATGTCTATAAGGTATGTTTTCTTCTAACAAAAATAAAATAATATTTATAAAAATTGCTAATTATTGTAAAAAAAACATTTTGTTTTCAAAGAAAAATATTTTTTTAAATTAATATTAAGTTAATTATCATGCATGAGTAATTAAATTGTATGTATGCAAGCCTATGCATCATTTTTGTGATACGTGAAAATAACTTCACAGACGGTCAAAGGATGGTGCTACTATTCATTTTAACAGTATTTTGGGGATTGGAAACTTACATTAAGCACTTGTGGCAGAAAAAGTTTTTAGAAAATAAAAAATAGGTAAATGGTAACATTATTTTTATTGTTTATATGCCCTGCATATGTTTATTGCTTGTCATTTTCAAGATGCTTAAAAAATATATTATTTTAAAATTTAAAATAAAGTATTATTTTAATATAGAATGTGAACCAGAAGAAGGAAATGTGCTGATGTAGGCTTAACAAAAACATGCTTTTAAGAATGAATTATCAGCGATCCGTCATTTTTGCGATGTCGCGGCAATGACTAACGTCGCCTGGAATGACAACATTATCGCGAAAATGACATTTCTCCCACATTTACTATTATGAAGCCAGGAGTTAATGCAGTTTTTATTTTTTGCTTAAAATTAAAAGATTTGTTGGGGTAGGATAAGCTTTATATAAGTTTTCTACACAATTTTTTTAAGCTTAGTTCTGTTATTTATTTAAATATTTCTGTTATTTTTAATTATTTAAAGGAGAGGATGAAAACCACTTATAAAAAATATTTTTTTCTGGAAATAATTATATTTTTCAACCACGAAAATCAAACATCACACATGATCACATCAAACATGAAAATATGCAACTCATAACGTTGCACAACTTGAAGATTGTTTAAAAAAAGAAGCCAGATTCCCTATTCTATATAAACTTAGATGAATTAAAGATAAACAGAGACTTAAAACAGATGGTTAATTATTTTGCATGGGAAACAACAGTAAAAGAAAAGAAAAAGGAAGCTTAAAAACTACAACTAAAGTGGCTAAAATAAAGAAGTCTTCTACACTAGAAGATATAATAGAAAAATTAAAAACTGATGTACTGAAGTATGAAAACAATGTTAAAATCATGATTTACCAAGCAAGTGCATTAAAGGAAATAAAAGAACACTTGAATTCTAATGAGATATTATTCCACATAGATTTCTCGGATAACTATGTACTAAAGCTTCATAAAGAAGTTCAATCAATGCATCTTGGTGCATCACAGAAACAAATATCACTGCACACAGTAATGATGTATACAAATGATGGAAGTAAGCTGAATACTAAAAGCTTCTGTGCTGTGTCAGAGGATATTTCACATCAAGCCAGTGCTGTAATTGGGCGGGAACGCGTGGGAGCACCGTTCCCAGAAATATTTAGTTTGTTACTGAAAAATAAATAAATAAATAAATTTAAAAAATGCGTACTAGCGCAATCCATGTTTTCTTCAAGCAAAACATTAATTTTTGCTGATCCGTTTCCACTTATCAAGAAAGGCGATATTTCGAACAATTAGATGCTTTGAAGCCGTCGTCTTGCCAATGCCCCTTGAATACTAGGCCTGACTGCTGACACTAAAATGGCAGTTGCCTAAGACGGAATTTTTAAAAGTGTGCACAGTTCCCTAAGTTTTGATTCCATTATTTTATAAAATATTTCTTAGATTTCTTTAATCTCAGAAAAATAAAGGGAAAAACTTGACAAAAAATGCTGGTACCAAAACTGAAGGGACCGTACACACGAGGGAAAAAAATCCGCAGCCGCCATTTTTTTTGTCTTTTCTGAGGCCTAATATTCAAGGGGCGGAGTTTTTAACTGAAGTCAGTTGCCCTATTCTTATTCAATGAAAGCAAATTATATTATTATAAAACTTCAATTATTAATTATAACTTTTGATTTTTTTTAATCGGCTTTTGGTTAAATGTTTCAAATTGGCTTTTGGGTTAGCAAAAATTCGCTGGCATCATAATTTATGAAAATTTGAGTTCCCACAAATATTTTTTTCCAACTACAGCACTGCATCAAGCCCATGTAGTATGGTAGCACATGGCTTGTATCTTTCAGCAATTAAAAAAAGATAGTATCAAAAAGGTCTATTTTTTTCAGATGGCCCAACTGGCCAGTACTGGAACCGGTTCAATATTTACTTGATGGTGAAGCTTACTCCATTTTTTTCCCCTAAACTAATTTAGGTTACATGGAATTTCAGTTGAGTGACCATAGAAAGGGCACTATGGATGGGATTTGTGGTTCTCTAAAGAGAACTGCTGATTTTTTTTTTTTTTTTGTTTCACATGGGGGAGATATTTCATCTGTTGATGACTTTGTTCAATTATTTAATGAGAGTAAATTGGATGTTTTAATTTTAAACACACAAAAAATTAAAGAAATGAAACAAGAATTGCCTTTGAAAGTAATCAAAATCACAAATATTTAGAAATTGCATCAAATTAAGGGTGTATTTTGATTCAAACTGCTTGCTTCCCGATTTATTTTTACATTCATTTTTGCTCTCAAACGCATCAAACTGACAAATTGTCTTATTTAGAAAGTACACAAGGTGCCGTAATTGTCAATTCTTTGATAAATGCAGAAAATATTGCAAAAAAAGCAATCAAAAACGGCATTTTGAACTGATTTTCCAGAAGCGGGAGATCTGTGTCTGAAAAAAAGGGTCATACGGAGAAGGTAATTGTTCATAAATCAAATTCTAATGAATTGAGAGCAAAATGACATCACACGGCCCCTTATACATCTCTTCAAAAATCACCTCAGCAAGTTTCATGTTTCTACTTTTAAAAATGTGTCTGAAATTGTATCGGAAAATTTCGAGCTGTTGAAGGTGGAAAAGCGTTTTTTCGAATACACCCTTAAATGGGACAAAATAAACAAACAGCTGTTCAAAAGAGAATTGTCATGTTGGAAATGTCCAGCTGAATGTCTTGCCTTCTCTCATGAAACTACTTCCTACCAGATTAATAAAGTCATTAAAAATAAAGACAAAAAAGTTAGTGACTGGGTAGCAGTGTTTTTTTGGATCAGTGGTATCCAGGTAAGTGAAAAAAAATTATATATATTATACTAAAATAAAATTAAAACACAAGATTTTAATTTTTTTTTATTCTTTCTTTTAAGGTGTCATTGAGAATATTACTCAAAATATTTTGCTTGTGTCCTTTATGACAATATGTGGAAAAAAAGAGTTTGTATGGCCTGAGGGAGCAGATGTCTATGAAATTCAAATGCCACATATCTTACACAAAATTACTAATTCTCCATCCTAACATTCCAGGATGAAGATTATAATAATGTTCAACATGCTTTTCGTGTATTTAATTCATTAAATTTGTAACTAGAAGGATAATACAATAAAATTACTTCATATTCTTTTCATTGTTCCATTTATTCTCTTCACAATATTTTATCTACTTTTTAAATTTGTTTAATTTTTAAATATAATCCTATTTCATCATTAAACAATGTCATTTCAATGTTAAACAGTCATTTCAGTTACAACATTTTTAATACCTTTTAAATGTTATAATTAAAAATTGAATATAAATAAACTAACTATTTTCAATGCACAATTAAGAGGTGTGCAGTCAATGATATTTACCACTAATATAATTCATATTTATTTAAAAAAAAAAAAAAAAATATTTTAATTTTTTTAAAAATTAAAAAATTTTTGCTTTTTATATTTGTTTATTTTTAAAATTGAGAAGTACTTTTTAGAAAAGCTTCAGGTCATGTTTCTTAATGAATCTGAACCAAAAATAATTGTTTTTCTATAATAATTATGATTTTACAAGGTAAATAAAATTATGAACTTTTATTAAAAATTTTTAATAAAATTTTTTAAGTTTATGATTGATTTCTGCCAAACTCAGAATGTCTAAGATAAAACTTATTCGGACTTATTAAAAAAACCTCAAATATAAAGTTTGAAAAAAAAAAATTCCAAAATGCACATTTATATGATTTTTAGCCTTACATATGCACAGTCTTTAAACATAGTCTTTGAAATAAAATAATGCTAAAACAACAATAATGTAAAAAAGATAGAACAATTTTATTGATCACATCTAGCATTTTAACAAAATATATATATATATATATATATATATATATATATTTCTAAATACTTCTAGGATTCATGTTGCTTAATATGGTCTTTTAATTTTGGCATTGTCTTCATTTCAGCTTTGCAAACATGGCATCTAATAAAAAATGTAAAATGAATATATATTATTATCAATTAAACAATCAAATAGTTACATTTATAATAAGTAAATCATTAAAAAAAATAAAGCCTCAAATTTAGCAAAAAATCAAATACTGTACCTTAAAGGTTGATTTAACAAATCTTTTGCAACTTTAGGATCCATTATCTTTACTTTTCCATTTTCTTCGACTTGTTTCAAAATTTCTAAAATGAAAATTTATACATTCATTTATAATAAATCTTACAGGTGTTCTCAAATCCAAAAGGGAAACTTTATGACATTAATGACATAAATTTTAATTTATTTTTGTTTTGAAATGCATAAAACTAACAGGTGTTGATCTTCAAAAACTGTCTAATAAACTGCAGGTTTAGGTCTGTTTTATTTTAATGGATTGTTCCATTTTTCAGAAGTTAAACGATGTATATTTCACCAATTTTATTATTATGGTTTGATGTTTATTTGTAATACTGATTATGAGCAAATATTTATTCGAAAGCACTCTTTTTATATGAAAATACAGTTTTGTACAAAGCAAACAAGAAATAAGTTGCCCGCTTCAGAGGATTCTAGAATGCGTTCTATTGGTCCAAAAGAGATTAAGTTTGAACAACAGATAAATCAAATAATATGCTTAAAATCAAAATAAATAAATAAATAAATAAATTAAAAAAAATTAAAAGTACAAAATTTTGCTGCTAGTGTTTAATACATTTAAGAGTGTATTCCAATCCAAACTGCTTACTTTCTGATTTACTTTTAAATTCATTTTTGTGCTGAAATGCACCAAACTTTCAAATTCTCTTATTTAACTTTAAAAGTGTGATGACTGTTGATTTTTTGATAAATGTACAGCTCATATTCAAAATATTAGAATAATTGAGAAAAAGTAATAAGAAAAAATTATTTGTCATTTATTTATTTTTTATACTAAGTATATGCAATTAAATTTCTTATAAATTAAATCTCGAATGTTTAGATAAGATTTTAACATTTATAAAATATAAAATACAGCACAATAAATTAAGTATACAGCTTTTTTAAACACACCAGAATATTAGAATAAAATTTAGATTGGTTCAAAATATTAGAATATTTTATTTTACGCAACAATATTACCTTATGAATATGAAGTAAATGATAGTTAATATTTTGTAGCATCCCCTTTAGCTTTCATAACAGCGTACAATCGATCTTGCATACTATATACAAGGTGTTTACAAACATTTCTATCAATATTAGCCCAAATAGACTTTATACGTGCCACTAACTCAGTTTTACTTGAAGGAGGATTTTCTTGAAGTTTTTTCTTCATTATACACCATAAGTTTTCGATGGGATTAAGATCTGGTGAATTTGGTGGCCAAGGAAGTACCTTAATGTTGCGTTGGCGGAACCAATTCTTAGTTGACACCGAGGTATGCGGGGACGCTAAATCTTGTTGAAAGATGAAATCATCTTCAAATAAATCTTCTGATGATGGAATCATGTAATATTCTAAAATTTCTTGATATATTAGAGAGTTAACCTTTTCGTAGACGATGCATAACTTTCCAGGTCCTTCTGCACTCATACAACCCCAAACCATGACACTAGCAGCAAATTTTACGGAACGTTTAAGGCATTCTTTATCAAATGCTTCTTGCTTCATTCTCCAAACTCGAATACCTTGATTATCATATGAAACACAAAACATACTTTCATCACTAAATAATATAGTTTTCCAATCTTCATTGCTCCATAAACGTCTTGATTTACACCAATTCAATCTTATACGCTTTTGTCTTGCAGCCATGAGAGGTTTTGTTTTCGGTACACGAGGTTCAAATTTAAATTTATGGAGACGTCTTAATGTTGTCGATGTAGAAACTTCAACTCCTTTTTCTTTCCATTTTCGGTGCAAGAATCGCACACTTTTAAAACGGTTTTTCTTAACTATACGCTTCAGTTTCCTGTCATCTCTAGCAGATGTTTTTGGTTCTCGGCCACCATTTCGGCGATTATTTTGAAATTTTCTAATTTTTGAATATTGTGTTAGTATTTTACTAACGCTCGATTGCGAACAATGTAAATAATTCGCTATAAAACATTGATTTTTACCGTGCCGATACAAATCAACCATACGAAGTTTAGTAGATTCAGGAATATCACTCACACGGCCCATTTTAAGACGAAAAAGAAACAAACTGCAAAAAAGAATACTGATTTTAAATAAAGTAGTCTGAATTTAATCAATGATGCCACCAATTAAGAATTTGTAATAATTAAAGGAGAATTAATGTGAAATATTCTAATATTTTGAACCACTTGAATAAATATTCTAATATTTTGACTTTTCAAAATATTTTTTTTTGCAATTAATCTTTTCAAAAATGATATTAAATTTAAGATAACAAGTAAGTTTAATCAACAATAAGTTCTAAATAAAAATATCGTTTGCATATTTTCATTAAAAGACATTAAATTACCAAACGATATTTTCAATTTCTAATAAAAAGGTAATTATTCTAATATTTTGATTATGAGCTGTAGAAACTGATGCAAAAAAAAAAAAAAAAAAAAAAAAAAAATGCTGTCAAACACAGCGTTTTGGACCAAATTTTTCGAAGCAGGAGATCTGCAAATGAAAAAAAAGGTCACGTAAAAAAAAAAAAAAAAAAAAAAAAAAAAAAAAAAAAATTATAAATCAATTTGTAATGGTTTGAGAGAAGAATGAAATCAAACGGCATGTTATATGTCTCTTCAAAAATTTCCTCAGCAAATTTCATACCTTTACCTTTAAAAATGAGTCTGAAAAAATATTGGAAATTTTTGAGCTGTTGAAGGTAAAAAATTATTTTTCCGAATACACCATTAAGTGTATCACAATGACTCCTAGCAGCAAAATTTTTTATTTTTAATTTTTGTAACTTTTTTAGTGAATATCAGATGCATTATATGAATTATCTGTTGTTCAGATTTGATCCCATTTGGACCAATAGAACACATTCTAGAGCCCTCTGAAATGGGTAACTTATTTCTTGCAGTTTCCACATGGCTGTGTGAGTATGCCAGTTGTTCCCTTGAGTACTGGATATGCCATATTCCACTGTATGGAAAATGTTATGGCAGATTTTATATTTTTATTGACCTATTTCATTTTTTTTTAATATTATTTATGAAGCAAATTAAATGTTTTAAATTATTACAGCACCCCCTAGCAACAAGATTTGTATTTGTGTGTGTTTTTTTGTTTTGTTTTAATGTTAAGCACACCATGCGAGTTATTTGTAATTCAAATGTGATCTCATTTGGACCAATAAAATGCATTTTAAAGCCCTTTGAAGTGGACAACTTATTTCTTGCTTATCCCGTAAAATAAAACTTTTAAACATTTCCAGTAAAGGTATTATAAAATGGTTGTACATGTTTTTAGAATATTTACATAATTTTTTAGTTATTTTTTGTATAAGGCAAATCTGTATTCTATGAGTATTTTATTTATTTATTTATTTATTTTTATTTATTTATTTATTTTTGATAATCATATATCAAGTATTTTGCAATTTAAATAGATAATAAATAAATAAATACAAACCATTGCTAATACCCTGGGTATTTCAAAGACAAAAAAGTATTTTGACAATCAAAATAAGTCATTCATTATTTATAGGAAATATAAAGCAACAGAATAAACTTGATATTTGTTTGGAGACTGTTAGTACAAAACAACTTACCCTTAGAATCAACAAAATAATCAGTTGTAAAAGAATTCCAATGTTTTTTCGTTTTTAAACAAGGACTGTTAAAATCTTGACTTATAAGATGCAAATGAAGATGACTGAAATGAAATTAAAACAAAAATTATAACATAATGGAAAAAGAAGAAAACACAAGTACATATAGTTAAAGAAGAGAAAAACTACAGTTACCTCATACTTGGTACAGCATGATAGCCCATTCTAAATTTATATTTTTCATTCTCAGACCTTAAAAATAAAAATAAAGTTTTTTTTTTTTTTTTTTTTTTTTTTTTAACTTTTTTACGAGAATAATGTAAAATGTAATATACAGCACAACACAATGACAAGGAAGTAGCAAAAGAATATTCAAAACAAAATAAAGAAATGGAAAAATAATATAACATTCAAACTTTTTCCAGAATCAAGTTTATATATTCTATTTTCATTGTAGATGTTGAATATTAGTATTGTAGTATAATGATTATATATATATATAAACATACAAACATCATAAATAAGATTTTTATATTTTTTCTTGGTTGAAAAAAATGAACAATGCCTACATTTTGCTTTGATGATGAATAGATTTATTTATATAAAATTTTCTTTCACGCACTTGTTACTTGAATACTTTCTCAGCTTTGAGTCATAATTGATTGCAATTTTATTCTCTCACCTACATTAAACAAGTGGGTAAGTATGATCGCAGATCACACAGAGGGTTTTGTTTAATATCCAACAGAAAAGCAGAACGGTTTTGGCGCTATTTTGGATTTCTTCGCCAATCACATCAACTAGAACAGAATACTGAATTCTTCTCCTAAATGCTGCCTTGATCACATAGATTTGTTGATTTCTCTATTAGAATCTGCAGATTTAGTGAAGTTATGCAAGTAAATAAGATTACGAATAAAAGTAAAATATTACAAAGCTTAACATAAATTTAAGGGAGACCTAACTGGTCACCAAAGGTGGCTAATAATATAAATGAATAGGAAATTAATAAATAAAAAAAATATTTCATTTTGTGTGTTAAAATAGATGATAAATATGATGTAATATGATGAAATAAAAACAGATAAGTGCGTTTTTCACATGATTTTAAATCCATTAATTTTTGTTACATACATAATTTTTATACCCATTTAAAGTTGTATGCAACAGTTAAAAGGAAAAAAAACAATGAAAAAACGAACTGATGATATTAAAAAATATATATTTTAATTAAAATAATAGTCTTTTTCAAAATTTTATGATTTGTTGTGTGACAAGAGGTAATTCAGCTATAAGTACACAAAATATGAACTCTCTGTCTCATATAGTTTTTGTGTACAGACTCTGTGACAAACAGATAGACAGACAGAGGACAGAGACAAATAGGGTTTTTTCAGATGAATGAACCCTAAAAATCAATGGCAGTCACAAAAAAAGAAGTTAAAAGACAAAAAGGCAGATGAATTTATTCCATTTAAAGATATAGCGAATAGAGATTTGGCTGATTACTGAATATTCAGCCAAATTTAAGAATATGGATTTTTTTTAGTATATATTTATTATAATTTTTTAAAATATTAAATAAAGTAAAATATAAATTGATCTTGTATTAAATGAGTATATATCATTAACACTATGATGTTAATAATAAAACAAGTCTTTTAGTAAATCTAAATTGTAAATAGCATAATTTTATCTGTAAACACATATAATTCATATACATTTTAGCTAAAATAGGAACTCATTATTATCGTTGCTAAATGCACTTTTGAATTTCTTTCTTATTTAAAAAAATAATAATAATACAATAAATTAAGAATTGATATTTTTTAATCCTTCTATATTCAGACATATCAAATTGTTTTTCTATAAGTCAGGATAGTACTTAATTACATTAAAATACAAAGACTATTCTTCATCTTTACTATCCTGTCATACTTTTATCCTGTCTTCTAATCACTTTTAAGGTTGTATTTCAATTCAAACTGTTTGTTTTCTGATTTATTTTTAGATTCACTTTTGCTCTCAAATGCATCCCATTGGCAAATTATATTATTTAGAAATTTTATAAGGTGCCATGTCTGTCAATTTTTTGATATATTCAGAAAATATTTTTAAAAATGCAATCAAAGTTGGTATTTTGAACGAAATTTTCCAAAGCGGGATATTTAGGAACAAAAAATTGGGTCATGCTGAGAAAATAATTGTTTATAAGTCAAATTCTAATAAATTGAGCGAAAAATGAAATCACATGTCATCTTAAGCATCTCTTCAAAAATCAGCTCACCAAGTTCCATGTTTCTGTTTTTAAAAATGAATCTGAAAATGTATCAGAAAATTTCAAGCTGCTGAGGGTGGAAAAACATTTTTTTGAATACACCCTTAATAAGGACCATAATGCTTACTCTTCTGCATAATCAGTGAGATACCACCTGAAAAAGCCTTAGTGCAATAAATTTTGCTACAAAGTGTTTGTGTGTAAATACATCTGCAAATTAAAACATAAAGTATATTACATATATTATGCATTTTATTAAAGTTACAACATATTTTCAATTGCACAATGCATACATGCAAAAAATACTTTTATTTATAAAACATAATAACAATAACTTGCATTTATTGCTAACTTAAACAATCTAACAATACAATTTAAAACTCCAATACAATTTAAAATTGAGTTAGTGTTAATATTTTTTAATATAATGAATCATTATTCTGCAATATTTTGAATTAAATATAGTTAAGGCTGTTTTCTTAAAAATTAATAATACTGCTAAATCTAAATAAGTGCAAATTTTATTGGCATATTAAGAAAGTCATTTTTGTATATGTGTGAAATTTGCAGGCATTAATATTCAAGTATTTAAAAATAGAATTGTATTACAAATAAATTATTTCCCCGTAGTTTTGTGTTAAAATCTGTTTAAATATGAAACTTTGGCAATATTTTCCTAAAGGTCCTCAGTGTTTAAAGAAAGAGAAATGTTATTCAACTTGAACATTTTCAACTTGAACAACTTCTAATTTTGCAGGTAAAATATATATATATATATATATATATATATATATATATATATATATATCTGCAAATTATGTGCATTTAAGTGTAAAAATGACTGCACATGTCAGAAAGTATCAAATATGGATTTAAAAAAAGCATGATGCAAAAGAAAAAAAAAAAAAAAAGCTGGATATGCCAATGCCAAAACTTTTTTCTTTCTTGTACTTGTTATTAAGTAAATAAAACTATTCCTTAACCCTTCACTGCACCATGTGCCACATACCTAAAACATTATAATTCTCATTATGGACCATGAATTTGGCCAATGTGATCACTGTAACTGATCAAGAACAGTCCAAAGAATGGAATAACAATTATTTTGAACATGTCAGATAGCTGCATTTGACAAAAAATTAAAATTTGCTCTTCGGAAATAAAAATATCCATCAAACTATTAGGACAAAATTTACTTTTATTATTTTTACTAAATAGTACTTAAAAATACTAATATAAAGTTGCACAGAGTTAAGCAGATATTAATTAATTTAAGCCCATTTAATTGAAAAATACGGTGGACTCTCTCAATTTGAACACTCTCTAATGTGAACACCTCGGTATTATGAACACTTATCGACGGTCCCGGCAAAACTCCATAGACTTAACAAAAGATGAACTCTCAGTATTCCGAACACCCTCTAATCTGAACACTCCAGTATTATGAATGCTATTTTTTTGTCCCCATTTCTACTTTACCTCTCTGTAAACTGAACATGTGTATGCAGTTGGAATCAGGGCCGTGCTTAGGACTTTGGCGGCCCTGGGCAAAATACATTTTGGCGGCCTTTTTTTCTGAAACCTTTTAAATGTATATAAAATGCTATAAGTTGTACAAATTGTATCATAAGAGTGAAATTAGTATGCACTTAGGTGTAAAAAAGACATCATAAAAATTATTAAAAATACTGTCCCTGACATATTTAGAGTAAACTTCAGATTCTCTGAAATTCTCAAGTTTTAGCATCATAAATCGTACATAGTATAATGGTAGATGTTTTGCCACATACATTTACATATATTCTATAAACTGAACTTCATTTCTGCCCAGGCATTCAAAATCAAAATGAAGTAATTGCACAACAGAATTTATATAACTCTTTTTATGAATGAAACTTGTGGAATATACAAAATCAGCTACTTATGCATCATAAAGAAATTTTTCTTGCTTTTTTAGCAACAAAATAATCTATTAATTTTGAAAAAAAATTGCCAAATCGTTTTTAATCGATATAAAAACGAGAGCAGAGAGAGTGATCTTATATAAGCCTTTACAAATTTCAACTTTCAAAAAGAAAGTTCTGCTAATGCAATGATTACAGGAATAGTGAATAAAATTTCCAATGCAATGACACTATTCAGCACAATTCCTGAAATCTATGGATGAACAAATATTTCATGGTTTCCAATATAGAATTTACATCACTTGAAAAAGCAGAGGAAAATCCCATGTTACCTTATGGGAAAATTACTTATTCTTCTTCTTCATTCAAATTTGAAACTTTCAAAAATAATTTTTTCAGCACTTAGATAAGGTTTTTTCTTATCCCTCTGTAAACTCCAAATTTTTATATATTTTTTCTAGCCATAAGTTACAAACGAGTAAAGTTTTGGAATTTTTAAAATTTTAGCAAATTTTAAAATACTCATAATTACCTTTAAAATATTTTAAACTTGCAGAGCGATAAAGAATCTTTCTATCTAAGCGCAGAAAAAAATAGTGTTGAAATTTCCAAATTTGAATGAACAAGAAGGATAAGTATTTTTCCCATAGGATAACATGCGATACCACTATGTTTTTACCCCTTCAAATAAGTCCCCTTAAAAAAAATTTTTAAAGCTTTTTCTGCGAAGTGATAATGATACACAGAAAAGTCATTTCTCCAGCATTCAACTCAAGCTCTTCAAATAGTTCACTTGCTGAAATTTGAGCAATATTTTCTTTATAGTCTTTTAAAATTTGAAGCACATTCAATATTAATTACAAAGTATAGTCAATTTTCATACCAGAACGTTGTACTGCTTTTCTAACAAGTTTCAATTATGACAAAATGTTGTCTGAAAGACACAGTGTCATAAGACATTGAAAACTTTTCCCACTGAAGCTGTTTTTGTTCGACTTTTCATGTCATTTAAAGCTTCAGAAACTTCTACTAACACCACATAACTAATTTTCAAATGAGAGATAGATCTTGCATAATAAATCACGAAAACAGCCACTAGGTGTCACGAGAGCATTGTATGCGGACTTGAACCGAAAAATCCCTCAGGCAATAGTCAACAAGAAATGAATGAAAAGCCGATTACAGAAAATCGCCACTGATCGACATATGGCTACACCACTAATCTTTGCCCCAGAAAAAGTTAATTGAAACATTGCCCATTCCATCTTATCTCATTTCGATGGTCCTAAGTTGTGTGCCTTTCACATCCCACATTTAAGCTTCAGTTGGCAAATTTAGAACAGATAAATCTGCAATTAAACCAGGAAAATCTTGGAAATTGTTGGGAAATCTTGAAAATTGTCGGCAAAAATGTACAGTAATCAAGTCGAAAATTTCTAAATTTACAAAAGTGATCTAACTGTTCTATTATTTATTAAAAGAACATAGAAATATACTTTTCCAATAAGAAATTCCAAGTTCTTTAGAGTAGTAAGCAGTTTTCTCGTATCCCTATGTATAGGTGAAGCATCTATACTAATATAACAAAGTTTAGCTTTGTCTGCGTGTGTGTGCGATGGCTAGCACAACCCAAGGCACATACGAGGCTGAAAAATTTTGTGAGAATAGGTCAAAATGTCTCATGACGCACCTGAGACTCAGCATTTTTAAATTCTTATAATTAGTTGAGTTGTTAATTAACAACAAACTCACTGTCATTAAAAACTCATCTCGGTGCAGTCGTGTGACAAGGGAAAAGTTATGGCGCATATTCTAAAGTCTTATTTACGAGTCGATTGAAACTGAAGAACAGAAAAAGGAGATTTTGGATGAGTTTTGTCATCATTTATCAACTAATATATCGTCCAAACCGCATAGTAAACTTTAAAATGAAAGCCATATTACAAATCATACTATTGCATCTCAAATGCCGCAATGAATTAAAAAAATATATTGCAGTTAAACCTATTGAATCATTCATTATTATTAACTATTTGGAAAATAGTTGTATATATACTCTTACAGTTGAAATTTTCTAATCGATGGCGCCATAAGTTTTAAAATATATGAATTTTAATCTTTTCAATACACCGACGAACAGGTCACATCGCACCAAACGGAAACGATATTTTCTACGCTAAAAGTAATTAAACGTCTGCATATTAACACAATCTTTTTAGAGCATTTCAATAAACACGATTTACATCACCTACTAAAACTTCGCAAAATTTGGACGAATAAAAATATTTTTTACAAAATAAAGTATGGGAAATTTCGACGAAATCGGTAGGAAACTGGGGATTTTGTCGCGAAGTGGTTAATAAAAAAATAAAAAATAGCGCACTTTCAATTCAATATTTTTTCATGCAAAAATATAAATTCAGATTAAATGGATTCTTAAGCTATAAAATCATACAAATTTGAGGTTAATGTAAGGTTCATTCATGGGTGCGTGCAGTGCCGCATTGGCCAGTTAGTATCTACATAAAAACTGGTGAAATGTAAAAACATCATTGTTTTTTGCGGCCCCAAATTTTGGCGGCCCTGGGCAAATGTTTGGCTTGCCTCCCCTTAAGCACGGCCCTGGTTGGAATTCAAATTCCCCCATCATGGGAATACTCAGAAACTGTTACAGAAGAATAAAAAGGTTTAACAAACTCTTTCAAAAAATAAACAGACAAAATCACTGCTAGATTTTAAGCATGTACTTGAAGTTGCAATTTGTTTGAATTGTTCTGATAAAATCTTCAGTTAAACATTTCGAGCACTTGTTGTCACATTATTATTAGTTGCAGCGCCGAAACTAGCCTTTTTTGCACCCGGGGCAAACATAGATTTTGGCGCCCCACATATATGCATTCCTTATATCAAAACACACGAAACAAAATCTTAATTTGGCGCCCCCTTCACCTTCTGTTCTGGTGGCGCCCGGGGCATTTGCCCCCTCTGCCCCCCTCTAGTTTCGGCCCTGATTAGTTGCCTGCTGTAAGTGAAGCCACTTTATGGTTTTTGTTATTTGATAGTGCAAACATTTAATTTTTGATTAGTTGGAGTTTAACCTCCTCAAGCTTGATGCCATTTGCAGGAGACACTAAAAAATCACACTTAAAATGACTTTAAATGCTTCTAGAATTGTTAAAGTTACTTTGATAACTTTTTTAATAAATGTGTACATATCATATGCATTGATTTATAGACTGAGATATCCTTGGAGCTGGTTCTACACTTATTTTACACTGATTTTTGTGGTCTCATTTAATATTTGTCTCAGGATTGAGGAGGTTAATGGTTTTAATGAATGACGAATCTGCAATAATTAGTTTGTGTCAAGATAACATTTCCAATTAATCAGATGTAAAATAGATGACAGAAGAACAATAGTTACTAATTTATGATCATAATTATTTTTTGAAAATACCTTGAAGAAATTTCAACAGCTTTATCATGCATATACTTCAGAAGTGATAAATTCTCCTTTTTCAGATCTTTTATAGTATTAATTTCTTCTTTTGGCAATATGAGAAAATGCTTTTTTGCCTGGAAAAAACAATAGGCAAATAAAACATAAAAATCTATACTAATAAAATAACAAATCGCTCTGTGTGTGCGTGTGTGCTCGTCTGTCTGTGATGGTTAGCGAAAACTACGGCACGTACAAGGCTCAATTGTTTTGTGAAGATTGTCCAAGGCCTATCCTAATGTACCTGATATTCAGAATTTCAAAATTCTAATTATTAACTAAGTAATTAAAATTGAGAGGTCACTTTCATAAAAAAATTTATCTTTTTCCCATTTTTTTCCATTTTGCTTGCTTACAGTTGGTTGGTTGTATAAAATTTTTGCAGAAGTAATTAAAAAAGCTGAGACAATAAAAGAAACCAATTTGAGATTTTAACATTTCAAAAGGAATTGTTTTTTTCCAAAGACCTTTAAAATTCATAGACAGGCAAATTGTCAGTTTAACTTAGGATTTTTGAACACAGCTGTTGTACGTCAGAGCGTTGATACTTCGTACATTAGAATGTATGTGTTGTTAGCTGTATTGTAGTAAAAAAAAAATATATATACAAGGCTTTTTTAGCAGTTTTTTTAAGTCATTGATTAAATTTGAATGTATTTTATTTAATTTAAAATTTTATTATTTTAATTTGCTTTTAAAATCAAAATGAAATGGTTGTTTGACATACAATTTTTCGAATTGGCAGACCATTCATACACAATAATAAACTATCAAATAGCAAAGTAAATTACACATCAGAAATAGTTACTAAAAGAATAGTAGCAAAACTGGTGTGAAAACACTCTTCACGAAGACATTCTGGCACCAGCAGCCGCTGATTTTCAGAACATTCTTTTTTATTTATTTTTTTTCTTTCTTGTGCAAACTAAACGCTCATTGGTTATTTTTACGATCTTTTTTATTAATGTTCTTTTTTGTACCTTTCAGATTTCGATGTAGTCAAATTAAGAATAATGATCAAGAAACATGTAATATCTGTGCGCGCATGTGTAAATAATCAACTATTCTTTTTTGTGTGTTTACGTTTTGTCTCTTATTTTTGATGTGGATTTTCTGTCTTTGAAGATTGCCAAGAATTAAGATTCGGACCACCGTGTATCCCTCAAGAACCCTCGAGAAAGGTAGGAAATTTTTATATTATTACTAGCGGACCCGACAGACGTTGTCCTGTCACCGATAGACGTTGTCGTTCGTGGCACCGACACCAGAAAATCAAATAAATGTACTTAAATATAGTAATACGCACGATAAATACTACGCTCTTAATTTAATTTCTTATTACAATTATGTAAGGAAGTTATTTTTCACTCTTCAGTATTTTTTGAATTCGGTACAATTTTTGATAGAAAAGTTTATTTTTCCCTTTTTTGTTAAAAGTTAACGATTTTCTGAAGTCAGTTAATCAAAATTATAATACAGGCTATATTACTGGAAAGCATACACTTTGACAGGAGCGGGGTTCGAACACGCGATCTCTTTCTTCGAGAAGCAGAGCTTGGCGATCGAGATTTGGCGCCTTAGATCGTTCGGGTATTCCGTCTGCACTCTATTCATCGAACTTATTCAAAACTTTTAATTAGCGAAAAATCACTAACTATTAGTTTTTGCCTAGTTACTAAAAAATTACTGAATCAATTTCGATGAAATATGAATCTAAACCATTCTCGAATCCACTGGAACGCACACACAAAATTTCATCAAAATCGGTCCAGTCGTTTAGGAGGAGTTCAATTACATACACACGCACAGAAGATTTTTATATATAAAGATGAGCATTGAAAATTTTAGGTTTTTGCGCCGAAGACATCACCAAATTAGGAAAATGTGAATTATCTCATGAACTACTGGATTTGAACGAATTTGCTTAGTACCATTCGATTCAGAATGAAAAAATGCACTAAAATATGTTATCAGTTGAAAAATAAAAACAAAAGGCGATTTTTATGGAATTTTTTAAAAGTTCGTTCTTTTTTTACTCATTTTAGGGGTGGAATTTTCGAAAATCCCTTTTTAGCGGGACTCGATGTTATAAGAAGTATTTTTACCCCAATTTTCAAGATTTTTGGATAGGTAGATTTTTTTGTGCTATGATTAATACGAAATCCTGACTTTCTTTAATATATATAGCACTTTTAATTAGCGAAATATCACTAACTATTAGTTTTTGCCTAATTACTAAAAAAGTACTGAATCAATTTCGACGAAATGTGAATCTAAACCATTCTCGAATCTACTGGAATGCACACACAAAATTTCATCAAAATCGGTCCAGTCGTTTAGGAGGAGTTCAATTACATACACACGCACAGAAGATTTTTATATATAAAGATTTTAAAAATATTTTTCTACTGAAATATCGAATTTGAAATTAACATGGCATCCCTGTCGCGGGATGTACGGTGGTAATATATTTTGAAACAATTAAGAATTTGAATTTTGAAATAAACTAATTAAGTAGAGAAAAAGAAAAAAAAAATGGCTGAAAGTTTAGAAACACTTAAAAAAAGAAGAACAATTTTTTGATCGGCTGTTACGAAAATTCTAAATAAAATCGAAACTTCCATAAAATCAGACGATGTGTCTATCGAAGAACTGCAAGAACATGTTGAAACATTGACCGACAAATTTAAGTCACTTAAGACAACAGATAATTCAATTGAATTATTAGTCAATCCCGATGATTTAGAGAAAGAATTAGAAGCCGCTGAAAAGTATAGCGAAAATGTAATATTATGGAAGTCACGCGCAAATCAGAAAATTAGAGAATTAAATGCCGGAGTTTTAAATTTAAAATCAAAACAAGAAAGTAACAAAGAACAATTTTCAGACAGTACATTTAATGAAAAAGTGGATAATTCTGTAAAAGTTAAGTTACCGAAATTGCATATACCAATATTTGATGGAAATATAAATGAATGGCTTTCCTTTTGGAGCAGTTTTGAATCGGCCATTCATGATAATAAGTCGTTAAATAAAGTTGATAAATTTAATTATTTAAGATCGCAATTAAGATCGACCGCTTTAAACACAATAGAAGGTTTTCCTGTTTCAGAAAAAAATTACGATGCGGCTATAGAATTGCTGAAAAGTAGGTTTGCTAATAAACAATTATTAATACACAATCATATTAGTAATCTTTTAGCTATCAAGCCATTGAGAACTTCGAATGATATATATGCTTTCCGACAATATTTTGATAAATTATCAGTAGAACTGAGGAGTTTGCAAAGCTTAAGAACACATTTAAATAGCATTTCAAGTGTATTATGTACAACCATTTTGAAAACAATTCCGAAAGATTTGTTAATAGAACTTAACAAGTCCGATAATGAAAAGGGATTTTATGAAATTGAAGAGCTAATGAATTTCTTATCTACTTGTTTAAAAGCAAGAGAAAAGGCTAATCTAATAATAAACCCAATTCACGAAGAAAGGAAAATGTTTAATCCTCCTGAAAAGAAAAACTTTAATTCGTTTCGAAATAACAATAAACAAAAAAATTATCCCACAGCTAATGATTTAGTGTCAACGAACAAAAAAGAGAATTTAAACGTAATAAACTGCGTTTTTTGTGAATCATTTCATCACTCATCGGTTGATTGCGATAGAACTAATGAGTTATCTATTGATGAAATTAAGAACATTCTAATGAAAAAGGGAGCATGTTTTAAGTGCCTAGAAATAAAAAAACATTTATCGCGTTTTTGCAAAAAAAAATATAAAATGCCGGATTTGCAACGGGAATCATAACACGTTGTTTTGTTATAGAAACGTAAAGAAAGAAAAATCTAAACAACAGACCGAAGTGTCGGATACTGCCCTTTTTGCGAATGAAAACTTGCCGAAAGAAGTTTATTTACAAACTTTATATGTTTATGTAAGAAATAATGGTTGTGAATATATAGTACGCGCATTGTTAGATACGGCGTCTTCTAAGTCGTATATTTCAAAGTTCGTAGCCAATAAGATGGAATTAAAAAGTTTAAGAAAGGTCAGAATTACTCACGGGTTGTTTGGAGGTACCGAAACAACGGTAGATCATAACTGTTATTCTGTTAATTTAAGGGGTTTAAGGGGAGGTAAAAAGATTAAAATTGAGGTAATGGAACAAGAAAAAATTTGTGCTAATGTACCCAAAATTAGAGACATTCGTTGTATTGCGGAATTAAAAGGAAAAAAAAATATTTTTGAGCGATATCTGCCCTGAAGGTAAAAATTGTTTATATGAAAGAAATTTAAATGAAATACATGTACTTTTGGGAGCAGATGTTGTGGGAGAACTGTTTACAGGAAAAATAGAAAATTTATCTTGTGGTTTGGTTGCGATGCAAACAAAACTAGGTTGGACTACTATGGGCAAAATTGGCGGAAATGAAAGGGATAGTTCTCTTTTGGTCCTTTCATTATATGTAAACGATGCCAAAATTACAGATTTGTGGAATTTAGATTCTTTAGGCATAGTAGATCCTGCGGAAAAACAAACTAAGGAAGAAGTCCAGAAATTAGTTTTGGAGCATTTTAAAGAAACCGTAAGACGCGAAACTGATGGTAGGTACAAAGTTTGTCTTCCCTGGTTAAGTGACCATCCTCCCATTCTAAGTAATAAAGATTTAGCGATAAAACGCCTGCAAAATAATATTAAGAATCTCCAAAATTGCGGTTTGTTGAAAGATTACGAAGCAGTTTTAAATGAGTGGGAAACGGAAGGGATTATTGAAAGAGTGAAAGGAGAGGAAAAACTTAGCACCAAAGTACATTATCTCCCTCATAGAGCTGTAATAAAACCTAATTCTACGACCAAAACTAGGCCGGTATTTGATGGATCAGCACATGTTAAGGGTTCTGTTTCCATAAATGATTGTATAGAGAAGGGACCTAATTTAATTGAACTAATTCCTTCTGTTCTAAGTCGATTTAGAGTGGGAAAGATAGGTATTGTAGCAGATATTCGTAAAGCTTTTTTACAGATATCACTGAATGAAAAGGATAGAGATTATTTATGTTTTTTCTGGTGGAGAGATGGGAATTCAGAAAACCTTGAAATTTATAGACATTGTCGGGTTGTCTTTGGGATTAGTTGTAGCCCCTTCCTTTTGGCCGCTACTCTAACACGTCACTTAGATGAAGCACCTGAGAACATTAAAGATGTTGCTATAAAACTTAAAGAATCTTTCTATGTAGATAACTGTGTAGCTAGTGTAGAATCGTTAGAAGAGTTAGAATATTTTTGCAATGAAGCAAGGAAACTCTTAGCTTCGGCACAATTTGATCTTCGTGGTTGGTCTCATAATCGGTGCGAAGAAATTGGATTAGGCTTTAATGAAAAGAGTCATTTGAGTGATGCGGCTGAGGATAAGATTCCCTTACTTGGTTTAATGTGGAACACCAAGAGTGATATATTATCATGTGATTTTCGGAATTTTAAATTGGAAAATGAGTGCATCACTAAAAGAACAATTTTGTCCTTAACTCATAAAATATTCAATCCCATCGGTTTCACTTGCCCCGTGACCTTAATTCCAAAATTACTTTTACAGAAATGCTGGAAAATAAAGGCGTCATGGGACTCCAAGCTGCCCGATGAGATAGTTAAGGAATTTAGAAAATGGACTAAGGAAATTAATGATTTGGGAAATCTTGAGATCCCGCGAAGATTGTCTAACTTATCTCTAAAAGAGGGAAACTTATCTTTACATATTTTCTGCGACGCTAGTAAATTTTCTTACGCTACATGCATTTATCTAAGAAATGAAGTAGAAAATCGTGTAACTTGTCAACTTATTCAGGCTTGTTCTAGAGTAGCTCCTCTAAAGGACATTTCCATTCCACGCCTTGAGTTATTGGCCTGTTGTATTGGAGCTAGATTGTCTAATAGTATTAAAAACGATTTGAAATTAGGAAATGTTGATACTTTCTATTGGTCAGATTCAATGGACGTGTTATACTGGATAAAACGGGAAGGTCCTTGGGCTACATTTGTAGAAAATAGAGTTAGAGAAATTCGAAAGCTTACCCCCAACACTTCATGGAATTTCGTACCTGGACATATGAATCCAGCAGATTTACCGTCACGCGGTAGTTGTGCAAAATCCCTTATTAAATCTCAGTGGTGGTTAGGACCATCATGGCTTTCAGAATCAAAGGAAAATTGGCCTAGTACTAATATTTTTCCTAATATGGATATAGTGAATTCTGAAAAAAGAAAAACTATTGTGACCGCTCCTAATGTAGAGAGTGATGAGGCACCATTTTATAATCGCTATTCTTCTTACAATAAAATTTTGCGAGTTACTGGTTGGATTTTGCGATTTTACCAAAATTCGAAAAGGGGTAGTACCGACAGAATATTCGGTCAATTAACACACAACGAATTAAAAGCGGCAGAAACAGTATTATTAAAACTTGTGCAAAAAGAATCCTTTGTGAATGAACATAATCAAAGACTGAAATGCCTGAATATTTTTACAGATTCGGAAGGAATCATACGCGTGAAAACGAAGATATTTCAACGAGAAGATGAATTTAATTTTAGATTACCTATCTTACTCCCTTCAAATCATTACGTCGTAGAACAGATTATATTTTCGAAACATTTAGAATTCGGTCATTGTGGCGTACCCTTGCTAATGACTGCGTTACGAGAAAATTACTGGGTACTGAAGAGTCGGAAAACAATCAAAAAGGTAATCGGCAAATGTATCATTTGTAAAAGACACTCAGCAAAACCACCTGATGTAGCAGAAAGTGTCTTACCTCTTGATCGTGTCAGAGAAGCCGCGATTTTCGAAATAATAGGATTAGATCTGTGCGGGCCTCTTTATTTGAAAAAAGAATCTAAAGTCTGGATTTTGATAGTCACGTGTGCAGTTTTTAGAGCTGTGCATTTCGAGCTATTGACAGCTCTTTCAACCGAAAGTTTTATCTTAGGACTGAAACGCTTTATTTCTACACGAGGTCGTCCTGCAATAATATATTCAGATAACGGCACAAATTTTACTGGCTGCCACAATTTATTGAAAACTATTGACTATGAAAAAGTAAAAGCGGTTATTGCGTTTTCACATATAGACTGGAAATTTATTCCACCTTCTGCACCTTGGTGGGGTGGATTTTGGGAGAGGCTTGTTGGAATCCTGAAACGAATCTTGAGAAGGGTATTGGGCAAGTCGTCTTTAAATTTTGAAGAACTACATACCGTTATCTGCGATTGTGAAAGTATTATAAATGCCCGCCCCTTGACGTATGTTACAGATAATAATGAAGATCTTCAAGTTATAACTTCTTCAATGTTCTTACAGGAAAATACTAAAATAGGTATGCCTGAATTAGAATTTCTAGACCACAAAGAAATGAATAAACGATACCATTATAGAATTAAAATTAGAAACGATTTAAAATCAAGATTTAGAAGCGAATACCTCGGCATATTAAAATGTTCGGTCTTTAGTGGGAAAAAATCAAGATCTTTGTGTGTAGGAGATGTTGTCCTGATATGGACGGAAAATTCTAGCCGAATAAACTGGCCTCTTGGTAGAGTTGTGGAACTTATACCCAGTCAAGATGGCGTTGTGCGCGTAGTAAAGTTGAAGACTGCAACTGGAATGCTAATTCGTCCAATTAAGAAACTTTGTTCTTTGGAGGTGAATGGAATCGCCGATAATCAAAGTGATGCAGTACTGCAAAAGCGTTTACTACTCGCCATGGTCGAATTGTACGGCCACCCGAAAGACTCCAACTGCAGTGATTGAGTTCTGTCCCCTAATGAACTCAAGGTGGGGAGTGTGAAAACACTCTTCACGAAGACATTCTGGCACCAGCAGCCGCTGATTTTCAGAACATTCTTTTTTATTTATTTTTTTTCTTTCTTGTGCAAACTAAATGCTCATTGGTTATTTTTACGATCTTTTTTATTAATGTTCTTTTTTGTACCTTTCAGATTTCGATATAGTCAAATTAAGAATAATGATCAAGAAACATGTAATATCTGTGCGCGCGTGTGTAAATAATCAACTATTCTTTTTTGTGTGTTTACGTTTTGTCTCTTATTTTTGATGTGGATTTTCTGTCTTTGAAGATTGCCAAGAATTAAGATTCGGACCACCGTGCATCCCTCAAGAACCCTCGAGAAAGGTAGGAAATTTTTATATTATTATTTTAAGAATATTTTTCTACTGAAATATCGAATTTGAATTTAACAACTGGTTACAAACATAATGTTTAGGCTTATTAAACACATAACCCGATCCCAACCTGAAAAAAAGACCATACTCCGATCTAAGCAAAATAATTCCATGAGCAAGAGCATAAACCCGACCCGAACCAAATCTGAATCCCACAAAAATCAGACATGCTACAGGCTCAGCAAGAAAAAAGCTGAACTTTCACGGTCTCACAGACTTTTGGCGAAATCTGCGTTTTTCTGCAATTTTTTAACGAAATTAGCGTTTTTCGCGACCAATTGACGAAAATTGCACTTTTTCTCCCACAGCCTTTTTAATAAAGTTTGCATTTCTCCAAAATCCTTTAGCGAAATTCGCGCTTTTTCGTCAAATTTGCGTATTTTCCGCGATCTTACATCAAAATTTGCATATTTTCCGCAATCTTTCGTAAAATATGCGTATTTTCCGCAATCTTTCGTAAAATATGCGTATTTTCCGCGATCTTTCGTCAAAATTTGCGTATTTTGCGCGATCTTTCGTCAAAATTTGCGTATTTTCCGCGATCTTTCGTCAAAATTTGTGTTTTCTGCGATCTTTTGTCAACATATGTGTATTTTCTGCGATCTTTCGTTAAAATTTCCGTGTTTTCCTCGATCTTTCGTTAAAATATGCGTATTTTCCGCGATCTTATGTCAAAATTTGCATCTTTTCCGTGGTCTTCCGTCAAAATTTGCGTATTTTCCGCGATCTTTAGTCAACATATGTGTATTTTCTGCGATCTTTCGTTAAAATTTCCGTATTTTCCTCGATCTTTCGTCAAAATTTGCGTATTTTTCGCGATCTTAAGTCAAAATTTGCATATTTTCCGTGATCTTTCGTCAACATATGCATATTTTCCGCGATCTTTCGTTAAATATGCGTATTTCCCGCGATCTTTCGTCAAAATATGCGTATTTATCGCAATCTTTCATCAAAATTTGCGTATTTTTCGCGATCTTTCGTCAAAATTTGTGTGTTTTCTGCGATTTTTTGTCAACATGTGTGTATGTTCTGCGATCTTTCGTTAAAATTTCCGTATTTTCCTCGACCTTTCATTAAAATTTGCGTATTTTCTGCGATCTTTCTACAAAATTGGTGCATTTTCTTTTGATAAAATACGATTATTTGACAAAATTAGAGTATTTTTCCGCACCCTGTTAACAAAAATCGTGTTTTCCCAGCAATTTTTTGACGAAAATCGCGTCTTCTTCGTGATCATTTAACAAAAATCGTGTTTTTTCTCGCGATCCTCTGAAGAAAATAGTATTTTTTCCGCGATTATTTGATGATTTTATAGTTTTTTTTTTCGATCCTTTGGAGAAATTTGCATTGTTTCTGCAATCCTTTGAAGAAATTTTCTTCATTTAGTGCCGTTTGACTCTCATTTTTGTTGTATTTCATCGTTAACCCCCCCCCCCCCCCCTACATATAAATGTCAACAAATTTTAATGCATATTTGCATTGATCCCAGGGATAATAAAATTCGTCGCCAAAAAAGCGGAATTCCGCGTTTCCGCGGAAAAGTAGCATGTCTGAAAAATATTCAAATGAAGCATAACCCAATCCGAACAAGGAAAAATAATGTTAGTGGATATGCAACCCGACTGAACCTAAAATTTTTCTTTGAAAAAAAACCCCCGAAAAATGACCAGAATGAAATCTGAAATTGATAAAAATATTCCAAAGAACTATAAATGCAACAATAAGAGCAAGACAAAATAATTTCCTTGAACATAAACCCGACTCGAACCTAAAAATTCCATTTGAAAAAAAAAAACCTGAAATTTGATGCAAGCCACATTTGAATCCGACCAAAATATTCAAAAGAACCATAACCGGATTCGAGTAAGACAAAATAATTTCCGTGGACATAAAAAAAAGATCCAAAACTAAAAATTGCATTTGGAAAAAATACTTGAAGTTTGATATGAACTTGAAGTCAAATATGAACCTGACAAAAATATTCCAAAGAACCATACCCGGATCTGAACAAGACAAAAAATTTCCATGGACATGAACCCAATCCGAGCCTAAAAAATTTCTTTGAAACAATCTCGAAATCTGAACTGAAGTAAATCTGAATCTGACAAAAATATTCCAGAGAAGCATATCCTTATTCGAACAATACAAAATAATTTCCACGGACGCGCAATCCAACTCGGACCATTAAAAAAAACCTGAAATCTGAATTGAACAAAATCTAAACCCAACAAAAATATTCCAAAGAACCACAACCAGATCCGAGCAAGACAAAATTTCCATGGACATGAATCCGACCCGAACCTTAAAAATCAATTTGAAAAAAATATCTGAAATCTCAATCGAACATAATCTGAATCCGACAAAAATATTCCAAAGAACCACAACCAGATCCGAACAAGACAATTTCCATGGACATGAACCCAATCCGAACAAAAAAATTTCTCAAAAAAAAAATCCTGAAATTGGAACCAAACATAATCTGAACCTGACAAAAATACTCCAGTGAAGCATATCCTGATTTGAACAAGGTAAAATAATTTCCATGGAAGTACAACCTGAAATGAACTTAAAAATCCTATTTGAAAAAAAAAAACACAAAATGTGAATTGAACCGAATCTAAACTCGACAAAAATATACCAAACAACCTTAACCGGATCCGAAGAAGACAAAATAATTTCCATGGACATGAATCCAATCTGAACCTAAAATTCGGATGTTCTACAAAACATAATGCGTCCCGTGGCGGTGGAAAGTGAAACTAAGTACTTTGTAGCGCATGATGGTTAAGATATTTAGTTTATAGTTAGTGTTAAGTTAGAACCCGGTTATGGTTAGATAACAGTTAGGTTGCAATTACGTTCCGGTTAGTCTTAGGTTATATTTAATTTCCAGTTAGGTCACAATTAAGTTATCATTAGGTTAAAGTTAAGTTGCAGTTTGATTACAGGTAGGTTACGATAAGGTGACGGCTAGGTTACATTTATGGTATATTTAAGTTATGGTTAGGTTACTGTTAAAATACAGCTAGGTTATGATTATTATACAATTAGGTTACGGTTAGGATTTTATTCACAGAATGAACATTACGCATGTTTGATTAAAAATATACACTTAATTTTTACAGTGGCTCTGAAATTATAACACTGTATACTAACTTTTTAGCTAATCATCGAGTATCGATTTCATTCAAGGTATAGTCGGATTTAAGAGCAATATAATTACTTTGAAATTCAAAATATTTCACTTGGGATTTCTATGGGAAAAAATGTTTTTAGTTATGTGACTTAACAGTAATTTTTAAGGATAAATATCAACATTTTAATTTGAAAATCACGCAATTATTGGACACATATTCCCTCCTGCATTTTCCATTGCAGTCATTTGAGTATTTTTGCAGCTAAATATTAGTTTTTTTTTTTTTTTTTTTTTTTTAAACCTATTTTTGACACAGCCAGGGGCTACATATATAATATAATGTATTTACTCATATTTCAAGTTAAAGCTAAAATCATACAAATTTCAAGTTCGTTTAATATTATTATTATTATGGACCCGGGCAATGCTGGGCGAGTCAGCTGGTATTTAAATAAATATTCAAATAAATTACATTCAAACATTCCTAAAAATAACTTTCTCATTTTTAAATATAAACACCTTTTATAGATTATTGAAATCTGTAAAAGATTTTAAATGATTCACACAGTATGAATGAAAGATATTGATGCCAGATTCCTTACACCTGTTTGTTACTTCTTGAAGGAATTTTCAATTCAAGTTTATCTGTATTCATACAGATGCTTTATTAGTTTGTCCATTAATAAATAATCTGTAAATCCGATATAAATAAGAACTATGTCATTAAAGGTGGGTAACGTGATGTTAAAAGATAATGAGTTACGAAAAATTTGAATACTGCATTTGTAGAATAAGTCAGAATCAATTGATATACATTATTTATTAGGTGTGAAAGTTTGGCAAAACATGAATGATAGGAATAATGGAGAAGTGCCCCAAAAAAGATTTTAACAATCATATTTTGGTTTAATGTAAGTGTGGATATCATTAGAGGTTTTCAACAGAAAAAGTTACTGACCAAATAGTATTAGTCAAGATACATCTTTTGGCAATGGACCCAATTGTGTAAAATGATTCAACAGATTTTAAAATTTCTGCATTTGTGAAAGCAATGCAACTGATAAGCTAAGGAACATGAAGAATAAATGTCTAATTGAGCTAAGTGATTTACATATATTATGTACAATGTATATACATACACTATATATGGCCAAAGGTGACTGACCACTTCCAATTTTAGACAATTTGTTAAATATCAAGAAAAAACATGAGGCATCCTGAAACACCAGGCGTGTAAACATATTAGTACAGGTCATATATCATTATGAATATTTGTCCATAGGAAACCATCAACAAATTGAAAAAGAATGACTATCTGTTAGATAACCCTGTCAAAACTAATGTAGCAAATTCGTTCAACCTGTAAATTATGATTAAGTGATTTATTGTAATAAACTGTGTTCATTTGAATAAAGACAGCATGTATACTCATAGAAAAATTAAAGCTTTTTTTTTAAAAACAATCCCAAATTTTGCCAAGTTTTTTGCTTATAGTTTGCAGAATTGTTAATATATATAAAAACAAAAATATTTCTTTCAGAAAATATGACAAAACAACATTCTACACAATAACCTGCAATCAAAATTAAAAATTAGTAAAAATTGTATGAAAAATGAGTAGGATTACTAAATAATTTTTCACTACACATGCGTGAAATCTATCAAAATTTTATTTGCATATTGTGTTAGCTAAATTTATAGAGCAACTTTTGCGAAAGTCTCAAAAACATAGCTTGAAAATTCCAAAAATTATTGTCAGTAGAACAAGCACAAAATCTGGTATTCCCAAAATGCAGCCAAAAAAATAAATAAAAAAGAGAAGTTGTAACTAAATATTCTAGTACATGCAATATTGTGTATGTATTCTATATTGACACTAATCAATGGATCTATGGATACAGCCCCTCATCATTTTGCTTGTTGCAAGAATTTTGAGCTTATTTTACCAACGATAATTTTCAGAATTTTCAAGCTATCTTTTTGAGACTTTCATAAAGTTGCTCTATACATTTAGCAAACACATTATGCAAATTATATTTTGATTGCATTCACGAATGCACAGTGAAACATTATTTAGAAAACCTGCTCATTTTTCATACAATTTTTATTATTTTTAAATTCTGATAACAGAGCATTATGTACAATGTCGATTGTCATATTTTCTGAAAAGGACATTTTTTTATATTCAATACTCTGCAAATTATAAACAAAATACTTGGAAATTTTTCAATTCTGTTTTTATAAAAACCTTAATTTTCCCATGAATATACATTCTATCCACATAAAAATGAACACAGTTTATTACAATAAGTCAATCATAATCTACAGTTTTAACACTTTTGGTATATCAGTTTTGACAAGGATATGTCATTTTTCCATTTGTTCACAGTCCCCTATGATATTTTGGGAAAAAATCTTTGCGAAAATGTATGGCCTGTACTATTATGTTTACATACTTAGAGTTTTAAGATAATTCCACAGGTATTTTTCTAGATACTTAACAAACATCTAAAATCACAAGTTGATGGCCATATAGTTTATAATGTAAATGAAATTCAGCGTTGACAGCATATATTTGTTGATTTTCCTATCAGAATATTTACATTAGTGAATGTATGCAATTAAATAAAATTATGAATAAAAGTAACATATTGCAAGCTTAGATACATTTAAAGGATACCGAATTGGTTGCAAGAGGCGACCAGTGAATCAATATTTTATAAAGCATATTACATATAATCAGAATTACACATTTTATGATTACATATTTGAAATTCTAAAAAAGTCAGTTATTAGAAAAGTAGTAAATTCTCTTTGTAAATATTATTTGTGACGGTGAAGAATGAGGGGTAGGCCCTTAAAGAATAAGGCAATTTACCCTTAGAGATGTAAATTTTCCGGAAAAATATAAATGGTGGAAAAAAACTGGTTTTTTACAGGGGGAGGGGGGGGGGTTCGGAAAAAAAAAAAGAAAAATTGATTTTTTATGATTGTTTCTCCCAAATAAATTATATTTTCTTAGAGAATATTAAAGAATAAACATTTTTTCCCATTTATTTGTATTAAAAGAAAATTATTTTCACTTTATATTACAAAATAAAAAGAAAGTAACAAAGCCTGCTTTTAAAAGTTTTTTCTTTTCTTTTTTCACAGTTTAATTTTTAATAAACTTTATTGTTTATTACATTATATCTCAGCTGAAATGATTTTTCAATTACATGTTTAACTACCAATTGACCTAATGTAAAAACCTGAGCCAATATGTCTGCAGTTTGGAATGAAATAAATTATGCAATCCATTTACATAAGTATAATTTTTAAGTAAATAATACTAGTTTAAAGAAATTACTGCAGTTTCGTCATTATTATGAATATCAGTATTCAAAAATTCCATTATTTGTTTAAAAAATGCATATTTTTACATCATTACATTTTTTTCTTACTACTATAATTTTATTTCCTTTAAAAAATATGTTTAGTTTTGGTATAACTGTCCAATCTCAACACAAAAAAGTTTTGATTTAGTTTTATAATATAAATTCAAACAAAACTAAGTTTTAGTTTGGCTTACTCAGGTCTGCAACTAAAAAATAGCATAGGATTTATTGACTGTTAGATTTTCACTCATTTGTACTGTTCTAATGCAAACTGCCCATGTTTTTGCAACATTACTGTACATTATGGAGGTAAAATGGAGGTCAGTTTTAGATTCAACACCTTGAAAAAACATTCAATTAATCAGCTATAATGAAATCTTGAAAAATGCAGCATAGTAATGCCACCTATAGGGCAATTTACACCAAAACCTAAACAACATTAATATACACCAGGAACTGTCTGAGGCTGTAGTTTGATAAAAAATTGTCCTTTAGTTCTTGAGAGCTATTGCGATAATCATGAATAATGCAGCATAACAACGCCATCGGTTGGGCGATATACACTAATAACTAAACACCTCGAGTTTATATCAAGGTGGAAATGAATCTAAAGTTTTGTGAAATTATGCGCATCAGATCTTGAGATAATGTGCCCATAAAAATTTTTTCACATACAGACACACAGAGTGACAGATATTTTTCCAAAACCATCAAACTGTGTTCAGGACCTTCTAAAATGTTTAAATACACCAAAAACTGGAAGTCAAATTTTTCACGAATTCAATACTTACTTCTTGAAAAGATAGAAAAAAGTAAATGCATGCTTCAAATTTTATGTTAAATTTTTAATTTTACCATTTCCATTAATCAGCATATTATTGAAATAATTTTGCACATGAATTATTTTTTAAAAAGAGAAGTTGCATTTAATTATATATCTAGATTATTTTCATGTAATCCTGTTTTTGTGAAATTGTGAACTTCTTGTATACACTTGTACAAAATTAATCAGAATTGTGAATAAGAAATTATTACTGTATTTAGGTTTCTATTTAGACATTTTTAATAAGGTTATTTATACATATATACAACTTGATAAGATTCAGCTTCTATATAGCATGAGATTTTTTTTCTTCAATCACTGCATTTGTGAAAGATTCAATTTGTAGATTAAACTTTTTTCTGAAATGTCTATTTTCAAGAGAAATTTTGCGAAGGATCTTGTCTTTCAAACTAGAAAAAAATGTGAAGGATCCTTTCAAGTCTTCTCAAACAGATTTCTGATCAGAGATCAGATTACCCACATTAAAGTTTTCATGTGGGACACTCAACATAAAGATAAATAAAATAAAAAGTATGAGAATGTAGCTATTACAAAATTTTCAATAAATTATTTCATACATGAAATTTCAATTTTTCCAGTTCGGAAAAATTGAAAAATAAGCCTTCGGAAAAAAACTGAAAAGAACTGTTTTTTTTTTTCTCCAATTTTTCTGAGCATTCCCATCTCTATTTACACTTAAATTTTTCAGAAGCCCTATTGCACTGGGCCCAGAGCACAGTGGCTGACATTTGTTTTTGTACAGTTGTGCTTTTGAAACTTTTTTCTTTTCTCAATAATAGAACCTATTATTGTAATGAAAATAAACTCAAAACTTTTTTTTTTAATTAATTTAACGAGAAAGTTTAAAAAATAATTTCAAATAAGTAAATGGACACTTTGAAGATTCAACAAATGTAAACAAAAATTTGCAAATAATGAAACATTTTAGTACTTTGTTGGATATCCTTTAATTAAAATTACACTTTTAATATATTTTGGCAGGGATGCAACTAGTTTTCTTTTGTGTAAGAATGTTCATTTTTGTTCCATTCCTATGTCAATATTGTTTTAAATAATTATTTCGAAAAAATACAAGTTTTCTTGTTCTTTTCTACAGTTCTTGCCAAACATTTTCAATTGTGTCAAAATCTAGAGAATATGGTAGCCTTATAATTTTGGGACAGTTGTTCAGCAGTCATAAGCAAACATTTAGGGCTGTATGCTTAGGATCATTATTTTGATACAAGTTGAATGTATTTTTAATTCCAAGTTTTTAGGCAGATATTTTCATTTCTTCTTTCAGTATATTTATGTACATTTTTGGTTCATATTATTTTCAATGAAAACTAAATTTCCCATACCATAAACAGCAAAACATTTATAAATCATTATGCCTCCACCAGATTGCAATTCTTGTTCAGCTTTTTTCACACAGTTATTCACCTACTAGATCCATAAATATTAAATTTTAATACATCCACAAACATGGCATTTCCCCAAAACAATACATGTGTCTACCATGGATTTCACAAAATCCAGATGTAACTTCTTTGAATTTTCATTAAGGCTGTTCTTAACTCAAAAAGGGCCACTTTGTGACACATGCTTTAATTTATTTTTGTTCAAAAATGCATGAAAATAGCAGGTGTTGTTAATCAGAAACTGTCTAATTGCACTCAATTTTCTGTTTTTTTAAAAACATAATAGATTTTTCTTAACAAGCCTTCAAAGTTGACTTTTTGAGCACATTTCCCGACGAAAGCAAAAAAACTGGTCGAAAAACGGGTGATCACTTGATCAAAATAGCTTAGAACCAAGGTTGGCACGGTTTGAATCAGTTTTAACCATGGTTTAAACCAAATGGTTTTTTAGGAGAAATCTAATGACATTTTCTCGTTTTCTTCATAATTTACGTGCTTCAGATTATTGGATATAAATAATTTCTATTTTTAACACTTTATTTCATCAATAAGCTTTGAATGTAGTGGGTTTAGGTCATTTTTTATGTATAGGATTAAAATCATTGGTGAACATATTTATTTCTCTAAAGAAAAACTTCATACATATGAATGGATCAAATATAAAATAGTTTTAAAATATTCAATAATTAATATAAAATATCTTAATTTTTTGAAAAATGCAGATTATTTAATGCAATTAATAACATAACACAATATATAAAATTTCAAGCTGTAAAAGAAATTTCTAATCTTAATTGGGGAGGTTATCTTAAGCATTAAAATCAAAATATGAAGTCGAAAAGAGTTTTCAAAGATTGGGTGCTATTTATAGCATTTTAATAATAATAATTTTTTTCCCCCTGTTAGTTATCTGCTGAATCTATGACCAAAAATGTTCACTTCAAATTGTCACTCAAGAAACAAAATCCCAATCAGCATTTGAAATTTATTACAGTCCTCCCCACTTAATCGGGTAACGGATAATCTAATACCCCGCTTATTCGAATAAAATCCTCCGGAACCGAATTTAATCCCATTGGGCTAATGTTATTTTTCCCCGCTTAACTGAATACTTTTCACGAAATGTCCTCGCTTAATTGAATAACATATGTGTGAGACAATTTGAAAAATGGGTGTGAAAAACATGTTTCAATTGGAATTTCCTCCACACTTTTTGTCATTTTCTGTTGTTACACAAAAAACAAATTTCCAGAACTCCCAGTATGGATTTTGCCTGGAAGGTGTATAAGTACTGGTCAAGGGAGTTCCCTTCCTTGTTCATTTTTTCGAATTAATTTCAATAATGGTGACATAAATTGGACAGGAATTTCGATCAATTTTGTATTTTGTTTACTTTCGTTTGTCAAAAGACTTCTTTTTCACTTTTTCGATTTTTTTTTTTACAATTATTTTTAATGGAAACACTTTTATTTTCAAAACCGGCCTCGAAACAGAAATCATCCTCATTAAAAATATCCGCGATAAAAATGGAAAAAGTTAAAAACGAGGACGCCTTTTGTACAGATCGATCTCAGCTATCCATTGCAAAAAAGATCATTTAAAAATATTGAAATGCGAAAGAGATATCTTTATAAACTTTTCTATAGCATTAGCATTAACGAGCAAATCCTCGAAATAACCCTTGAATAATAATGTGTTGTTACTTAGAGGTTTAAGATGGTAATTATGATACCATTCGAAAAAAATCTCGTCCACTCTAAAATTTCCCATAAACCGTTTTCATCTATTATTTTTAAACCTGTATAAATTACGTAAATTAAATTCTAATAACAAAATTTGGATCCAATTCACATGATCTGCATTAAATGCAATGTAAACAAAATGCATGTGTTTACTGTCATTGAACTATTGCGTATTTACTTGTCATTTTGTTTTTATTTCAGTTTGTATTATTCTATAAGTTTTTAACGATTTTCTTACTCTGGTAACTAAATATACTATGTTTAATAATTTTATCATTTTATTGCACTTTAAATATTACATTTATATGCCTCCCCGTTTAATCAAATACCCCGCTTAATCGAATATTTTTTTCAGGAACCGTCGATATTCGTTTATGCGGGGACGACTGTATTTGAAAAACTATGGAGAAAAATATTTTATTTATCAAACTACTTTCAAATGTTTATTATTGGTAATCAAAAGATTGTTTATAAAGATTTTCAGAGTATCAATGCTTCACTGTATAGAGCAGTTTATTCCTGGAACATAAGACAGTTTGCTAATACTGTTTAAATTAAAACATGAATTTCTTCAATTTTCTACATAAATTCACTGTAAATATTTAATTTAAATTGTTTTAAAATGTAGTTATACAACTTATAATCCAATAATGTCTATTTTTTATCAATAAATATGCATGTATATGTAACAAGAAAGGATGTTAAAAAAAAAAAAAAAAAAAAACAGTTTAAACAAAAAAAAAACCTGGTTTAAACCAAAAAAACCTTTTTTTTTTTTTTTTTTTTTTTTGAAAAAACCAGGTTTTTTTTCAACCTTGCTTAGAACTAGATAGACAATTTAACTATCATATAATGGAAAATTAAGTTAGATTCAAAACTGCTTCCATAGTCAGGCATTCCAATTTTATATCTTTCCGTTAAAAAATGAATTTGTAAATGTGTCAAAGCGTTTTACATTTGTTGAGCAGAGCAGTTGAGAAATTTCCCTTAATGAAAATTCTCTTATGGCAACTCTACTGTTGTATCTAAATGGTTCGATAACTTGTCTAACAGTTTTATTTTTTTGGAAATCTGTTTTGGAATTCTGTTGTAAGTTTCACTGCACTAATTTGTGGATTTTTCTTGATTTTATACACATTAAGCCTTCAATTCCTGGGTGTTAGCTTGTGAGGAGTACCTGATTTTAATGCTTTTTCAACAGTTTCACATATTTTCCATCATTTAATAATAGCAAAAACAGTTGAATGACTTACTTTAACAAATTTTGCAGTTCTGATGCTTTTACTATATTTAAAATGTTCCATGATTAAATTACAAATGAAATTTATGTAACTTCGCAGTGTTTAGCCATGTTCACTTCAAATATAGAAATGTAAACACATTTACATGAATTAGTAGTCATTTCAAAGTGCAGATGATAATATTTGACATACATTCCTATTTATTTATAAAAAAAATAAATAACAAGAAATATCATGTGTCAAAAATTTTAGAAAAGCTTTCAGGTGTCCAATAACTTGGTTTATTTGGTTGTTTTTAGCACTTTCTCATTAAAATAATTCCTTTTAAAAAAATCTTGAATTTATTTTCATTGTAAAATGTAGGTTTTATTATAGGGAAAATAAAGTTTACATGAAAAATTTTGTAAATAGATCCTTTAATATTTAGATGATGTTTTCTATAAGCAAGTTTCAAAAACACAAATGTGAGCCACTGCATATGTTTCAATAAATTCCAACCAATATTTAAGACTGTTCTTAAATCAAAAAGGGCAACTTAGACGTAAGTTTTAATTTATTTTTGTTTAGTAATGTATGAAACTAACAGGTATTGCTGTTCAAAAACTATCTAATTGCAATAAATTTCCCTTTTTTTACAAATAGAATAGATCTTTCAGAAAATAGTGTCAAAATGGTAATTTTGAACTGACTTTCCCACAAGAGAAGAAAAAACAGTCCAAAGTGGAGTGAAAATTGATTTGTTACACATTCAAAAAAGCTTATAATTCAATATGCAATTTATTGAATACAAAATAGAAAACTGGGTTAGATTTTAGATTGCTTTTATGGTCAGGCTTTGCAATTTTATATCTTTCCATTAAAAAATGAATTTGTAAATGCGTCAAAATGTTTTCAGCTTGTTGAGCAGAGCAGTTGAGAACAGCCTTAAATACTTATTAAAAACAGAGAAGTATCGAAGCTGAACACCAATTCAAATTAAGCACAGCAGATTATGCAGGTTTGCTGCATTGACATTTTTATAAGACACTTGTTAGTTGTCAAAAATTAAACATTACAACATAATTGTTCGCACAGAACAGACTTACTTTAGGATATTTATCTTTAATAACTACAACCACTTCATCAGATTCAACAACAAGATCTGGATCATGCATAGATGTTTTTAATCCACTGCTCCAATGACCCATTTTCAATTTCTTGTTTGCAGAATCAGGAGAAGATGCTCTTTTTTTCACAGAGGACATTTTTTCAAAACAAAAACAGCAACTATTAAAAGCAAGAAAAAAAAAAAAAAAAAAAAAAAAAATCCATAAAAGTATAATAAAAAGAAAAATTATTTTCCAAACAAGAAACAACTAGCATCTTTATTTCAGAAATGTGTCAAATTTAGCATTTTAAATTGACAGTTATATGAAATATCTATAAAGAAATGAGCAATTAAAAAATAATAATAATAAAAAGGTAAAATAACAACAACAAAAAATTTAAATATCGTAACATTTAGTTTTGCTTAGCTCTATACATTGATAAACCATAAATGAAAACAAGATTCTAGAAACTAAATATTCTGTGGAGCAAATATGATTAAAAAATTTGTCAATTTACAACATTTCTAATTTTTGTTAGTAAATAAATTTACTTTATTAAAAATGAGATAAAATTCAAGTACACTGAGTAATTCAGTTTTAGATGCATTATATAATCAGTAATGTAATACAGTATGACTTCAAAAATCTCGCTTGAAATCCATCTTTCCTTTCCATTTTCTTTTACAATTTCAAACTATGGGAGAACAAAAATAGCAATTGTTTATGAATTAAAAACTTCAAGACCAAAAGGAAAAATGCAGAAAAAGGAAAAATAATTTTTTTAAATTTATCAGAAGCAATTATTTTCAGAGTTTTATCATTGCTTAGCAACGACACAAAGTCTTGTACATAACTTCTTTGGTAGAGACAAAAGGGATCAGCACCATGCGAAAGGGACGGCCACCAGATATTTATTACCAACGTCAGTTTTTGGAGTTTAGCATCAGATTGGGAGAGGAGGGGGGGGGGGGAATGCCAAATTGAAACTTGGTCCTGGGTGCAGTTTTCTTTTCGCACACTCCTGGAAGGGGTCATCAGTCTCAAGAAAATGCATGATACAATATATGGCCAAAACAAATTTTAAGTAACAGCGACATGGATGATGAGGAAGAATTTTCAGGTTTATTTCCTGTGAAAGGGATGCTATTTATGAGCTGATTGAACATGCAAAATCTGAAATTGTATTAACCTCTTCACCCTCTGTCCTGAGGTAAGTCGGGGCTAAAAGCACTGTTTCCTCACACCTGTCGCCAGTCATGTGGTTAAAAGTGTATTTGAAAAAATATTTTTTCACCCTCAACAGCTCAATATTTTCTGATACATTTTTAGACTCATTTTTGAAAGTAGAAACATGAAATTTGATGAGGTGATTTTGGAAGAGATGTATATGAAGCCTTGTGATTTCATTTTTTGCCCAATTTATTAGAATTTGATTTATAAACAATTATTTTCTCAGCATCACCCTTTTTTCTTTTGTTCCCAGATCTTCTGCTTCAGAAAATTCAGTTTAAATCGCCAATTTTGATAGCAAATTTTTGCAACATTTTCTAAATTTATTAAAAAAACAACAAGCACGACACATTATGTAATTTGCATACGAGGATGTGAATTTCAAAACTCACCATATCCAGAAAATCAGATTTTAGAAACTTCTAACTGTGACCCCCTGTGGCAGAATTTTTAAAAACT
Organism: Maratus speculifer; assembly: GCA_964019185.1. Lineage (NCBI taxonomy): Eukaryota > Metazoa > Arthropoda > Arachnida > Araneae > Salticidae > Maratus > Maratus speculifer. The sequence continues at coordinate 192,230,571 of OZ025290.1, read as the reverse complement.
TTCTGTGACAAGCCAAATTAACAACAAAAATTTTCCATAGCATAATATTTTTTAACAGTAGAAATGAATGCAAATTCATACAAAACACAATTAGAAAACAGACACTGAAAAATTAATATATCATAAACAGGTGTGTAAAAATGTAGGGGCTAGCGAGCAATCTCAGACCACTAAATTTTAATAGTTATTTTTTATCTAATATTCTGTCTGAATTTCTTGCAATAATGCTAATAAAAAAGAAATCTAATAAAATTTAATGGTGAGAGTCTGTCCACTGGTGCCTAGATTTTTACACCCGTCATAAACCAAGCATTATATGGTATATATCTATCAATGCCTTGTCTAGTTTTAAACTGTATGTAAAAAAGGCCAAAAAACATAAAATTAATGAATCACATTATAGAAATTAGTATAGTTACAAAATTTATAACACAATTAGAAAAGAGACATTGAAAAATTAATATATCATAAACAGGTGTGTAAAAATGTAGGTGCTAGCAAGCAATCTCTGACCACTAAATTTTAATAGTTTTTTTTTATCTAATATTTTGTTTAAATTTCTTGCAAGAATGCTAGTAAAAAAAGAAATCTAATAAAATTTAATGGTGAGAGTCCGCCCATTGGTGCCTAGATTTTTACACCTGTCATAAACCAAGCATTATATGGTATATATCTATCAATGCCTTGTCTAGTTTTAAACTGTATGTAAAAAAGGCCAAAAAACATAAAATTAATGAATCACATTATAGAAATTAGTATGTATTTACAACAATTTGTAATAAATAGATTATGCCATTTTTCTTTTAAGATTTGTTGACTGAGTATGAGATTAAATTGCTCCAATTTGCAGCAATGGACCACAGATTTCAAAATGAATTTACTGGGTTTGGGGGGGGGGGAGAGAAAGGCATTGCAGACATATGCTTAATTATTATTAATATGTATATGGATGATTCTCTCCAAATAAGCCAAAATAATAGTCATGAGGGAGGCACTGACGGAGTGATGAATTTTAACAAAATGCCCATTTACTTTTTTACCGTTATCTGAATTGCGATTAGGCTTAGTGGGATTCAACTCTGTCTAAATACTTATAATTCAGTAATTTTTTTAAATTCTAAATATTTACCTGTATTCAGTTAGAGGCTTATGAGGGAGTGATGAGGAAGGCTTAAGACCTCATCATACTCTACTGAATGCAGGTAAATATTAGAAAAATATCAATTATTACTATTTGGAAGTATTTAGATTCAGTTAAAACTCACCAAGGCTAAATTCAATTCAGATAATGGGAAAAAAGTAAATGGGCATTTTGTTAAAATTCATCACTCCCTCATGACTGTTATTTTGGCCTATTTGGAGAGAATCAACCATATATACAGTAGACTCCCTCAAATCCGCACGTCTTGGGACCAGAGGTTGTGCTGATTTCTGGTCATTGCTTTGTTTACATTTTAAAAACAATAATTTGAGTGCGATTAATAGTGCAATCGGAACTATAATGAATGTTTTCAACATAAAATATTAAAATCAGTAATAAACTAAAATAATATAAATTTAGATAGTTTCTAAAATGATAGAAGTACTAATAACAAAGGTCAAATTAATAATCAATAGTGTATGATTAAATTTTCATTATAAAGATTAGATGTATTTTTCCAAAATTATTCAATAAAACTTGCCTCATAAAAGTACATTACTAATTCACATCTTAAAGATAAAATAAGGATATTTTTTTCAAGTTTAGCCAGGCTTAATGACCAAAAAATCTTGATTAATGCATAAATATATTTGGTAAGAAGATTGTGTTACCAGTGATATCAGCAATATCTTGAAATTTTCCCAAAAAAATTTATTCTTCCTTCATGGAGAAAAAAAAAAAAAAAAAAAAAAAAAAAAAAAAAAAAAAACATGAATAGAGTATTATTAAGAAAATTACAAAATAAAAAATATATGGAATTGATGCAAATCTAAAAATATCAAATTTTGTCCCAATATTTGAACTGAAATTTTCATTGTTTACATCCATAAAACATACGTGCGGATTTTAGAGAGTTGCGGATTTGAGGGAGTCTACTGTATATACATATCAAATTTTTCCTCTTACTAGATGTTGAGTGTAAGGCCATTCCTTTTCTTTATATAAATATTAGTAATAAATTTATCCCTTTTAACCCAGTTAATTTAAAACCATTTTTTCAAAAAACATGTATTATGTTTTTTACATAACTAGGGTGGATGCTCCAGTTTTGGCCACATTTGATTGGTTTATCCTCTATTTAGGCTGTAAATTTATTTTAACAAATCATATGCATTCTTACTCCTTAATCTAACACTCTTTTATCATTTGTCAATCCCATTTGTTTATTTTTTGATAAAATATGACTTACAAAAAAAATAAATGTGTGAAACTATAGTATGAGCACACATGTATTAAGGTTTTTGCTTAGGTAACAAGTTTTCATAATCTTTCAATTATGAAAGGCATTTATCGAACTTTATTTGTTTTGAAACAAATTGCTATGAAGCTTTATGAAGTAAGCTTTCTCTCTGTTGCAATTTCATATTTAAATTAATTATTTTTACAGCTTAAAGGGGGGGTGGCCAAAACTGGTACTTTAAATTTGCTATGTGTACCAATTATGGCCATGGAGTGGCCAAAAAGAGTACAACATTATGCTCCACTTTTGGCCACAAGACTAATTATAGTGAAAATTTTAGCAATATACAGTAGACTCCCTTAAATCCGCACAGCTTGGGACCAGAGGTTGTGCGGATTTTAGAAATTTGCAGATTTCTGTTCATTGTTTTATTTACATTTTTTAAACAGTAATTTGAATGCAATTAATAGTGAAATTTGAACTATAATGAATGCTTACAATATAATAAAATATTAAAATGAGTAATAAACTAAACTAATATAAATTTAGATAATTTTTAAAATGTTTAAAGTACTAATAGTAAAGATCAAGTTAATAATCAATAGTGTATGATTAAATATTCATTATAAAGATTAAATGTAGTTTTCCAAAATTATTCAACAAAACTTGCCTCATAAAAGTATACTACTACTTCACATCAAAATCATGAAATAAGAATTTTTTTTCCAAGTTTAGTCAGGCTTAATAACCAAAAAATCTTGATTAATGCATAATTATATTTGGCAAGGAGATTGTGATTACCAGTGATATCAGAAATGTGTTGAATTTTATTCAAAAAAATTTATTCTTCCTTTATGAAAAAAAAAAAAAAAAAAAAAAAAGAATAGAGTATTTTGAAGAAAAATACAAATTAAAAACTATATGGAATTCATACAAAACTAAAAAAATCAAATTTTGTCCGAATATCTGAAATGAAAGTTTCATTGTTTACATCCATAAAATATGTGCAGAATTTAGAGTGTTGCGGATTTAAGGGAGTCTACTGTATTACGTGAGAAGTGAGATTGGACAATAAGTTTAACCATTTTTATTTGAAATAAAAATAACAATTCTAAAAATTAGCATTCTTATCAGCTACGTTTAGCAGCTCAAGTCTGGAAGCTTTCTCCAAGGTGCCATTCTGTTTCTGCATCCATTGGTTTAAGTGATAATCTATCTATACATATAATAAAACAGTAGGACCCGGTGTGTCTGTACATTGAAGATAATTGACAAAAATGGAGTCAGGGCGATAAAAGAAAACCAATGAAACACAAAAAAAATTTTTTTGAATTTTTTGTCTGTCTGTCTGTCTGTTTGTTCGAGGTTATCTTCGTAACTACTGAATGGATTTTTATGCGGTTTTCACTAATGAAGAATGCACACTCCCGGGCAGTGTATAGGCTTTGTTTCATCAAAATCGGACAACAGACAAAAAAGTAACAAAAAGAAACAAAAGAAACTATTAGGTGCGCTGCTCACGTTTTTTAGTACATAACGTTTTTTAGTACATATAAAATCCAATAGATGTCACTGTGCGATTTTAAAACGCGCTATCGTTATGTTTTCGCCAGTCTACTTAAGTATGAGAAAGTTTCAAGCTGGCTGTCGTTCCATGTGGTTTAGTCGGTAGAACGTCAGTGCGCCATACTAATGGCCCGGGTTCGATTCCCAGCATGGAATTTTTTTTCACTATGTTGGCATTAACGCCTATAAGCAATTAAAAGAATTTGAAATATTGTATTCAAGGCGAATTTTCTCTCTGGGAAAATTTCCTTGCATTAATATGTCAGTGTAATTTTTTTTTCGATTTAATTTTTTTTTTCGAAACTTTGTTTTTCTTAAAAAATTACAGTAAATATTTGATATTTTCCAACGTTTTTTGAATGATCGACTTGCTTTTTTTTTTTTTTAATGTATGTCTGAACCTTATCTAACTACTTCTTCAAGATTTCTTTAGATAAACCGACCAGCGTAGCGGGCGAAGGCCGCTAGTGTTATATAAGCTCGGCCCCATACTAAAACCACATCTGAAAGATTCAGCAATTAATAGTGAAAATAAGCTCCATTAAAATTCGTTTAGTAGAACTATTTAAAAAAATCATAAGTTTAACTTATTTATAGACCCCCCCTTCCCATAATTCTGTAACTAAGTCACGTAGAACAATATCTAATATATATAGTAAAATCTTTTCCTGAAGAACTATGTAATAAGCAGTACAAGTCCCAGGGGCATGCGAAGAGAAAACTATGCCGGGGGCAATGTTTCAATTTGGCACTCCCTATGTTTCCTCACCAATGGCGACCGGCCCCTCACCCCTCCCTTTTGCACTGACAAGTTCTATCAAAATCAACTCAGCAGAATTAGTTATAAACAACCAGAACTAAATCCCATTTGTAGATATTAATATGAATAGCACAAAAATAAAATAACATGCTTTATTTGGACAATAAATATTTACAAAAAATACATGCATGATTATAAAAGTGAAAATAAATTTCTGTCTAGTTACGCACGCTAAAATTCACAAATTGGCTACAAACGCGATTACATTGTGATGAAAAAATAATTTGGAATTTACAACACACACAGTTAATACTTAAGTTGAGAAAAATTATGACTTTCAGTAGCATGTACTTTTTTAATTATAATCCTAAAAACATAAATAATATTATACAAATTCTAAATTTGAAATAAAATAATTAGGAAATGCATGCGCAGCAACTTGTATAGAATAACTTTGCAGATTTATCATCAATATACTAAAGCCTCGGAAATAATAATAAAAAAAAATACTAAAAAGTTTCGGCACACTAAAACTGCAAAATGTTTAACTAATAATTATCTACTATGATGAAAGGCATTGCATTTGTAGATAATAAACAATTTTAATAATGTTACCTAAAATTTATATGTACTACTACGAATAGAAATTACAATAAATACAGATAATTACAATAAATACACATTACAATAAATAGAAATTACAATAAATTAATCTAAAATTACAGTTTTAAATGAAGTAAAAAGGAAGTTTTGTAAATCTTAAAAATTTTAAACTTTCTCTAAAAGAAAAGAAACTTTAAATCGTGCTATCACGCCGCGTTCCATTCACGTATTTGTTTTGAACCTTTGTCGCCATCTAGCGGCGATGGTCCACGTTTAATGTCCAACACGGAGTAAGAAACAGGAGGGAAAAGTAATGTTAAAATTTTGCCATACGGATTTTTTTAACGATAGAAGGCGACACCGTAGATAGTGGGCTGTCAATCGATGCTTCTGCAATGCTTTTCAATGGGGAAAATGTTCCTTAAAAAAAAAAAAAAAAAAAAAAAAAAAAAAAACAAATTACGAAAAATTTGAATTTTTAGAAAGTTGCAGAAATGAAAATCTGATTAATTGAAGTTTTCTTCACAACATACATATTTTTTAAGGTACTTGGTGCTTCATTTTCTTTTTAAGGGTATTCTTAAATCAAAAAGGGCAACTTTGTGACACATGCATTAATTTATTTTTGTTCGGAAATGCATGAAAATCTCAGGTGTTGTTATTCAGAAACTGTCTAATGGCACTCATTCTTTTGTTTTTTAAAAACACAATAGATTTTTCATAACAAGCCTTCAATGTTGACGCTTTTGAGCCTATTTCCCGACGAAAGCAGAAAAACCAGTCGAAAAGGAGAAGAAAAACGGGTGATTGAGTCATCGAAATAGCTTATAACTCGATAAGTAATTTAATTATCATAAAATGGAAAAATAAGTTCAATTCGAAATTGCTTTCCTAGTCAGGCATTAAAATTTTATAACTTTCTGTTAAAAAATGAATTTGTAAATATGTCAAAACGTTTTTCGCTTGGTGAGCGGATTAGTTGAGAACACCCTTAAAGCCGTTTAAAATACGAGATCATTCAGACATTAGATATTAAGTACTAGGACTTCCCTCAGAGGGATTAGTCTGAGCGATATTGCTGAGAATACACATTTAATAAGTAAAGAAATGAGATGTTACTTTTAATTGGTCATTCATTGTGATAAAATATAATGATGAAAATAAGCATGTGAATCATAGAACTACAAAACTTGTTGCATATGCTATTTTTATAAAAGAAAAGCAAACCATGCATGGATATAAAATTGGAAATATGCAAAATGTTAAAAGTAATACAGAAAATAAAACACCTAATTTTCCTATATTGGAAATATAGCTCTTTGAAATGATGTCATGAGCATAAACAGAAGCTTCGCACCGATTTGAGAAACTATAAATAACATAAACTATTATGTTTGAAGAGAAATGGAGTGTATTTTATATGGTGTGAAATCCGTCCGAATAGTTTATAATGTTGAATATCTGTTTTCCACGGATGCAATGAGGTTGTCGATAAGAGTTAAGGAATATTTTTTTTTTTAAATTTGTCCTAAACGAGCACTTACATCTTATAAGTTACTGTGATGCCAAAGTTATAGTTTCTGACCCCAACAGTATCCTAGAAATTGCAATATTCTCAATAAATTGGGTTTAAAACTTTTTCTAGAAAAAAAGTGTTTAATATGTGAAATTAAATTGTCGAATGTTTTAGAAATCGTTCATAACGAGAATATTATATCTTAACAGTTGCCACCACAAAAAAAGATTTTAAATTTTTAGTCATATCAACATCAAAGAATTCTCAATTTTAGAACTTTTTTTGCTCGTGCATTGATGGTGATTATTGTTCCTACGCAAAATATAGTATATTTTGCAGCAAAGATGGTTACCAACATTTTTTGCCCTAGATACTCCCAATGCTAACGAAAAACACACAAACGTTAATGCTTTATAGCATAGAAATACAGAATCAAAAGCTATTTATCTCCTATTATATACACGACATAAATTATCTAATTAGTGCTAGCAGATGAATTTTTAAATATACACAGATCAATATAATGCTTCATTTTCCTTTTATTAGTATTTCTTAGTATTCATTTTTCATTTATTTGTATTATTCAGTAAAAAACTCACTTTCTTAAGCCCGAATTACGTCAAACTTTTTATAAAAGCATCTAAGTCCATATAACAGCGAAGTATTGTGAAGAGTATTAAATACAAGGTAGTAAGACACTTAGCCAAACGCAGATAATAAATCGCCAAATATTGTCCTTTTCGCCCTCTCTCGAAATGCATTTTTTTTCGTATATTTAAAAAACACGATTTTGAGTCATCTTATTTAAAATTCAAATAAATAAATGAGAGGAAGCAATAATAGAATAAGTCAAAACATTCATAAGTCAACATCAAGGAATTATATCGTAGTTACACATGTGGAAAAAAGCTTCTTTCGGCCAAAAAACGTTGTCTTCACTAAATTTGAATCCGATTAAAAAAAGTATCGTGATTAATTAAAATGTTATAGGCAGAGCTGCCAAGTCTCCGGTATTTTAATACAGAAAATGTTTTATTAAATTGGAACATTCTGCGGATTAAAAAAATAACTTTTCCTATAAGAAAATTCTGCTGTGCAATAACCGAGGGTTTGGCATCTCTATATAGGAATATTTCGTAATCTACTTTTTAACCTTAAAAAAAGCAACGACCATTTTTCGGGTACAAAAAGTATTGCTAATTGTTCCATTTTGCATACAAGGTACTAATTGTAATATTGATACATCTATTTATTTATTTATTTTAACAAAATTCTTTGTATTTAGAAGAATTTTTATTTAAATAGGAAATCCAGATGTCGCTGTTAATAAAGAAGAAAGTTACGAAAAAGGGTACAAAACGAGTAGACACATACTATCAAATATGGAAAAACGACGAATCCCAAAAAGACGTCGTATGAAATATCATCTTTTAAAGCAAAAAAAACGAGGTCTGATCATAGATATAGGAATAACTAGATTACGCACACGGGGAGAAAAGTTGATTCTCCGCGCGCGAACGATTCTTCTCCACTAGAGTGGCAACTGGCCGGCGATCCAGTGGTCAACGTATGAAAATGTGCGTTTTAAAATGCATTTATATCTATATACATGTACATATTTTAAGCCTTCGTGAATATTTCAAAGTTCATATCTGTTTATAATCACAAATTAGTATTTTTTATCAAGAAGTTAATTTTTATGAATAAAATATATAATAAAAATGGAATTTTTTTAACAACTACCTTTAAATATCTTTTGACCTGGAAGTTAAACAAAACAGTATGCGCATCAAAATCCTAGTGTAGTAATTGGCATCTTTTTTAGGTGCGTTCGTAATTATGTAAATACGTAGCATTTATAGTTGTCGTTTAGTCTGGCCGTCCGTCCGCATATAACAACGCAAAAACTGCCCAACCAAATCGTATGAAATTTAAAATGTATAATTATCGGATACATAGATCAATTAAAGGGACAATCAAAAGTATTCCGTTACATTACGATCAATGGGAAAAAAAATTTCAAATGCATTTTAATCGTTTGAAATTTAAAATATATAATTGTTACATAATTTTGTCGAGTCATTTCTAATTTTATGAAAATCGGATGTATTGTTTAATAAGAGGAACAATGAAAAGTATGCCATTACATTACGATCAAAAGGAAAAAATAGTTTCAAGTACATTTTAATGATGTTAAACTCTTTCGAATATAATAGAATTGACATGAACCTATGAAGTATATATATATTATAATATACATTCTGTACAATCTGTGATGCAAAGAATATTTATTATTAAATTACAGGACAATTCTTTTTTTTTTTTTTCAGGAAGTTTATAATAATGTTTAAAGTAGAATTCTTCCTCAGTTTGCAAGTTTTAACCTTCTCCTTTCTATTCAATGACTTCTGTTTTGTTCTTCACTCAGCATTTCAAAATTTTTATACGTTTAAAATATTTTTTCTCCTTCCTTTCTCCCCATGTTTCTTTGCAATGACAATAAATTATTGTGTCAAATTTTCCTTACCCACTAAACTTAAAACATTTCTTTCCCAGCCATAGTTGTTAATCGTTCATCTCGCCCCCCCCCCCCCAAAAAAAAGTATAATAGAGTAAATACAAAAAAAAAAAAAAATACTCATTTTAGTTGTGCTATCTTTTTATTTGCGTGTTTATCAAAAAATAAATAAATGAATGAATAAAAAGCATTAATAATGCACGTTTTTTAGATTATTTTTTTAGCCAAATATTGCTTAACAAATCATGAAACATTTTATCAAGGCCAATATTCTTAATAAATCTTTTGTATTTTTAAATTACAACATGAATGAAGTGATAAATAAACTCGTTCATTTACATTTTATAAAAAGTGTGCATGAGTGAATTAGCTAAAAAATTATAATTTTTGTCCATTTCAATTTTAAGATATAACAAGAACGAAAAACAAAATCCAATTCTTTGAATTACTTAATAACGCATCAAACAAAAAATCACAATTGTACCTATATCTGCTATGCATTACTATGGAAGAATCGCAAGTTCCACTTGCTTTTTGCCACTCTAATGGATGTTGCCACCGAGCCGCAACAGAATCAAAAGGTATTGAGAGAATAACATTGAATGCTTAATCTAGTTATTCCTATATCTATGGGTCTGATCATCGAGCCTACTGATTACAAAATGTGCATTACATTAAAAAAAAAAAAAAAAAAAAAAAAAAAAAAAAAAAAAAAAAAAATGCTGCAAATATTGATTATTTTTTCTTTTGTGCAGTTTTGGCTTCGAAAGGTGCGCTATGTTGCAAAAAGATATAAGCGCCTATGAAAACACACCTGGTAAACTTTCATGCTCAGTTTTACAAATAAATATGGCACATATATCCCCTATATACACCGAGGTACCTAATTGGTGCCAAAATGGCGTTTAGTTGCCTAACATGCTGGTTATCATATAAATGTTATAATAAATTGTTTATTCTAAAAATATTATCATTTATTGATTGCTATATCTTTTTTAATAACAGGAAATGTTTCATTTATTCCTTTTTTTTTCATTTTGAAATAAATAAATAACGTGTTGTTATAACATGCTATATGCATCTGGTAATCAAAACGATGTTTTCGCCTAATTGGCATAAAAAATCTCGCCAAACCCGGTGCTTATATCTCTAGTATATTATCTCAAGTATTTTATTTATGTATACTATGATTGTTTTTACATACCACTTACTTCTTCTGGTATATAGAAATAGGTAAGTGGCTCCTTTATGCAGTATAAATTGTATAAATCTTTAAAAAATAGCCCCGTTGCCCGTTTTTTGGATCAAATTAAAAAAAAATCAATGTCTAATTCCAGTATTGCTCCCAGGTATGCATACATACTCCATATTTCAAAGTTGTATGCCAACAGGAAACGGATGAAAAATGGGAAAAAATGTCACATATGCACCAGGGTACATAATTGGCGTCAAAATGGCATTATTTTACCTGAGATGGTAACCCGGCTTTATTTATTTATTATTTGTTTATTTACTCATAAAATGTTTATTTACTTTCACTTCCTTCTTTTAATTATATAAAATATTTCTTTTTATAGTTATTAATTATTGTTATTATTTTATTTACTGTAAGTTCTTTTTGAAAATAGAAAATAATTTAAAATGTGTATGTAAGCGTTATTTGAAAAGGGAGTTTTCGCCAAATGGGCTTTGAAAAAAATTGCGCCAAATCTGATGCGATTGTGGTATCCGTGCCGAAAAATTAGTGACCAGAATTGACTTCCATACACAAACAAAATATAAGTTAAAAGAAAACATGCAATGAAAATAAATATAAAGGGAAAATGATGTCATAAAAGAAACTTTTTATTTAAAAACGTAATTGTTTCTAATTTTCACACGCGAAATATGTAAAACATTCTTTTAGCGATCAAAAAGTGCTGTTAAGAGATTATCACAAAATCTCAAAATTTTTATGACATTTTTTAATATAAAAAAATAACAGTTTTATTTTCCTGCATGATTAAATTTTAAAATGTTTTATTGCATTCAATATTTCTGAGTGCGAAAATGATTACTATTTACTCCATGTACTGATTCGGTTATCTACGAAAATGTCCAGCCGGTGAAAATCACGCTCACCAAATTTCTGTGACGTATGCACATAAATTGTGCTTTTTTATCAGTTTTTTAAATATAACTTTTAAACTATTTGGAATTAATTTTTAAAAGTAGGTGCATTCACCAGATTACCTTCATAGGTACCTATTGGTACAAACAGAATCAAAATCCGACAAGTACTTTTTGAGATTTGCTTGACGAAAGAATTTTTTTGAATTTTAATATCGTTACGTATCTCTGAGTATAAAGACTTCGCTTCGCTCAGACAATTAATCAAATATTTTGGAGTAAATGTTAATTTCGCGTATAGTTTTTATGACCTTTTCCTTTGAACAATTTAATAATTCATAACTTTAGATATTTATGCAATTAATGCATGTAGAATTAAAGCTAGCAAATTTTTATTTTAATTATTTGGAGGGGGAAAAATTGTGTAAATTATAGGATCTCCAGAATACACATTTAAAATAATTTAACCATTGTTAAAAAAAAATGTTTCTATCTCTTATTGGTGAATGCACAAAAAAATAAATCTATTAATCAAAATTATTCTTAGTTCATTCAGGAAATTTTGCTTTTAAATCCCCTTTTCCATCCGGACATGCAGGCCCGTGTGAAAGGGGGGGGGGGATCGCCCCGTGCGAGGGGATTGAGGGACATCGAATTTATTCTACCAACATCAATTTCTTTTTTTATTTCCTTCTATCTTTACAAGAAGAAAGTATTATATTCGTATAAATTTTCGATGGATTTCACCCGTTTTAGGAGTGGTTTATTCCAAAAAAATATGTTTTTGTAAAATATCTGTCTGTGATATATATTTTGTGGAGGCCCGATCTCAAGAAAAAATTCTAAGAATTTAATAAAAATTGATATTTAGGTAGTCCCTCCCTGATATAAATTATTGCTGATTAGTTTTTGGCATAAATCGCTCAACAGGTGGGGTTGCTATGTTGCATTTTTTACGATTTACACATCAGCTTTATCTCCGGTACTAATGCAAGGATTAAATTTAATAAAATTTAATTGTACAGTGTGATAGGTAGTCCCTGATGCTGAGCAGTTTTTGGTATAAATCACTCAACAGGTGGCGCTGCTATGGTTCATCTTTTACGATTTAAGCAATAGCTGTATCTCAAGAATTAGCGCACGGATTTTAATAAAAATTTAGATTTGGGTAGTCCCTGATTTAAATTGATGCTGATTAATTTTTAATGTAAATGGCTTAACAGGTGGCGCTGTTATGATGCATTTTTTTATGTTTTACGCAACAGCTGTAGCTTAAGAACTACGCACGGATTGAAATAAAAATTTATTTTTAGGTAGTCTCTTATTTATACTGATGCTTATCAGTTTTTGGTGTAAATCGTTCAACAGGTGACACTGCTATGGTTAATCTTTTACGATTTACGCAACAGCTTTATCTCAAGAACTACGCACGGATTGTCATAAAAATTTATATTTATGTAGTCCCTAATGTAAATTGATGATGATTATATTTACACCAAAAACTGATCAGCATCAATTTATATCAATGACTACCTAAATCTAAATTTTTATTAGAGTCTGTGAGCTAGTTCTTGAGATACAGCTGTTGGTAAATCGTAAAAATGAAGCATAGCAACGCCACCTGTTTAGCGATTTACACCAAAAACTGATCAGCATCAGTTTATATCAGGGACTACCTATCAGACTATACTATATAAATTTTTTTTACAATCCGTGCATTAGTTCTTGAGATATAGCTGCTGCGTAAATCGTAAAAAATGCCCCATAGCAGCGCCACCTGTTGAGCGATTTACGCCAAAAACTAATCAAAATAATTTATATCAGGGACTACCTAAATATCAATTTTTATTAAATTCCGTGTATTTTTTCTTGAGATAGAGCTCCCACAAAATATGTGTCATAGACAGATATTTTATAAAAACATGTTTTTTTGGAATCTTTGACCCCTAAAACGTGTAAAATCCATCGGTGTCGACGCCATCTTGCGCGTTCAGAAAAACGAGTTTCTCGCAGGAAGCGATCGAGCTAGCCTTTTGCTCGGCACTTAAGATCTCGCTTTCTGACCGTGGGTTCTCCGTTTCGAGCCCTGCCATGGCCAGGGCTATCTCAATATTACTATCAAGATGGCCTTGCCTAGGCACGTCACTTGCACCGGCGAAAACCGGAATTCGAAAATTTATACGAATTCAATACTTTCTTCTTGTAAAGATAGAAGGAAATAAGAAATGAAATTGGTGTTGGTAGAATAAATTTGGTTCTCCCTCAATCTCCTCGGACGGGGCGACCCCCCCCCCCCCCCACACGCGCGCACACTTACACATGGGCCTGAATGTCCGGATGGAGAAGATGGGGATTTAAAAGCAAAAATTCCTGAATGAGCTAAGAATAATTTTGATTAATAGATTTATTTTTACTGCACAGTCACAAGTAAAAAATAGAAACAAAGTTAAAAAAAAAAACAATGTTTAAATTATTTTAAATGTGTATTCTGGAGATCCCATAATTTACACATTTTTCCTCCTCCAAATAATTAAAATAAAAATTTGCTTTAATTCTACATGCATTAATTGCATAAATATCCAAAGTTATGAATTTTTAAATTATTCAAAGGTTAAAAAAACTATACGCGAAATTAAAATTTACTTTAAAATATTTGATTAATACTTAATTTCTAAAAATCATAAGTCTTTTTCTTTGCGCTATTTAACTTACAACAGTAATTTTAATTTTTAATCCGCGATATTCAATGTTTTTAGGCTTGTCCTTTGGTTTTTGTCAGAATGATCTCGTATTTAAATGGCTTAAAAAAGAAAATGAAACGCCAGGTATCTTTAAAAATACGTATGTTGTGAAGAAAACTTCAATCAATTAGGTTTTCATTTTTACGACTTTCAAAAATTCCAGATTTTTCGTAAAAAATACTTTAAAAATGAATATTTTTTCCATTGAAATTGAAAAGCATTGCAGAAGTATGATCGACAGCCCACCATCTACGGTGTCGCCCCCTATCGTCAAAGAATCCGCATGGCAAAATTTTAACATTACTTTCCCCTCCTGTTTCTTATTCCGTGATGTCCATGGAAGAACAGTAGATATGTGTCATTTGTTGAGGAACGATTCCAAAGGAACGGTTCCGGTGGTGGAACTGAACGAACGGTTCCTGTCTGTAAAAAAGATTCGTTCCTTTTCGGAACGATTCCGAAATGGAACGGTTCCTCGGACTCGTTCTGAAAAGGAACGGTTCCTCGGACTAGTTCCGAAAAGGAACGGTTCCTCGGACTAGTTCCGAAATGAAACCATTCCGAAAAGGAACGATTGATTGGACTCGTTCCGAAAAGGAACGATTCCTCGGACTAGTTCCGAAATGAAACCATTCCGAAAAGGAACGATTCCTCGCACTCGTTCCGAAAAGGAACGATTTTTCGGACTAGTTCTGAAATGAAACCCTCCCGAAAAGGAACGATTGATCGGACTCGTTCCGAAAAGGAATGATTCCTCGGACTAGTTCCGAAATGAAACCATTCCGAAAAGGAACGATTCCTCGGACTAGTTCCGAAATGAAATCATTCCAAAAAGGGACGATTCCTCGCACTCGTTCCGAAAAGGAACGATTCCTCGGACTAGTTCCGAAATGAAACCATTCCGAAAAGGAACGATTCCTCGGACTAGTTCCGGAATGAAACCATTCCGAAAAGGAACGATTCCTCGGACTAGTTCCGAAATGAAACCATTCCGAAAAGGACCGATTTTATTTTAAAATAAGATATATTTTGATTTATTAAAGCAAAGTGTATTGCCCAAATATCCTTCAAATGTGCATGAAAAAAAAATCGGGGGGGGGGGGAGGGAGACGAAGAAAAACGAAAGAAAGAGAAAAGAAATTAAAGTTGTAGGAGGGAATAAACGTTTAATAAACTACAACTGTGCATTATATCTAGAGATCTGCACGGGCCGGAATTTTCAGGCCCGTAGGTAATTTATTTCGGCCCGGTCCGTTGTAAAGCTCAAAAGTTCGGCCTGGGCCCGGCCCGTTTAAATTTTTATATTTTAGGCCCGGCCCAGCCCGTACAGAAATCAGTGAAAATAGGCCCGGCCCGTTTTGGCCCATTACAATTTCTACAATTTCTAAAAAAAAAAAAAAAAAAAAAAAAAAATCAGATTTTTATCATATAATTAAGATTTTTTTAAAGAATACTGCATACATATCTATGGAATGATTTTACAATACATTTTACAGGAAATACACATTAACAACATTAATGATTACTTAGACTCTTAGGCTATCAACATTCGAATAAAGATTCATTAAAAATTTAATATGGCTTAGAATAAAAGCAAAAAGAAAGAAAGCTAAAAACGTCGTTACTTTTGAAGATGTTTGATAAAAGAAAATTTATAAAAATATTTCTATATCATTTTATTAAAGGTTTTAAATCCCAATTCATTCTTAAATTCAAAGAGGCTTCTTTCTGATACATTTCTAAATTCACTTTTTTCTCAGAAATGCATAAGATTAGCAGGTATCTTTATTCAAAAGCTATATAATCGAGGGGCGTTATCTATTTTTTGATACAAGCAATTTAAGAATACTACAAGTAAATAAAATACTGTCATAATCATATGTCACTGCGATTTGAATAGAATTTCCGGAAGCGATAGTATGGGAAGGGAGAAAAACCTGCAATCATTTGAGAAACTATTACATCTCAAAAAGGTCATACAAGTCAGACTCAAAAGGTCATACAAAAAGGCATACAAAGGTCATATTTACCAAAAATAAAAAACGCTATTCGATTCCAAATCCCTTCAATAATTAAGCTTATCACTTTTATACTTTTACAATTTAAAATTAATCAGAAATTAATTTAAAAACCATCAAGAAGTATATATACGAAGATAAAGCTAACATAAGTTCTTTATCGCTGTTAATAATTTTACAAATCATGTTTTCTGCCCTACAGATCTTGAGAACAATTAAGTGTAATTCCGGTCCGGCCAGTCTATATGTAGAAAAATAATGCGAGCTTGATCTCGGACCGGCATGAGTCAGCTAAAAAAATATTAAAACGAGTTGCACCGATGCTGATCTCTACATTGTACATTTTTATATTGATGCTGTCAAACTAGTATGGCTCGTGACGTACATTTATACTTATTCTCGTTAAAACCATATCAAATAGCTCATATTTTATCGTTCCAGCTCAAATCTTCAGAACGGGCCGATAGGCCCGAAAATTTTTTTAATCGGCCCGGCCCGTCTGGGCCGTTCAATATTTTTGCCGGCCCGGCCCGTTTATGTTGTTTGTCGGCCCGGCCCGTTGAAAAAACTATTCTAAATCTGCCAGCCCGGTCCGTTAGAGAATTTAAAACGATTCCGCCGGCTCTTTATTCGGCGAAAAAAACGAAAATTTCGATTTTATAATTTCTTGTTTTAATTGTGCTTTATTATCGCTAGTGCATTCTGATTAAGTTTTTATAAAGATTCGAGTATTATAAATACAGTTTAAAGTGATTTTATTAAACCACTCTCCATTTAAATGCCACAATCCACTTCAATTAAAAAATAACTTTCCTCAGTTTTTTTTTCTTTACTATAAGCATGTTTAAAGTTATAAAACGTTTATGTATGTTTTTCAAGTGCATCACAATTCCAAAATAAAATTTAAAGTATATTTAATTTTTCCAATGCTTCGTAATGCTCCATTACGGAATTACGGATACTATAATTGTTTATCTCGTCGACCCATTTCGACATATAATCGACAAACTATTATTAAATTATGCAAATTAGCATAATTTTTACTTTAAATAACGAAATAACAAATAAATTAGTAAAAGATTAATAGTACCACACATAAAATATGAAATTAAAAATCACTTGATGGCGTAACAAACACATGTAACGTGTTTAATGTTAAGTGAATGTGACATTTATGAAGTCATTATTGGCATTTAATCTTACAGTTTGGAAATAGTTTTCTGATCGACGAGATAACACCGAATTGCGTAAAAGAAGCATCCTAATAACTCCAAAAATTATAGTTATGTTAACTAACAGTTTACTGCGTTGGTTTAAGTGTCTCATTTTCAATTAAAATATGCCTTTGAATTGAAATTTGAATGAAATGAATGATCATGAAAAATCGAAGAATGTGAAAAATATTAATACAATTATTCCGGCAAATAATTATCCGAGTGACTTTAATCTTTATACAAAATTTATGTTTTTCATTGTATTTTTCACCCACTCTTTAAGATAAAAAAATTCGAAAATTTCTATAAATTTTCATCAGAACGAATATTTTAAGTCCTAAAAAATAGTTCCGGATAATGGAGTTTACTGATATTCAATAGGCTTCTTCTCATTACTACATATTAAATACACACAAAATTTTAAGTATCTATCTCAATTTGTTCGAGAGATAGAGTATTTACAGACAGACGGACAGACACGCGCACAGACAGACGGATTAAATAAACAATTATACTAACAATTTACTGCATTGGATTAAGTGCTTCATTTCCAATTAAAATAAATCTTTGAATTGAATTTACAGGGTCGTGAAAAGTCGTAGAATTTGGAAAATATGATTACGAATATCTCAATAATATCTGTCATCTGAACGAATATTTCGAGAGTCCGATAGAAACACTTCCGGATAATCGAGGTTACTTCATATTAAGTACATAGCAAATTTAAGTCTCTATCTCAATTTGTTCGGAAGATTTACAGACAGACGGCATGATTTTTTTCTAAAATTATGTGTTTCGTAATCTTCACTATCCGTCAATTTCTTTTTTCGATTTTCAAAACCATTGCAAGACTTACCATATACCACATATGATGAGAAAGTAAAAATTACCGGAATCCTAATAATCTGCAATACTAACAATTGTAGCGTTCCCCCCTCCCCATATTGACTCCAATCTGCTTATTTAGATTTCATATATTATTTGCAAAAGCATTTTTTTTTTTTTTTTTAGCAAAATAAAAATTTTAAATATATTTATCAGCATATATTTATTTGTCAACTATTCCACTTTTTACTTATTACTTCTTCCGATAGAAGTATTTTCTAATTTTAATGTAATTAATCGCAGAATTCTGGTATTAAATATGCTAAGATTTATGATTCAGAAATAGCATTAACACACACACACACACACACACACACACACAAAAAAAAAAAAAATAGTCACATAGCTATGCATTTTTATAAAAAATGCTTGAAATTCACTGAAAGTAATATTTATATGCTGTAGAATGGAACAACATTTTTCAATTTTCTTTAAAAGGTGCATATCTTAAACTATAATCGATTCCTTCCGCTTATCAATCTTTTGTAACGAGTCCAAAAACTAAAAAACAAAATAAAAAAATTGACACCGCTATCGGAAAAATTCGATGCTTTTATTAAAAAAAAGAGGAAACACTGCTCGATTTCTTTCTATCAGAATAATAATACATGACAGTTAGATCCACTTGCAAATAAAAATGACAGAAAAGAAAGTGAAATGTGCAGAGTTAAAAAATGGGCAGTATCCATGATACAAAAAAAGCTCTATTGAACTGGGCTCCGGAGCCCTACATTTATGAGATCTGGTGAATTCCAACCAATACTTAAATATTTTTTAAAAACAGAGACGTACCTGAGCTCCGGCGCAAATTAAGCCCTGACATTTCGGCCATGACATCCCTGACCATGAATTCTAAAACATTTCGTGAAAAAATTATTGTAGTTGCATTTTGTATTATTTTTGTGTTTTAAACTACTTTAATTTAGGTTTTTTTTCCCACTATTGCATTAAAATTCTATTATTACAAATGTCTGCTAATTTAGCATATATTTTTATTTTTACGTATTATAATTCCTAACATTCTTATTTTTTCTCCGCATGTCTCAATAATACTTATTATGTATTAACAAAATCATTAGAGCAGAAAATGATTGTATAACATTAAAATTATTAAATGTTTAAGTTTCCAAAATTTTTTTGGATCATTTCTAGTTATTTGAAAAATATTTCGGTTATAGCAAATTTCTCAGATAAAACCTTAGCGTAACAAGCACATAAAACAATCACTTTGTGTGAATTTCAATACACAAGCTAAAATTTTTAGCAACGTTTAAACGCATAAATAAGTACAATACCATGATACAAAAATCACATACGTCCATTTAGAGGATTCTTGGAACTCCATTTTTAGTATGGAAAAAAAATTAAAGGATTAAAATAGAACGATGTTTTTTAGCCCCGTTAAGGGGCTACTTCTGTCAAATGAAAAGACCCGCTTACTAATGCTAATCCTATGGAAAAAATTTATAAAGATAACTCGGTTGCATTTCAATATTTTTAAATGATTTTTTTTTTCATTGGATAGCTGAGATGGATCAAAATGCAGGCCGTTTTTTATTTTTTCAATTTTGATTACAGATATTTTTATAAGGGTGCTTTCCCTTTCTAAACCGGTTCTGAAAATGAAAGTCCCGCATAAAAAATATCTGTAAATATAATCGAAAAAGCAAACAACGACTTGAATACAGATCGATCTCAGCTATCCAATGCAAAAAAATAAAAAATAAAATAAAAATATTAAAATACAGCTGAGATATCTTTATAAATTTCTTGCACAGGATTAGCATTAGCAAACGGGTCCATTTGACCTTCCTTTGAGTGAACCCATTTGACTGAAGTAGCCCCCTAACATCTGTTATAGTCCTGAGTTTTTCGGGATTATACCAGGGGTTTTCAGAGTTTTACTCGGGGCTATAACCGAGGTGCTCTTTGAATCCATTTTAATCTTTTATTTTATCTTATTTTTTACGCACTGAGGAAGGGGATCCACACAATCCTCAAAACGGCCATTGTGGGATTTTTTTTTTTTTTTTTTTTTTTTTTTTTTTTTCATGTCATGATGCTGTACATATTTACGTGTTTAAACGTTGTTAAATGTTTTAGCTTATGTAACCTAACTTCATAAACAAAAATTATTAAAGAAATTTGGTTGTTTCTAAAATATTTTAATTACCGTCAATAAATGAAAATTTTAGAAGTAATTTACTATTCATGACAGCTATATATTATATATGTTAAATTTCTTTACTATAAAAAAAATAATGTTGAATTGTTTGTTGTACTACCATTTTAGCCTTGCTCTTATTGCAACGTATCGTTTTATGATTTCACTAAATCAGCAAATTTTGTGTGCTCCTATTTTTGAAATAAAATTCTTTTGAACAACATTGTATTTTGTAGTTTTTATTTTTTTACTTATTTTATGTATTTCAAAACTTATTTGTCTTAAAATATATAATTGAAGAAAATTAGTTACGTTATTGAACTAAATAGTTATAATATTTCCTTTCTTACTACATAAAGCCACAGTTTTAATTATGTGCAATTTCTAAATTTAAATATCCTGGATTTTCATTTGTATCCTTTTTCAGAAACTTACAATCCCATTTTCAGCTCACTAAGCTTTGAATTTCAGAAACTGTTTCTTTAATGAATTTTTATATTATAGTAGGTAGTAACAGCTAAAATTTTATAATTTTAGGTGTAGGCATTTCGGTTTCGGCTCCGCATTGATGATTCAGTTAGGAAGCACACTGTTATATACATACTAAGGCTGTCATATGCACTTCATTTAACCAATTATGTCTCTCCAAATCGATAAATATTGAATTTGATTATGTAAAAGATTCTATTCATATTTAGCCTTAACCCTTGAGGACGAGCGACACGTATACGTGCCACAAAAAAAGCCTAAGAATCCTTGTTTATTTCCACCAGTAAAATTTTACTGCAAAAGTAGCTTTATTTAATCGGAGCATTTTCTCGATTTCATAAGGCACAAATTTCTGTTTTTAAAAAAAGATGACAATACATTGAAAATTTCATAAAATACTCCCGTCACGAAGGGGTTAAGGGTGTATTCCAATCCAAACTGCTTATTGTCTGATTTATTCTTAAATTCATTTTTGCTCTCAAACGTTTCAAACTGGCAATTCTCTTTCTTAGAAAGTACACAATGCGCCGTCCTTGTCCTTTTTTTTTTTTTTTTTTTTTTTTTTTTTTTTTTTTTTTTTTTTTTTTTTACAATTGCAAAAAAACTGTTGTCAAAGTTGGCGTTTTGAACTGAATTTCCTGAAGAGGGAGATCTGCGAACGAAAAAAATGGTCATACTGAGAAAATAATTGTTTATAAATCAAATTCTAACGAATTGAGCGAAAAAAAAGAAATCACGCGGCTTCTTATACATCTCTTTAAAAATCACCTCAGCAAGTTTCACGTATCTACCTTTAACCCTTTCCGGCACGGGCAAAATCTGTTAGTAAAATAAGAAAATGTTGACTGACACCGGAATTTACAAACGATTTTTTTTTTAGATATTTTGAATTCCTTAATTTAAACCTTTGTTGCAAAAGCAAAATTTTACTAAATTGTTATTGGTGCCGTTTGCAAGTTTGGAATTAAAATTAGGTATCCCAGACCGGGCACAGTGTGCCGGGAAGGGTTAAAAATGTGTCTGAAACTCTATCGGATATTTTCGAGCTGTTGAATGTGGAAAAATATTTTTTTCAAATACACCCTTAATTCCTAAACAGATGGACTTCTAGGAATTTTCTCGAAATGGGCAGACTCCGAAATTCCCAATTCCTGAGGAATCGTACTGAAATGGACCAACTTGGGAAACGGACGGTTACGAAGGCCGATATATAAGTTAAAGATTACGTTAGGGTGAATTTTGAAGAGGAAACAAATCATAGACCCCGATATCAAATATTAGATCAAGAAAGAAATTTCCTACGCAAAAATAATAAAATAAATAGAGGGTCATTTGACGACAGATTTTGGAGGGGAAAGCAATGATTACATTGAAAATCTAATAGACCGCCGCAACAGCCTGATGACCAAAACCAAAGCTACAGTAAAATTTCATGGATAAACTATAGTGATAAATGAAAGGTCAACCAAATGCAAAATTTCAAGAGGAATTATGCTTAATACAATAAATCATAAAGTCAGGGAATACTTATATTATGGGGATTAGAAATAACTATGCTAATTAATACAGGCCCGTAGCCAGGATTTCCTTTCGGGAGGGGCTCGATTTTAGATTTTTTTTATTTTTATTTTTATTTTTATTTTATTTTATTTTATTTTTTATTTTATTTTATTTTATTTTTTTTTTTTGATCTTACAAAAGTGTTTTGTACATTAACAACAAAAAATTTAAAAATAATCAAGGCTTAACCTAAAGTGTGTTCCTGCATAAGATATTTGATGACATTGTCAAATATTGTTATTTCGTATTTAATTTTTTCAATTCTTGTTGCAAGTTTTGACTTTCAAGAGCACTTCAAATTTCCAAATCGGTTCGAAACCGAAAGAAGTTTTAGGAAAAAACTTTCGCGAAACTTAAAAACTACAAACTAACAATGTGTTAGATAAGCCTTAAGAATCCTATGAGAAAACCGTTAAAAAATATTGAAATGCAGACAAATAATGTGAATTGATTTAAAATACCGGATTAATATTAGAATGCGAGAGTCTGACATTATGAGTGCGAGGTCTTGAAACTATTGATCCATAAATGAAATTAACTACATGCATTATTTTTCCCAAAGAAGAATTAATGGTTACAGTAATATGTAATCATAAAAATTATATTTGTATTTCACATTCTCTGATTATAATGTTTATAAATGTAATACTCTTGGGACAGTAAATTTACTAGTGCAACAGAAAGTAGTGAACAGTTCATCTTTGTCATGATGCTGACTAATTTATCAAGATCTACTGCCCCAATGAATGGAAATTATTACAAAGCAACTCAGTCTCTCATTGACCATAACATTTCTAGGCAAAGATTTAATTATTTTCATTGTCAAAAGAGATTATTTCAGTACTGACTGTTGTTACTGAGCTTTCGACCACGACTGTCAGTAAATGTTTAATATAATTGAAATATGTTACATTACAGTACTAAAACTTTTAGGCCTTCTGTGTTGATGTCAACATTAGCAGTTCATTTACACCCTAATTCTATATTTAGCTTTCACTTGCTACATTGACACTTTATCTTGAAAATCTCTAACTTGTTTGTTTTTTCCAGTAATGCACATCCTGGAAAATGTAACTGGGAATCTCTTAAAATGTCTTCATTTGAAATGAATCGATCCTTTAGATTTTGAATAAGACTTTCTACACAGAGAATAAAGACCGTCATATTGTAATACTGTTCAGCGGATGTAATTTGACGGTACGTGTTATATGTCTAAATGTTAGTCTTGGGATCTCTATTTCAGTTTAAAAATGTCTTCCCAAAGTTTTGATACACAATAAAAGATTTCACAAAAGATTTCTATTGCCTTTTTCTCTACATTTATGCAAAACCATTAGGGCATCTTTAGTAAGAGTTACAAAAAAAAAAGCTCCAGCTGTTGATGAAATCTTTCATGTGTTTTTTAAAATATTTTTTGAGCTAATGCAAATGTATTTAAGTAGCTCAACAAAAGTTAGTATGCTTTCATGACTCTTGATAAATTTTTGTGTCACAAACGCGGAGAAGTAATTTTCATTTGTTTTCTGGGGCATATGATGTAATTTCTTCTTAAAGTGCTAAATTTTCCTTTAGGTGATTTTTAAAAACTTTTGTCATTGCTTTAACAAGTCCATGACATTTTCGGATGACGGATGACGGGAATCAGCATGCTGTTCGACAAGGCAAGATTTAACCGTTGGCAGTGGATGCATCTAATTTTTGGATATTCTGAAGAGTTCTAGAATTGACCCGTCTAACATGGCCAGTCTTATATAGGCTGCTGAATCGTACGCCTATATGACGCATTTTTCCATGTCAAAGTATAGTTCATAACAAAGTTGTAATATTACTTTTCTTCAATTTTTGGCAGATAAAACATTTATTGGAATTTTAAAAAAAATCCGAATTATTGGGCTTTGTGAAGGGCAAGCTATTTTGTGCTTGATATGTTCATAGTTTCATCAGCAGTTAAGCTAAATCAAATTGCGTTATTTTATTTTGATAATTAGTAAACTTCGGTAACTGTACCCGACGATATTTGAATGATTTCATTCTAAATGTCTGGAATGAAGTAAATAGCATTTATAATTTCTCGTTTCAATTAATTCTCTCCAGACATTGCTCAAAATTTAAAAGAGCTCTTAGTTAAGTCTTTTTTATATTCATTTCTCTAACGTTAGTTGATCATCATCGTGGTCACCTCTAAGTGATGTATTTTTCTCTGCATAAAATAAGATTTATTTCAAGTATTGGTCTTAGAGTTGTCTTGATTTCTTCTTTTCCTGGAGTTCTTTGAAAACTCAACAATGAAATAACTTTTTATTTTCCTGAAGAAATATCAAATTTGATCCTAATGACAAAATACTATATTTTCAGTGATTTAATCGAAAAAATCGAATCTGCGGCTCAAAAAGTTTATTTTAAATCAAAAAATTGCATTTGACAAAATTCGCTTTTTTAAACTCCAACTTCTATTACTTAACTGAATTTCTGGCTGTAAACTGAGTCAGTGCTGTTTTTTAAATGTTTACTCTGTTCCTACACAACTCAAAAATGTTCCTATACTAACTATAAAAATACCACCCCCTACCTCGTCAGCGCGTTCGCCTACATATGTGGATTGGCTTCACAATGTAATTGGAGTAAATTTTATCCAAATATGTGTGCTGACGGGCTAGAAAGTTTTTTTTTCAGTTGTGCTATGAAAAACTGCCAAAAAATCCCCACATATGGGGTACCTATCCCTAAGTTGATAGCTCTACAAAATGAAAAGAAAACTTTCTAGGCAAACTAGCTCCTTTATACACATTTTCTTTCTATTAAAGATTCATATACAAACAATTCGCAGAAAAGTTGTTCAATGAAAAGATTGGGGGATGCCGGCTTGGTGTCTTTAAATGTTTTTTTTTTATACCATACCGTTTTCCTTTGCACCATTACTTTTCAAAAATGCATTCTATTAATACGCAATGGTTAATTATTATATATTTAATAAAAAAAAAAAAAAAAAAAAAAAAAAAAAAAAAAACTTTACACATAGTATTAAAGTTTATGTTTACCTAAAAACTAATATGCATAACTTAAAAATGATCAAGTTATTGAGATAAGCTGTGGTTGTCTATTGTATTTGTCTTAAAGAAATTATTTGTAAAATATTAGAATAGAAATTATTCTTGGAAATTCTTAGCTAATAAATAATTTATTTTTTCCTATAATAGAGGGCAGCACCATAAGCATATAATTTAATTAATATATTAATCCTTTAGATGGCAGCACTAAAATAATTTTCCGCTAGAAGTTGCAGTAATATATTCTGGTTAATTAATTAATATAGTAATATTAATAATTAACAAAAAATATAATATTTCTAATAGTAGCATCTATATTTTTTCTAAATATATTATTAATTATATAGTATAATATATGTTTTACTAATTTTTATAATTATTGTTACAACTTTATTTTATTATCTATGTGATTTATGCTATGACATATGACTGTTAGTAAGTCACATGTAGTTTGTATATGATTGCACTACAAATCTTGCTAGGATATGGGTAATGGTAAATATCTTAGTATATATATCCTTTCTTTTATGGAATAATTTATTATTGTTATTTTGTCATATTGATTTTATTTTCTTCTATGTGTATCTTTCTACTAATTTGTCATCTGAATAGCTTCCAGCCAGTCGGGTGTATTGTGAGTCGAATTCTTAGCTTTCAGCACGACTCATAACAGAAACTGACTGGATGTTTTTGCTTTTTTGTTAAACTATACACCCCTGATGACGTAGTTTAATGGAAAAGCCTTCTACTGCCTTTTTATCCATTTATTTTTCATTATTTTAGTAATATGCCTTCTATTTCACTTCAAACTTCAACTGTTTTCAATAAGATGATTGTAAAAATATTGGTTTCATTGGTTTATTGTATGGTAATATATGAATTACTCTGGTTATATAATGTCCATTTATCCACATAGTATTTCTTAGTAATTTGGTAATCTGCCTTCTATTTCTCTTCAAACTTCAACTGTTTTTAATAATATGAATGTAAAAATACTGGTTTCATTGGTTCTTTTATTGGTATTGTCTGAATAACTTTGGATGTATTTATAAAAGTATTTATATATATATATAAAGCGTTTTACAGTTATAACATCATTATCAAAGATACTTTCTTTAAAATTATAATTTTACATTACAGGCAACTATTAAAGTTTTAGGCTCTTTTCTCTGCAAAACATCTTAACACTGACTGCTTTAAGTTTCCTTTGTGTGCAAAAAAATACAGAACATTAAAGAAGATCATAACATCAGAAGTGAATGTTTTATATTTGTCTCCTAAAATTAATACGACATATGTGTATTATACTTAATTTTTCTTAGTCAAATTAATGATACAAAATTACACTTGATCGAATTTTACAGCGCATAAAGATAGTTAAAATTACGTTTTAAAAAGAATTTATATTTTTACTAGCAGCCTTCGCCCGCTACGCTGGTCAGTTTTTTTTTTTTTTAAACTTTAAATCAAACGAAATTTTTATATCATAGTAATTTTTAGTTTTATATTGTATTTTAGTCTGTATGTCATCGGCGAAGAGGCAGTCATCTAAACAGAAAGTTCAAAGTTAGTCACCAACGAATGACGTAGCGCTCAACATGTTAACAGTTTTAATCACATAAAAATTCATTCAGTGGAACCTTTAAAATAAAGCCAACCTTTTGTAATTGGGTTCATCTGATTTAAAATATCTCTATAAGTATTCATTTAAACAACGTAGAATGCTATATTACAATTGTTACAAAATTTCTGAAAAATTATCCAACTAACAATATAAGTTCTATTAAAATCTATCTAGTAGAACTTAATTTATAAGAGGCCGGAATGAAATTTTACTTTGCGTTTTATATATATTGAGAATTAAATATAGCTTACATAATCATGTTAACCTGATTTTAGAACTCACTTCCAAAGTGCAGGTTCAATAGATTTTTTTTTTTTTTTTTGTGCGATTATTAATAAAAAAACCCAGACTTTCTTTTATATATAAAGATTGAAAATTTCAGGTTTTTGCGCCGAAGACATCGCCAAATTAGGAAAATGGGAAGTATCTCACGAACTACTGGATTTAAAAGAATTTGCTTGATACCATTCGATTCAGCATGGAAAAATACATTAAAATATGTTATCAGTTGAAAAATAACTACATAAGCCGATTTTTAAGGAATTTTTTTAAAGTTCGTACTTTTTTTTACTCCCCTTAGGGGTGGAATTTTCGAAAATCCCTTCTTAGCGGCGCTCGGTGCTATAAGAAGTATTTTTTCCCCAATTTTCAAGATTATGGACCCGGTAGATTTTTTTTGTGCTGTGATTAATATGAAATCCAAACTTTCTTTTATATATAGAGATTGGTAAATATCTATTAAAAAAATATATCCAACTAACCGATATAATGAAGGATTACTGTAACTGTGATTGAATAAATAAATATTTTTGCAACTAAAAATGCAATTGATTTTTATGTCATGGAAATTAAAAACAAACAAAACTTATTTTTTATCATATTAACATCATGATAAATTTTTTAAGACTTTTCAAACTTTCGGGAGGGGCTTCAGCCCCCTTAGCCCCCTCCCTGGCTACGTGCCTGAATTAATAGTGCACACAGATGAATAAAATGAACTCTTAAAAACAAAATGAACTGTCCAAAATATTTAAAAATTAAAGCAAACGATAAGAAATGATATGAAAAAAATGAATACGTAAGAAAATAAGTTAGTTATAAATAATAAATATTAGGGATTGCATGTCGCTCCGAGATCTGTTATCCCTGTTTCCGGATTCGTTCCCTTTTTTCGTAAAATAGTTTCGGACGCGTTTTTTTTCCCTTGGAACCTTTTTTTAAAAAATCCATCCTATTTTACCGGATTCCTTCCTTTTTATCTCGAAGTCGTTCCTTTTTTTCACGGGTTCGTTCCATTTTTATCGGATTCGTTCCTTTTTTTCTTGAAATCGTCCTTTTTTTTTCTCGAATTCGTTCCTTTTTCTCAAAATCGTTCCTTTGTCGGAATCGTTCCTTTTTTTGAAATCGTCCTTTTTTTTCGAATTCGTTCCTTTTTCTCAAAACCGTTCCTTTGTCGGAATCGTTCCTTTTTTTACGGATTCGTTCCTTTTTTTCTTGAAATCGTCCCTTTTTCTCAAAATCGTTCCTTTATCGGAATCGTTCCTTTTTTCGGAACGATTCCAAAAGGAACGAGTCAAAAGAACTCGTTTATTTTTTTTCGGAACGATTCTAATAGGAACGAGTCCAAAGAACTCGTTCCTTTTGGTGAACGGTTCCGGCTGGAACGGTTCCTTAAAAGGAACGATATTGCCCATCTCTAAAGAACAGAAATCGAAATGGAATAGTTCTGTTGCCACGATGACAAAAAAAGTATTAAAAACTACAAAAAAATTAATAACTCAAAACAAATTTAGATACATGTTTCAAACAAATTTCATTTATAAGTGCATTATTTTCTCTACACAACAGTGCAAACTTTCAAAATGTGCGATGTTTAGGAGTTTAAAAATTTGCAGTTCCTAAAATTGTAAAACTGATCATCATAAAAATGGTGTTTATTATTATTATTAATTTAAATATTGTATTTATGTATAAGTATTTAAAATTTTCGTCTTTGAAAATATCATTTTCCAAATACTCATTGTAATTTTTTAAATTATAATTTTTTATGAATAAAAAGAAATTTGGTATTTCAGAAATTCGGACTTTTTGCACCATTGCAGCCCAAAGAAAACCAAAACCAAAACTAATCATTCTTTTTGTACCTTTTTTTTCAGAAATTTGGGTCTTGCAAGAAAACCAAAACCAAAACAGATCATTTTTTCATTAAAAACGCTAGATGGCGCCTGCTCTAAACTTCACTGCACAAAAGAAAAACGGCCAAAACAACAACAACAAGAAAATTTCCAAAATGGCGGGTGTTACATTGTATTAAAAGTCCTTCTTTGTTTTTGTCTTTAATGTTTCATGTTAAGTATCTTGGAAATCTTATCCAATTTGTCCTTTTATAGTTGCTACATGCTGGACTGTATTCCCAAAATGTCGAGTATTGATAAATGGTTGATCTTCAGCATATTAGAGCCAGAATTTATCGCAAATATCAAAATTGCTTGCGTCTTCGGTAGTTCAGGTAACGAAGCATTAATAGTGAACAAAGATGATGATGTTTATGCTTTGGGTTCAAATTGCAGTGGATGTTTAGGATTAGGTGATTCTCATGGAAGTTTAGAGCCGAGAAAAGGTAAAGAAAAGAAATATTTTTTAAAGTTATTCTGCTAAAATGTTTCAAAGATAATTTGTGATGCAAATAAAATTAAAAATATTTTTATGTGTTATTGTATTTATGTATTATTGTATATTTATGCTTTTATATCTGCTTCTTATGTATTATAGAGTACATGTACCAGTAATGGACACCCCTTGATGTTTTTGGTTCATAAAAAGAAAAAATAAATAAAATAAAAAATAAATAAATAATTTAGCTTTATTTTGTTTTTTATAATTTTCCCTTGCATGTTTTATAAATCTAGATGAAACTTTTAATCATACCAATCAGGAAGCAGAAACTATTGTTTCAAAGTTCTTTTTTTCAGTGGAAATCTTAATGAAAATGTTTATGTTCAAAATTGAATATTTTTGTTTGAATTGTATAAAAAAATTTTGAATGTTATATATACTAATGGCCATTTACAAAATTCCATTAATTTTTAAGGTTTTGAGAGGGGAGAGTCCATTACTGGGATAGTTAATTAGCCATTTTCCATTAATCAACACCCTATATAGACATTGCTAAAAATAAAAATGCAATTTCTGTGATGTTTAGTTTATAGTGCATAAAATATTTTGACTCAATTAAAAACTTAAATAATCTAATTTAATTTTTAAATTACACTTACCAAAATATATCGCGAAAACTTTTATAAATAGCTACTTTTAAGTCATTTTATGTGCTTAATAAAATTTCATATTTTATTCTCTTTTTTATGTATATATCTCTGCTTTGCATATTTTATAAACTGGCAATCAAACCTTTTATCTATCGTTTTAAGTCCCCTACTACCTCAATAATTTCATAACTGTTAATTCTGTGATGATTAGTATTTTAAACTATCCATTTAAAACAGGGTTGACAAGTTTCTAATATGCGATAGTTTAAACTGGTTTAACTATAATTTAAACCGTCATCTCAAAAACCTAAATTTAATAAAATTATATCAAAAGAATTATTTAGCAGAGCTAAATAGATTTTAATGGATAATTCCAAATAAAACTGCATAAATGCATTTTCTACATATAAACTGTGCAAATGTATTCTTGAAACCTATATTTGCTTATATGTGGTAAATTGCAGATAGATTGTTGCATGATTTTTCGTTTTTAATTAATCGAATAATGCATTCTTTTACAATAAATCCATAATTATTTGTAATAATTAAAATTATGTAGATGTAATCTAAATTTTGCAGAAGTAAATAAATTGTTTAGATTTTTTTTCATTTTTTTATAGCTAGATACAGAAACAAATCTATCCCATTTGGCAATTATGTAATGAACATATTTATTTTCCTTAAGATAAAGCAAATTCAAATATATTTCCTTTCCAGTACAAAACAGTACTTACTTTTCTCCCTACTAATGTTCTTATGGATGGTGCTTAAGAAGCTATTTTACAAACGCGAAAACATCCACTCATTAATGTTAATCTATAGATTTAAAAAGAAAAATATCTTGTTTGAAATTTTATACATTTAAATGATTTTTAAAAAGTAAAAATGAAAACAGTTAATAATGTTAATTCTGTGGAAGAATTAAAGATGAAAATAAGCAGTCGCCACTCGGCGACTAAATGTGAAAAACTGGCGACTAAAAATGTAGAAAGTACCGGCCAAATGCAGGATTTTCCAAAAGGTTTTTTGTCAAGAAATTGTGGAAAAAAATTGCAAATATCGTCAAATTTTTTTAAAGAACACGAATCTCGTGTAAGTATTGTCAAAGAACCGCGAAAAAAACGCGAATATCATCAAAGGATCGCGAAAAACGTAATATTGTCAAAGTGCGAAAAGAACGTAAATATTGCCAAAGAATTATGAAAACAACGCAAATATCGCGATAGAATTGCAAAAAAACGCAGTTATCGTCAGAGAATACCGTCAACATTCGCGACAGCAAACGCGAATACCGTCAAAATTCGCGATAAAGAACGCGAATATCGTCACAAATCGCGATAAGTAACGCGAATACCGTCAAAAAATCGTGATAATGAACGCGATTATCGTAAAAAAATCGTGATAATAAACGCGATTTTTGTCAAAAGACATAAAAACGAACGCAAAAACGCGAATTTTATCATAAAAACATGTGAAAAAAAGCGAATACCATCATAAAATTGCGAATATCGTCAAAAAACGAACTCAAAAAATGCGAATTTTATCAAAGAAACACGCTTCCATGTGTTTCTTAGTGAATATCGTCAGAATATCGCGATACGCAAATACCGTCAAAAAATCGCGATAACGAACGCAATTTTTGTTAAGAAGTTGTGAAAACAAACGTCAAAAAATCACAAAAAAGAAAAAAAATGCACATTATGTCAAAGGATTATGGAGAAAACGTATAATATTAATTTCAGGATACTCATCCCCCCCCCCCCCCTTCTTTATTTTTTAGAAAATTTGTTGTGAATTTCAGTTTTTTATTTTGAGTCAAATGTGCTAGTCTGTGAATAACCATTTTTTTTTTGGTCACATCTTAATTCTAGACAATAATTATAAAGAAGAGGGTAGGGGTTTCTTTATGTCGTTAGCTACAAAAGTGCATAAGCATAGTTGGACTTATTTCGCTAACTACATATGCATGTTACATAAAATTTTGCTGTTAACTTATAAAAAGTTTAAAATGGATTGGAAATTAGTATTTGAAGTTTATTCCAAACAATATAAATTAAAATATTTTTATATAGTTCATATATTACTTATTTATTCTAAACTCTTATATATTTTGTAATTAAATGAAATGAAATTAATTAAATTAATTCAGTGACATAAATGTACTTATTGGCTACTAAAGAAATTATTTTCACTAGCCAATAACTGGCTACTAAAAAAAATCAACCTACCCGCCAGTGGCCACTAAGCAAAATTCCTTATTTTCATCTTTAGGGAGAATTATCTTTTATAGTACGAGATCCGGCTGCAGAATCAGTGTACCCATCGAGTGTTTGCTGAAAACCAAATTTTTACACATATTTATGATTAGGAGAATTTATATCTACCAGGTTGCCTATCAAAATGTGGCCGCTAGTATTTCTAATTAAATTATTAATAATTCATAATCCGTAAGAAATTTCACTGACTTGTTTTTTCAATAAAATGTCGTCTACTTTACGGCAACATCTATAAAGACTCTGAAAAATCATGGTTGCCGTTGCGCACCTGGCCGCACCTCTTCGCAGCCAGGTATACACAGGTATGATTTTGTTACATTTATACACCCACAACGTACATTCATAATTTATATATCAAATTAAAGCTAATTTTTTTCTGTTTATTATTATATACGGTTGCCTAATTAAATCTGGCCGCAAATAAGGGTTGCTGGCTGTTAAATATAGTAAATAAAAGCGGTGGAGTGACGCTGCAGAATCGTTTGTTTCATACACTGTTAAAAATCTGCTGCATTTTGTTGCAACGCACTCCCTTGCTTGTATAGAAAACGGTTACTTGGCCGTGAAATGGAGCTTTCTCATTGATTGGAATAGAGATATTATATACAAGCGATGTATAGAAAACGGTTACTTGGCCGTGAAATGGAGCTTTCTCATTGGTTGGAATAGAGATATTATATAAAAGCGGTGGAGTGCGTTGCAACAAAATGCAGCAGATTTTTAACAGTGTATGAAACAAACGACTCTGCAGCGTCACTCCACCGCTTTTATTTACTATATTTAACAGCCAGCAACCCTTATTTGCGGCCAGATTTAATTAGGCAACCGTATATAATAATAAACAGAAAAAAATTAGCTTTAATTTGATATATAAATTATGAATGTACGTTGTGGGTGTATAAATGTAATAAAATCATACCTGTGTATACCTGGCTGCGAAGAGGTGCGGCCAGGTGCGCAACGGCAACCATGATTTTTCAGAGTCTTTATAGATGTTGCCGTAAAGTAGACGACATTTTATTGAAAAAACAAATCAGTGAAATTTCTTACGGATTATGAATTATTAATAATTTAATTAAAAATACTAGCGGCCACATTTTGATAGGCAACCTGGTAGATATAAATTCTCCTAATCATAAATATGTGTAAAAATTTGGTTTTCAGCAAACACTCGATGGGTACACTGATTCTGCAGCCGGATCTTAGACTATTAGTACAGGGTTAGAAATTAGCAGTCATTAGTTGCCAAATGCAATAGAATTATTCAATTTGGTGGCCACAAAATTCGGTACTTCTCTGTTATCCCGTCGACCAATTTCGTCAAACTAATACCCAAATTATACTTATTGATATAATATTTATTTTAAATAACAAAAAATACCAAATAATTATTAGAATATTAATAAAAATACAAATTAAAAGTTGAAATAAAATCACGCAATGACGTTTTAAACACCTTTATGATATTTAATGTCATTGAACATGACATTCATGGTCATCCATTATTGGCATTTAATCTTAGAATTTGGCGATAATTTTTTGGTCGATGAGATAACAGAGTAGTATCCAAAATTCTATCTAGTCATCAAATTTGATGCCTAAATCAAATTTTTCACTCTCTTTTTTTTTTTTTTTTAGACTACACTCTTATTCTAAATTTAGCTTATATTATCCCCCCACCTGTTGCACATCAGGGTTGCCGGCTTTTTTTATTTTTATCCATTTAAAAAAAACCAGCTAAAATTGAAAAAAGCCGGCTTTTATTTTTTAAGTGTTAATTTGCATTGAATTGAATCCATATTAAATTTGGATTGATTTATTTTTAATACATTTTTAATAATTTACTACTAAAAAAGTTATAAATTTCTATTTAATGTTTCAAATAAATAAGTCTTTATAACTTCTAGGAGTCAACTGTGAAGGCATTATGTCTGAAAAATATAAATCTTGGAAAAAGGAAATATACTCAAAAAATGTGTTTTAAACTTCTACATTTCATAGTTCTACTTATATTACACATTCTTAAGAATTATATTTAATGGAATTATGACAAAATTAGTGTTCCCTATAGATATAAAAAATGCACTACTGCATCATAAAAGGGCACTTTTGCAAGAAAAAAAATTGTTATATCCTTTAGAAAGGAAAAAAAGAAAGCAGCAAAATACATAATTTTTAAATATGATAAATCAAGTAACATTAATTTTGAATGATTTTATGATATAAAAATTAGAAATACAATTAAATTAAAACATGATTGAATAGTTTCATGTTCTTTTTTTAAAAGAAATGAAAAAATTCTATCATTTTTGGGCACACAAATTTAGAAATGCTACGGAATAAAAAAAATATTTATCAAAAATCTCTGGGTAAAATCAGAGGTGCATTTTACTACTTTTAAAAAGGGCAGGGTGCTGCACCCTTCAAAAATGGCCTAGAATGAACACTAACAAAATGAAACACATCAAAGCATTCATGGAAACATTGTTAGAGGTCAATATGTAAAGATTAAGTCATAAAATGAACAATGTTGAAAGAGAAATTAAGAAGGATTCAATATTTGAGGAAAGTTTAAATACATAATTACATAAAATTAAACAACAAAAAATGTTCTAACAAAATTTGTTGAATTAAAATTTGAATAGCTCTTTGTTATTTAAAAGTGCATATATGCCCACTTGCATGAATGAATATATTCATGCATATGCTAATTGAGAATACTGAAATAAATTGTGAAATATAATATTATGAAATCTGCATAATTCAAAATACTATTTTCAATAGTGAGAAATGGTGTTTTTTTATATGTGTGATTTTAAATGTTTATAGCGAATAAAACATGACATTTTAATAACTCTTAAAATTAGTTAAGTAATAAAACATGTAACTAAGTAACCTTTAATTTTATAAAGCAGTAAAAATGGAAAAACAAAGGTAGGATTAAAAGTCAATGTAAATCAGAAAAAGCACTTGGTATGGCCATTTTATAATTTAGCTGACATATTTGCAATTCTGACTATAAACCACTAGCAACTCCATCAATGTGTTATTCTAGTATTAATGTCTTCATTATTGAAAATTTGGGCTATAACACAATTTCTCATAATGAATCATAATTAAAATCCCAATTTTTCATATTAATAAATAAATTTATTAAACTCAAAGTAAATTAAACATCATTAAAATTAGTTAAAAGACACTTAAAAATGTGTTGCTTATAATAAAAAGGCTTCACTGTATAAAAGCCAATTATGGCCAAAAAAGGCCAATTTTGGCCAAAAAAAGCCGGCTAAAATCAATAAAAGCCAACCGGCTTGGCTTTTTTTAATTTTAGCCGGCTTTTTTGCAACCCTGTTGCACATACTTGAAGAATCCTGTTTTCTATAGAAATATTAGACAACATATGTTTAAGACAACCCTTGACATTTGTCGATCACCTTTAACCTGACTTTACTTTAATCAATGACTGATAAAATTGACCTATGGCCATGTGCCTCTAAAACTCTCACACACCTTGTTTGGAAAGCATGGTTGAAAACTCCCATGTGCCTGTCAATCAAATCTAAGCTAACTTCATGTTAACTAATGAAAGATAAAACTGAAGTTAAGGGTGTATTCCAATCCAAACTGCTTGTTTTCTGATTTTTCTTTTAGATTCACTTTTGCTTTCAACTGCATCAAACTGGGAAAATCTCTTATTTAGAAACTATATAAGGTGCCGTTTCTGTTGATTTTTTGATACAGGCAGAAAATATTTTAAAAAATGCAGTCAAAGATAGTCATTTGAACCAAATTTTCTGAAGTGCGTAATCTGGGAATGAAAAAAGAGATCATGCTGAGAAAATAATTGTTTATATAAACCATATTCTAATGAATTGAAAGAAAATTGAAACCACACGGTATTTTATACATCCCTTTAAAAATTACCTCATCAAGTTTCATACGTTTACTTTTAGAAATGTATCCAAAAATTTTAAGCTGCTCAGGATGAAAAAGCAATTTTTCTAATACACCCTTAAAGCCACATTTCTAAAATTATATGGACTCCAGTTGCCTAGATTCTTTTGAATATCTGCTACATAAAAGTGTGCAAAACAGAGAATTTATTTAAACATCCAAAATATTTTTTTCAAATTATAAATAATCTCAGTTTAATAGTTTTAAATAAGTGCTAACAAAAAATGCATAGTGCTTTTAAATTTTAAGTTAATTTTGTGTGGCAGTATTTAAACGATAAAACATAGTTTATTATGATTTTTTTTTTTCCGTGCAATTTAATGTTAAGAAAAGGTCGCTTCTGAGCTTTTCTAATTTAATATAAGACAAAAATCTTGCATAAACAAATGAAACAAAATAATAGATTTTTTATTTTTTAACCGTTTGACTGCTATGCAGCGCTATCGCGCTTCTAGATTTCAAGTCTAGACAAGCCAAGCGGCGCTATCGCGATATCATTTTAGTACGAATCTATCTCTGCGCGTGAGCAAATATTTTGCCGCTCTTGCTAAGATTCAGACTCGTACTGAAATGACAGCGCGATAGCGCCGCTTAGCTTGTATAGACTTGAAATCTAGAAGCGCGATAGCGCTGCATAGCGTTCAAACGGTTAATATGATTGACATTATCTAATCTATAAACTGTGAAAGATTATCTATTGCATTTGAAAAAACTTGGTTAATATTTCATAGTTTTATAATTTAAATTATGTTTTAATTTTTCAGTTGAAAGTCTTTGTAAAAAAGGAATAGAAAGTTTTGCTTATGGTAGTGGACCACACGTGTTAGCTATTACTAAAGATGGAGAGCTTTACAGCTGGGGCCACAATGGTTATTGCCAACTCGGAAATGGAGGCACCAATCAAGGACTAAGCCCTGGTTTAATATCATCTAATTTAATTGGTAGAAAAGTTACTGAAGTTGCTTGTGGAAGTCATCATTCAATGGCATTAACAAATGAAGGAGAAGTAATCAGAACTTGTATATTTCTTTTTATCAGTATTTTTATTTCACATTTAATATAGCTTATAAAGTCAATCTAAATTGTTAAATGTAATAATAATAATAAATATATTTTGGTGCTGTTTAAGAAATACCCTTTTTCTTTAATATATCCTAATATATGGTATGTATAAATACTATAATGTATATATGTAAAACAATTATAAAGTAACATAGAATTCCTTATACACAAAAGGGAGAAAAAATGAATTCATTCTTGTTAAGAATGATATTAAAACTAAAACTATGTATTTAAATTTTTATAAAATTTGCTTGATTACAGAATATTTTTAATTTCAACACAAACTCTATGAGAGAAATCTTACATATTATTTTTAATTGCACTATCTTTCCTGCATCCATTGTTTTCCCGCAATGATCGTTTTATTTCTATGGTCCCTGCCCAAATTATACTTAAATAATGCTAATGAAACCTGCAAGCATCGTTCTTTAAAAAGTCGTTTTTTCGCATTCATCGTTGTAAAAGTTTTCTCTTTGTCTAAATGAAATTGAAAGTCATGCAAATCCATATGGCATACAAACTGGAATTACTTCTTTTATCCTAAAATAACTTGTTTGTGTTGATGATGGCGACAATAATACTGATGAAGAGCGATCAAGCAAGACGATCGTTCTGCCAAGCCAAGCTAGAAAAGAAAAATATGCCCGCCAAACAAACGCCTAGAACATAATGACCGCTTAACTGCTTATTATACTCGAGACAACTTCTACATGTTAAATCGACCAAACATGGCATTTTAAAATTTCAGATATTTAAGAAATCAAATATCATAGAGAAATAAAACAAAAGGTAGAAGAATCTAATGAAGAAAAGCTTTAATTTGAGATCAAATTCATGTTTATAAAATAAATATAAAGAAAGGTACAAGATTTTTTTTTAAAAACGTCGAGATACTGAAAATGATCACTTTTTTCTTCGTCAAACATTTTTTTTTTTTTTTTTCAATCAAGGTACATACTTAAATAAGGGGCAGAAAAAGCTATAGAGTGCATTTTCAAACAGGTAATTATTCAAGCTATGTGCTTTTGTAAATTTCGGTTTAAAAAAAATAAAATTTCTATCCTTAATAAGCCAAAAACTGCTAATTAACAAATTATGCCAAAAGTATGATAAACTTGCCAATCATGTACTAGCTACATTATAGTAGAGCAAATTATTTTAGGTGTTGCCACTTCAAGTTTCAATTATTTTTTCGAATAAAACAGTGTAAAAGTTCATTTTTAGAAAGATCTTTAAAATAAAATTAACTTTTGAAGAAAGAAATATCTTCTAAAATGTAGTCATTTAAAATTATTAGCATTTAAAGTTTAATTCTTGATGTAAACAAAATTTTTGAAAAAAAAAAAAATGAGTTGTGGGATTTTTATATAAAAAGTGAACTATGATAAATGATATTCGCTTTGGGTTTGAGCTGAGAATCAACATAGATAACAACTTTGACGTCAATGTATGATGAAATACGATTTTACCATAAAATATTTATTTTAAGGAGGCAATCTCTGGAACTGCTGAACCAATTTGTAAGTTATATTAACCAATAATATTTTATATCATATCAATTTACGGCCATCTTTCCATATTTTATCCAAATTTCTAAGCAATATTTAACCCATAACCATACAACGATTTATTTATAGATTACCTACAACTGGACAAAACTTTTAAATTTCAACACCAGTATTTAAGTACGGAAGTGTCTGCTATCTAAATGTCTGAATAAGTAGCAATTTTGGATTCTAACAACGAATTTGGATACACAGAAATTAGTGTCAAATACAAAAAGATGGTCTCCAGACCAATGCTCACCAATTATATCAATCAATAATAGATTGGCATTTTGTTTGCGGAAAGACAAACAAATCAGAAAACATCTTTGGCTTCATTTTCTTAGGAAAAAATGAATTCGTGTTTTCAAATTAATTATGAATTTTTTATGTTGAATTATATTTAGTATGCTAAAAGATGTTTACTGAATACAGATAAAATGATTTACAGGATCACGCGAAAAAATAGATTTATAGCTGTCAACGAATGACAATTTCTGCAAGTGAGCTGAACAGTAAAAGTCAGGCAGTGCATTCACGGATAGACAAACAAATCAAAAAGTATCTTTAACTTTATTTTTCTAGGAAAAAAGTTTTTAAATTAGGTATTCAATTTTATGCTGACTTACATTTAGCATGCTAAAAGATTTTTACTGAATACAGATAAAACGATTTACAGGACCTTGCAAAAAATAAATAAATAAAAATAGATATATGGTTGTCAACGAATGTCAATTTCTGAGTGTGATTTTACTAGTTTTAAGAGTATTTTAGTCTGAGTTAAATTTCAGCTTAACAGTAAAAGTCAGGCATTTCGTTCGCGAACAGACAAACAAATCACAAAATATCTTTGGTTACATTTTCTTAGGAATAAATTAATTCGTGTTTTTAAATTAGTTATGCATTTTTATGCTGAATTACATTTAGCATACTAAATGAAGCTTTTGAATACAGATAAAACGATTTACAGGACCATGCAAAAAATTAGACATATGCCCGTCAATGGATGATAATTTTTGGAAGTGTAATTTTACTAGTTCTAAGAATATTTTAGTCTGATTAAATTTAAGCTAAATAGTAGTGTGAATGTAAAGGTAGCAGATAAAATACAGGGCTGTACAAATGCATTCAAGCAAGTGTCCGTGTATTGGTACAAATTGCTGAAAGAGAAATTTTGATGCATTATTCGTTTGCTTGCTAAACAAGATTTTCATATTATATCTAATTAAAATACCAACTATAGATTTATATTTTATTTCAATTTTCGTATTATATCTAACTAAAATACCAACTATAGATTTATATTTTATTTCGATTCTATCATTTTTTAACAAAATTTTCATTCTTCATCAAAGTTAAATACCATATAAATTGAAGAATGATACTTTAAGAAAAGAAGTTGATTATCACTGCTTTTAAACGATTAATTACTCTAAGATGCACTCATACTTCCTACTTACAGAAGATCTACAAGAGCTCATTTTAATATGAGTGAGCAGATTATTTTAATTTTATGTAATCTTTTTTTTTAAAAAAAAGAAATGATATCTACTAAAAAACACTTTTCAAAAGTAAAAAAAGCCAAGCAAAGAAAAAAAAAAAAGGATGAAAGTTGTGTTTAAAAAATGGTATGATATTAAATTTCCAAGCTTATATTATGGTATTTATTTAACATTTTCCATTAAAAAAATTGCTATTTGTAAGTCAATGCCTTTGCATATGTTGATATAAATCCTTTTCTCTTGTACTAAATATATCGTAACGTGTTTTGAAAAAATGTTTTAAAATTATACATGATGGGCTTGGCGGTCATCTTTCCGTATTTTACACAAATTTCTAAGCACCCAATTTTGTAAAGAAAAGCGTAATGTGTTTGTATTAAGTACAATTTAGAAATTCTGATTTTAACTACAGATAGATATATTTAACTCATTACCAGCTAGCGATTTATTTATAGATTACCTACAGCTAAACAAAACTTTTAAATTTCAATACCAATGTTTAAGTATGGAAATGTCTGCTTGAGTAACAATTTTGAGTTTTAAATTTTAACTATGCATTTGGGTACATAGAAATTAGTGTAAAATATGGAAAGATGGGCACCAAGCCCATCATACATAATTTTAAAATATTTGAATTTTCAAAACACGTTACAATATATTTAGTACTAGAGAAAAGGATTTCTATCAACATATGCAAAGGCATTGGCTTACAAATGGAACTTTTTTAATGGAAAATGTTAAATAAATACCGTAATATAAGCTTGGAAATTTAATATCAGACCATTTTTTAAACACAACTTTCATCCTTTCCCCCCCCCCCCCCCACCCTTTACTTTTGTTACTTTTGAAAAGTGTTTTTTAGTAGATTGTATATAGCAGAAGATGCAGGTAAGTTTCCATTGATAAAGATATTATGAAATGTGGTGTCTGTCCTAAACATAGAAATGTGTGATAATCCAAAAAATTAAAATAATGGCAAAAAAAGCAGAGGATAACGTTCATACCGATAAAGCTGAGCCACCAGTGTTTTTTTTTTTTTTTTTTTTTTTTTTTTTTTTTTTTTTTAAATATCAATTTTTTATAACTTCAATTTATTTCTTCTACAGTTTAGTAAACAAAACATTTGTATTTTTTAGTATACTGTATACATTTCATGCATTAGCAATGCATAAATATTGTTTTTTCGTTTTTTGAAGTTAATCCACATTCATCGTTTTTTCCCGCACCCCTTAAAAAATGATGGACCAAGGTTCTACTGTGTTGGCAACTGGTGTAAATGGATAAAATACAATTAGCGTTATTATTGTTATCCAAATATTGATTATTTTATTCAACTATTTGCCCAAATCACTTTTCGTTACATTGCCCATTTGTATTTGTAAGATATTTCAGTATGATTTTTAGTATGTTTCATTGATTAATTTTTAATTTGTCTATGTCTTTTGCAGGTTTATTCATGGGGTCAGAATAATTGTGGTCAAGTTGGTTTAGGCACAACAACTAATCAACCAACACCTCGTAAAGTGACAGCAGTTATTGGTATTACTCCATTTTGCAATTTTTCTCATTCTGCCTACATTGAAAACATTTAAAAATTTTACTATTTAAAAATATAGTTGCAAAATATCAAATAGATGAAAATAAATGAAAACCCAACAATTATTTAACACCTGTTTGTGAATATGGTATTAAAAGATTGTTAATCAATTATGTAATGTAAAGCAGATTTAATTTTAAAATAACACTATTTTGTAAAAATGGTATTATTTGTATTAAAAATATTAAAAACCAATTATGTAATAAAAACTATCTGTTATGTTAAAATAAATTATAAATGCAAATTATATGCTTGAATTAATATGATTGAAAGCAATTTATTTATAGTGACCAAAATAACTAATTAAAAATAAAAAACTATTCAATCATTATCAGATAAAAGTGTCATTCTATTGAAAATCATGTTTTTAAATTTATATAAATAAAAATTTAGAGGTTCCATATTGAAATGAAACAAAAATCTTGGAAACAAGGAGCACGAAAATAATGGGGGAGGAAAAAGGAAGTTAGAATTAAAAAGTCATAGACTTGAAATTAGATGCTCTCCATATGGTGAATAGACCAAAAATATAACACTAATTAAAATAAACTACTGCAAGTGACTTTTTTCTCTTTCATTATTATCAGTAATTTGTTTTTATTCATAGCTATTGATAATTAAATTCTACATTATTTATTTTGTAGCATGTTTTAAAATTAATTAGATTAATTAGGACTTGTAATTAATGAAATACACTGACTGTAAACAGTGGATGCTGCTATTATGTCTCTTAGTGAGAGACTTTCAGAAGAAGAGATTGTTTGAAAAATGCTGATTTGTTTTCTGTTATTATAGTTCTTATTATATCTCTTAGTGAGAGACTTTCAGGAGAAGAGATTGTTTGAAAAATGCTGATTTGTTTTCTGTTATTATATTTAAAACATCTTATAAATGGATAAAGATAATATAATGTTTTAACAATTTAGGTCAAATGTTAATCATATATATTATAAAGCAGAAGTTCTGAAACTTCCAAACGAGTGTTTTCATAAACTACCTGATGGATTTTTTTGCCGATTGTATCATTCGATAGGAAATATTTTTCCGAAGGTTTATGATTCAAATTTACAGGGATAACTCTGATTTTTCGTAGTAAATTTCGTATTTTTCGGTTATTTTTGACAAAAGGGTTGCCAGTAGCTGATTTTGGCGAAAATTATAATTGCTAAAAGAATTAAATTGGCTATATCTATTAGAAATATAACAAATATCTTGCAAATAATAGCAGAAAATAACTACTGATAATAATAATAAAGAAAGACCGCTTAAATGAGGCGTAATATTGTAAAAATATATTTACCTTGAAAATAAAAAAAAATATTTGTAATGCTTAAAAAATAAATTAACGCGAAATATAACAATTGGTTCAACTTTTGGCGACTTATCCCTGGCGTTAGAATAAAAACATGAATTTCAGAAATTGATTAAATGAATTTTGAATGATAGTTATTTCCCTTTTTATTATTTTATTTCTCTTTTTTATCGAATTTCCGTATAATATAACTTACAGCAGAAAAAAGCAGATCTGATTGTAAAAGACACTGTAAGTTGTGAGTTACTATTTGTTTCTATACCATTTTCATCTTGCTTTTGTCGCCAAAGAATGTGTTTTTAAGCCGAAAATGCACTACTGACTTAATGCCTGACTTAGGTTCTTAATGGTCGCAATAATGTTTTTTTTTTTTCCAAGTGAAGATAATTTTTAGAGTATATTTTAATATTGAATCGTAAATTATATAGATATGAGTGTAA
Organism: Maratus speculifer; assembly: GCA_964019185.1. Classification (NCBI taxonomy): domain Eukaryota; kingdom Metazoa; phylum Arthropoda; class Arachnida; order Araneae; family Salticidae; genus Maratus; species Maratus speculifer. Next base: position 192,186,420 of record OZ025290.1, on the reverse strand, counting down.
CTCTTTTATTTCTTTTTGCAAATGTTTTTATTGTTAATTTAATTTTTCTTGCGCCATTTCGTCAATTTCACTTACAGGAAAAATTTCAGTTTTAAAATTTAAAAACTGAAGAAGGAAAGATTACCCCATCGATTAAAAATCTACCGTAATATTAAAATAAATATTAATTATGTCATCAAGTGATTTTTACTTCGACATTTTATTTCTACTTTTATATATGGTCTGCTAATTTGTTTTTCGTTATTTAAATGAAAAAATATGTTAATCTATATAATCTGGCTAATAGTTTGGCAATAATTTGTATTAGTATAAATTGGCGAAATTGGTCGACGATATAACCAAGTAGTACTGAAGGAAAAATTTTGTAATTCAAAGAAAATTTATGCAGTTATGCGTTATTACTATAGATAAATTCAACATTTTGAAATAAAAAATTCCTGCTGAATAAAATTTACAAGTCTTTTTTAATTGACCATTTCCTCTTCAATATTTCTTCAATCAATATTTCGCTATTCTCTTTTACGCAGGCTAAAAAAAATGTTTTTTGAATATTTTATTAGATAAAACGTAAATAACATTTTTCTATTTTTTTAAAAATATTTTTAAAATCTAATTCTTCCATTATGTGTCTTACAGGACAAAATAGCAGATTTACTTTTAAAAATGGTTTTATCTGTTAATTATATGTTATTTGTTTATTTGGGTGTTTGAATTTACTTTTGTCGTCAAACAATGCGATTTTATACCAAGAAGGCATAAGCCGGAGCGATGTTCGCAATTAGTACTAAATTCTCTCACTCTCTTTTAAATTTGTGAGAGCATTTTTAGGATTTTTTTTTATGTTTAATTGTAAATATATAAATAGCAGTTATAGCAATAAAAAAATGCGTATAATGTTTAAATTTTAGTATAAATGTCTTCCTCATCCAAACTGTAAAATAATTTAATTGCAACTTTTTAAAGTTTTGGCGCAGATGTCACAGACTCACCACATTCGCACGATTGCAACAAAATGGCGATTTTATGCCTCACATGGTAAACCGACTATGGTTGTTTATTTATTAATAAACTATTTATTAACTTTCATTTTGTTTTTTAAAATAATATAAATCATTTTGTTCTATAGCTATTAATTAAACTTTTTTATTTATTATTTTGTATTCAAATAATACAAAATAATTAAAAAATATTTATGAAATTGGTAATTAAAAACCAAGTTCTCCAAATTGGCGCCAGAAAAAAATTGCGCCAATGTGGTGCATACATGACATCTGTGTCAAAGTTTTTTCACTATACATAAGTAGGGAAAATGCAGTATAAATACCGATTGAAGTTTTTTTCCAAATATGGAAATTTTGTCACAGATTTGGTCATATACTCATCGAAGTATCTCACTGGCGCCAAAATGGCATTATTTGCCTCATATGGTAACCCAGCTATAGTTGTTTATCTGATGATAAGTTGTTTATTTATTTTCATTTTCTTTTTTAAAATGATATTTGTTGTTTTGTTCTACAGTTACTTTTTTATTTATTGTTAATTGCTGTTTAAAATGATAGAAAATAATAAAATATATATAAATTTCTTTGGTATTCTAAAACGAGGATTTTGCCACATTGTAGTTGCAAGAAAATCGTGCTAAACCTATTGCGTATATGATGTCTGTGCAGGAATCTTTTGTGAAATATGAAAAGTGTAAATTGGCTACTACTTGATTATCACGTCAACCAATTTCGCCAAATCATTCGCCAAATTATACAATTTTACATAATTTTATCTTAAATAACTAAAGAGAAAATGCTTAAATACGAAAGAGCAAATAATTTTGTTTTCATTTTTCAGAAGGAATTTTTGCAATAATAATGTAATTGTTGTAGTGAGAATTTTATTTTTTTATTTTTTATTTATTATTATTTTTTTTTATCGTTGGCAACTTGCTGTAATGAAAAATGTTTATTTTTTTTCCTGCCAATTGTTTTGTAAGAGCTGGTTTTGTCAAAGCCATGTTGAGATGGTATTCAAATTTTTGAACCCTTCCCAATTACCACCCCCTCGGGCTGATTTTGCTCATTTGCAATTCCCACTGAGATAATAACCATCTCATTGTACTTGACGAGTTTGAAGATGGTTCTTGCATAATTGTGCCTTTTATCGCGCGGACAAAATTTAATATATATATATAAACTTTTTAGGTGGGAATAGCTTTGGGTTCCTGGCTTCACATAATGAAAAGTTGTGAAGAAATTTTTCAGAAGTTGTACCATGGTAACGACTGTAATAATTAATATTTCTTCAGATAAGGGAAAATTTTAAATCCAGTTGCCATAATGGTCTCATTTCGATTCCAAATGTGCACTGTTAGTGATAAACTAAAATAGTTACTTCTAAACAGCTGTTTTTTGTGCAACATTTAAGATAATTTAATATCACAATGGTGTCTGAATCGTTTTCAGCAATGAGCAAAGTGCTGCTGGATTTCCAAATTATTTAAAATACAAATTTAAATTCACCAGTTCGTTTCATCCATGGTTGATTTTGAAATATTGACCAGCGCAGCGGGCATAGCCTGCTAGTTTGTACTAAATTTGATTTAAAATTATCATGCAAATTTTCTATCAAATGTCCATAACTTTCCTCATGTATTTTAAGTTGTGGAAAATTGTGTTTAATGTTTTAAAACATCCCGTCTGATAAATGTTTTTTTCTTTAATGATAAAAATTCAGATTCTAAACACAAAAACAAATTATAATGTAATAAAAAAAATGTGAGTAACACTGGCATCATAATAATGAAGACTATGTCAATAGCTCAGACTCCATTTATTTCCTATTTTTAGCAATTATATTTAAGTAGCTCTCTAATTCCATGCTCAACAAATGCAAAACTTTCTGATTGATTTTCAACCATAAAGTCATAAAATTGGCAACCTTAGCTATTAAAGGGATTTGGAATCTTAATACCGTTTTGCATTTTTTGATAAATAAATTCTTGAGTTATAAACAATTTTTGTCTCCAGAACTAATGTCTATTTGAATTCCATTCATTGAGATATTTCATAGCACTCCAAATTTCATACATTTATCTCTGACAAAAACTGATATATAGAATTTCACAAACAATTTTAGTACTTATAAACTAGTCAAAATTTATTGCTATAATTACTATGAAAATTACTATGTTTTAGATTTAAGTATTTAATACTGATACCAATTTGTCCTTATCTTAATGTATTTTGCTACAATATTTTATCTTTTAGGTTCTAGAAAGTGCATTTCCATTGCATGTGGACAAACATCCTCAATGGTAGTCTTAGACAATGGCGAAGTATGTATGATTTTAAAATCATACATTATTAATCATTGAAAATTATTTGTTGATTTTCAGATGATCAGTTATCTCTTGTTTTGGTATTTTTTGTAAATCTTAATATTCTCTAACATGTTCGTAATATTTTTATACAATTGCTTTCATTCTCTTTTACCTAAACTCAGATCACGAAAAGTTTTTCTCTTTAGATGCTCAATAAGCTCACTGGTAATATTTGTCAATATTTTATTCAACACTGGCAGAATTTTGTACAAAAAAAAAAAAAAAAAAAAAAAAAAAAAAAATCTGCTTTATTCGATTATTTTATAATTATATTACATGGTGAATGATAATGACAAACGTTTTACAAAACATGTTTGCCCAGTTTGTTGCGTGTTCGGTAAACAGGTTCTTCAAACTTTTTGCTATCTGTATACTTTTAGGATAACATTTTCTGTCTTTTTTTTTTTTTTTAATATTAAATCTAGTACTGTTAAAAGTTATTTGAGAATTTTTTTATTTTTTTTATTTTTTTATTTTTTTATTTAATCATTATATAATTCCTTTATTTTTGCCTTTCTGACTTGTTTAGTTAGCTCTTAAATAATAATAATAAAAAAATTATCATCTATAAACTTTTGGGACATACTGTATTTTATCTTGGCAGTGAGCTCTGGTGAAATTAATGAAAATTTAGAAATAAATGCAAAAAAAAAGAAAAAAAGAAAGAAAAGATTCTTTTTTATTTATAATTTGTAAATAGTAACAAAAGTTTGTTATCTAAAGGAGTGTATTTGGGATTATTCACTAGCTCATAAAATCATATGTTCTTTAAAAAAGAAAGTTTGTAAAAATGAATGTTTACTTGTGTTTCTCTCATTATATGTGTGTGTATGTTTTTTATGTTATTAGTTTTATTTACACCTCATGTTTATTTGAAGGTATATGGATGGGGATATAATGGCAATGGCCAGCTTGGCATTGGAAGTAATGCAAATCAAGCTAATCCTTATAGAGTTGCAAATCTTCAAGGAGTCGTCATTCAAAAAGTAAGTTTTGTTCAGATAAATGTAATATTAATTTATTGTATTGAAAGTTATTTGCATAGTTACTTGAAGAATATAGATTTTTTTTTTTTTTTTTATAAAATATTAATTAGATGTAGATGAAACATATTAAAAGCTCATTTCTACTTGTAACCATTTAAGAGTATATTTCAATCCAAATTACTTATTTTCGGATTTATTTTTAGATTTACTTTTGATCTCAAATACATCAAACTGGCAAATTCTCTTATTTAGAAATTATATAAGGTGCCATGTCTGTTGATTTTGATAAATGTAGAAAATAATACAAAAAATGCAGTTAAAGTTGGTCTTTCAAACTGATTTTTTCAAAGCAGGAGATATGGAAGCCCCCTTCCCCCCCCCAAAAAAAAGGTCATGCTGAGAAAATAATTGTTTATAAATCAAATTCTAATGATTTGAGCGAGAAATGAAGCCACACAGCATCTTATACATCTCTTCAAAAGCAACCCCTGCAAATTTCATGCTTTTACTTTTAAAAATGAATCGAAAATTAACAGCTGCTGAGTGTGGAAAAACGTTTTTTCGAATACACACTTAATCACTACTCCAATTTGTTCAAAGACAATCATGTGTAAGCAAATTTTGTCATGCTCGTAATCCTCACTGACTCTTAAGTTTAGTTAATATACTATAGTTTCTTGTTTGGTTTTGTCTCTTTATTTTAAGTGCTTAAGATTAAATGCTAAATAGTGGTGCAGAATTGGCAAATTTGATTGAACTGGATCAGAATGCAAGAATTTTTAAAATTTAGAAGATGTGTGTGACTAAAAAAATTGATTTGTAAGAAAATTATGTGATGATTTAATGGTTAAGCATCTTATATATATATTTTTTTATGTTTGTGTTGTTTTCTGTGTTCTTAAATATCCAAATAATTTAAACGTATGACCGAGCAGAATATGTGCTATTGTACTATAGAAGATTTGATTAAAAAAAACAGTTCATAGAAAATGATATGTATCATACAGCACGATAATGCTGTATAGTAGAGCTCAGATGCATCTCTTAATGTTAAAGTCCAAAGTTTGCACCTTAATAATTTTAGACCCAATCATTGGATTGCGACGAAATTGAAAAACTGAAGTGTCCTACTCTAGACCTCAAAGTTTATCGAATTTCATTCAGATCTACCGATTAGTTATGAAGATCCAACTTTTCATTGTCACTTTTGATTGTCACTTTTTCTCTACATGAAACAAAATTAAAGGGAAACAACTCTGAAAAAACATAAGTTATGCTAAAAAACAGAAAATACGTCAAAGAACCACAAAAAAAAGGAAATTTTATCTATTGATTGCTTAAAAAAATGCAAAATTCATCAAAGAATCATGGGGAAAAAAATGCTAATTTCTTCAAATAATCGCCAAAAATTCGTGAATTTCATCAAAGGATCAATTAAAAATGAACATTTCATCAAAAGAGTGGGGGAAAAAAATGGGAAATATGTCAGTTCTAAAAAAATGGTATCAAAGGAAAAATGTGAATTATGTACAAAAAAATCTAAAAAAAAAAAAAATCTAAAAAAAAAAATAAATAAAATTATGTCAAAAGATTACAGGAGAAAACCACCAATATGTCAGATTCACAAAGAAAACAGAATTCGAAGGATTGCAAAAATAGCACAAATTTCGTTAAAAGATCACAATAAAAATGCGAATATCATCAAAAGATCATGGTAAAAATGCAAATTAAATCAATCTCAAAAAAGGCAAATTCTGTTAAAAAATCTCAGAAAAAAGGGGAATTGAAAAAAAAAAAAAAAAAAAAAACCTGCCCATTTCTTTGAAGGATTTGAAAAAAAAACGTGTGAGAAAATGTGAATTTTTGTCAAATGATTGCAGGAAAAATGTTATTTTTGTTAAAAAAAAAAAAAAAAACTTGCGAATTTTGTGAAACATTGCAAAAAACTCGCCAAATTTCATCAAATATTATGAAGAAACTCTGCAAATATCACAAAAAACTCTCCCTCAAAAAAAAAAAAAAAAAAAAACCATATACAAATTTTGTGAAAAGATTGCAGAAAAATCCCATGTAATCCCCCCCCCCCCCCCCTCCCTCAGAATATTTTTAGTCACATTTGGGGGTACGTATTAATAGTATTTTATGGTAATGTGAGCTTTTGTACTATTTCATTCCCTTTCCTTGTCTCGAATTATTAGCATAATTGGTTTTGTAAGCTTTATATTTTCTTCACTCAAAACTTACCAAATATTATTAAAGCCAATCAAAATACACACTTTAGTTATAGTGTCCAGATCAGTTAAATTGTGATCCCCTTTCTAAAGCAACATGTCACAGCCATGGAAATGAAACTTCAATTTCTCTGCATGAATCGAATTTTTGACAACCTCCTTAGCATTAAGGACTAATTTATTTCCAATCCAAACTGTTTATTTTCTAATTTATTTTTAGATTCACTTTTGCTCTCAAATGCATCAAATTTGCAAATTCTCCTATTTAAAAACTATATAAGGTGCCATGTCTGTCAAATTTTTGATAAATGCAGATAACATTGCAAAAAAATGTAGTCAAAATTAGTCTTTTAAACCAAATTTTCCAAAGTGGGAGATCTGGAAACCAAAAAAAAGGGTTATAATGAGAAAGTAATTGTTTATAAATCCAGTTCTAATAAATTAAGTGAAAAATGAAATCACGTGGCATTTTATCAGGGTTGGCAAGTTTTTGACGGTTTTAACCATGGTTTAAACTGTCATGTCAAAAACCTATATTTGTAAATAAAAATATTTATTTATACATATATAATCTACCTATATTTATATTTAATAAGTAAAATTTATTTGTTTTTAATAAAGAAAATGTTTTTAAATATGTTGTAGAAGAAATAAATTTAAATTTTTGAAGAAACATATTTTGAATATTAAACAAAAACCTTAGATTTTGGAAAACTTATCTTTTGTAATATTATTTATTAAATTTTAATGTGTTATTCAAAATATGCAGAACTTTATATATAACCAAATTTAGTGTACAGTTTAAAATATTAAAGATTAGACATGTTCTGTAATCAATTAGGAACAGAAAGATGTTCAAAACTGGTTATGTGCTAAGTGGGGCAAATGAATTGGATTATTGAACTAAATTTCTACTTTGATAATTTTCATTTGGATTGTTTCGATTATATAATCAAATTAATTGGAAGAATTTAATGAATGTTTTATTTTTTTAAATTATGTATTTAATTACATAATAAAAAAACTACATAATATTTTGTGTTTTAGAAGTATTTCATAGATCAGTATAATATTTTTTCTGTTTTGACTTTTACAATTGTTATTTGGTCTTTCAGAAAAATCAGTAATTTTGAATTTTAAATCGTCAGTCATTTTTTGAATTTATAACTATATAAAGATAAAAAATTAACTCCTTACTATAAATATCTGAGTATCTATTTACAATATTCAACTTATTTATTTACTATGCTAAAAAATTAGCTTATACAAATACTTATGAATTTCTTTCTTTCTTTCTTTCTTTTTTTTTTTTTTTTTTTTTTCACTGAATACTGAGCAATTCCATCTCAGCTCAGGCAGGGCATGTCCAATCACCATCACAGATTTTTTTCAAAAAAATTCAGTAGTTAGAACTAAGTGATTTATAAAATTTCCTAAAAGGATTTTTCCCTAAAAAATTTATTTCTCTGATTACAGCACTTTAAAGTTCATGATAAAATTGACAGTTTTCAGAAAAACTGAAAAACGCTTCATTTTGAAATGAACACAATAACAAACATATTCAACATATTCAGTCAATTTATTTTTTATAAACAGTTATTAAACTGAATTTTACTTTGGCATAGTTTTAAAAAATATAGTGACATTTTTACTTAATTAAAAAAATTAGATTTTAAGAATAAAAAATATAATTATTAGTGAATTTAAGATTTTTTTTCAGAATGAAAAAAAATATTTTAAAGCTAAACATTGACGGCAATCTAAAGACCTTTAATGGGCATTTTACAGCAAATTTTATTTTAACTCTAAGGTGCTTACAACTTTTGTAATTCAATTTTAAATTATGCAAAATTTTGTAAAATCACTACTTTTGAAATGCAATTTCTCAAAAACACCATTTTTTAAAAATCTGATAATATGCTCAATTCATACCTTATTAATCTCTAATAAATACCTTACAAGCAAATCGTGTGTTTTTGCTTAGAAAATTTTATATGATTTTTTGAAAATAACATGTTGTGTGTATTTTTCAACAGACCACAAAGTCAAGCTCTTCCTTATTTAACCGAACTTGTAATGTAATTAATATTTCAAACTAAAAAATACATCACTAGTACATAATTATTACTGTTAAATTATAGCTAATCATTTGCTTAAATTTAAAATTGCGTAAAATACAGTCAATAATAAAATTAGTATTGATCATATGTCATTTCATTCCATACTCATAAATGTGCTAAATTCATCTACAGTGTGTTAAATATTTTGTTATATAGTATGGATATAATATATTAAAATGCGAATACATACATTACAACTGAATTAGATTTTTTTTTCAAGTTTAGTTTTTTTCCAATTAGTTTTTTTTTTTTTTTTTTTTCTCAGAAAACCAGAAGATCAAGCTTTTTCTTATTTCTCTGTATTTATAATAATATTTTTTAATGAAAAAATAATAATATGCACATTATTATGGCAGATAAATATAAGCTAATCTTCAAAAATTCCTATTCATAAAATTAAATAAGCCAAACCCCTTAAAAAAAAAAAAAAAAAAAAAAAAAAATCTGCGCTTGTGATGCATTTTGACTTTGCTGAAAATTACTCACTAATACTGCCAAATGAAGTACAAAGGTACCACTGGCAGAATACTCATATCGTTAGTTACCTGCACAGCATACTTTAGAGAAGAAATAAAGAGTTTTATCATTGTTTCTGATGATTAACTCATGATACAGCTCATGCTGTTTGTGACATAGAAAAAGTAAAAAAAGAATTATTTAAGTTGTATCAATTACAAACACTGGAATCACCTGTGTATATATCAGATGGAGCTGGAGCACATTTTAAAAACAAGTATCCGTTTTATGAATTGCACAAAAATAAAAATGTACTGAAGTAGAGGATATTTTCAGGTACTGGCCATGTTAAAAGTGCATGTGATGCTATTGGGGACGGGGACTGAGACAAGCACTATGCAACAAAATTTAATCTCCAAAAGGAGCCAATAAAAGCTATCCAAAATTCTGTCTCATTTGTTGCTGAACTATCTTCTCTGCCAAAAAATAACATTCTAGTCCATCCAGACAGAAATATTATTCAATCCTATAGAACTAATAATGAGAAAGAATATGCTAATGCAAAATCTATTGTTGGTATTAGATATAAACAATATAGGGTGATTGTAAATAATGAAAATTATATGGAACGAGCAAGTAAAAATGAATTGACAAAAGTTGAAACCTTCAGCCAAATGAAAAGACAATATTCAATACATAGTTTCCAAATCCGTGATTTCATTGGATGCATTTATGAAAATAATTGGAGGATAGGACAAATCAATGGTATATCAATCACAACAACTAAATGACATTAAAGTATCATTCATGTACCCATCATGGTCCATAGATGAAGCATTCCAGTGGCCAAAAGAATCTGGAAAGAAAAAATATGAATGTGCATTACCATTGGAAAATGTGCTTCTAGAAACAGAAAAACCAGTTACAATAGGACAATCTGAGCGACTTCATACCTTCAACGATAAGGAGTTGAAGTTAATTTAAGAAACCTTCACTACCTAATTCTTCTGTTATGTATGTATTTGCACATTAATATATTATATCCATACTATATAACAAAATTTTTACACACTGTAGATGGATTTAACACATTCATGAGTATGGAATGAAATGACATATGATCAATACTAATTTTATTATTGGTTGTATTTTACACAATTTTAAATTTAAGCAAATGATTAGCTATAATTTAAGAGTAATAATTATGTACTAGTTGTGGTGGTTACTCCATAACCCCCCCATATGTTTAATTTAATTCATTTTTATTAGCCATTTTATTTCCTATTACCTCCTTTTTATTAATGTTCTCAATTTAAATTTTATTTCGATTTCGCTTATTTTCTTATCGTCGCCTGTAATGTTTTCTTTCTTACTTAGCTTTCGAATGTTCCAAGCCGGTAAAAATTCTGTTTGAAATCATTCCTTCCGGTTTAAAATTTGTTCGAGAACTTTTTCGCTATTTCTTTTGGGTGGAACTTCCGTTTATTCGGACACACCCCTAACCTATCAAATTAAATTCCACAGGTGACGTATTTCAAGCCGTTAAGTACATGGCCACCGGCTTTGGCCTTCCTTCTTAAGATGGTTATCAATTTTATTCTTATTAGTTACATATCTTTTCATACTGTATATTGTAATTTGGCTTATTTTTTCCTCACCCTCTCTCTTGCTCTCTGCCAAATTGGCGTATTTTGCATTTACAATAACCCTTTCTCCTTTTCCCCTGGGCTCGCGGCCACCTGCGTCAGTTGCGCCGATAGACACCTGCTGTGATGGATGCAGTCGTATGATTGAAAGTTTTTAGTGTAATTTCGGGGCCGAGGTGCTCCCCCGTTAACGAAGGATGGAACGGTTTTTTTTGTTATGTTGAGATTATTACGATGCTGATTTTTTTTAAGTGCGGCAAAGAAAAAGTGCTGCCCTCAAAATTCATCTAGGAAAGTGATGTTGATTTCTGTTAAGCCAAGTCCCTCTGTGCTGCGAGGAGCAATGAAGTGGTTTAATGCATTCCTGAATGTATTCGTTTGTGCCTTCTCTTTTTGGAAATGATGTTGAGTTTTTAAGGCGGCCAGTAGCAAGGCACTTCTCACTGCAATAGCATCCCGAAAATTGTTTTGTTTGTGCATTCTCTTCTTGGATTACGGAAATTATATAAGGTCTCATTATACGTCTTCAGTTTATGCTCTCGTGTTATCTTCACAAGTGTTGTAAAAATGTCGTCACGTATTTTATAAATATTCATTCATTTTCTCATCATCTCTTCATCAACGAGTTTTCTTCTACAAATCTAATGTGCCCAATTCTTCGATAATCTTTTTATTCTCCATCCTCTGAGAAGTAGGCAGAGGTGAAGAACTGTTTTGTTTTCAAGAAATAATATTATAGTTTACATGACGTCTTGGTGAAGATTTTTCTTTCGTCAGGTGAAGAAATTTTATTTACATAAGTCCTTTTTACTTCATTATCTGGCCCAATATATATATAATTTTTTTAATATTTACGGGGCGTTATAAAGAAAATATTGGCATGTATCTATACAATATGAAGTATGATGTATTTTGTTTTGAAAGTTCAAATTATGAGAGGTGTTCTTTTTCAAAAAGAAATAATAATTTATTCTCCTTTTATGTCATGAAGAAAATTGTTTAATTACATGTTGTTGAGATATCTAGAATATGTTATGAAAAGAATTTTTATTGCTTGGAGATAGCAATAGTTGTGATTAACATATGTTATGAAATGGTTGTTTATCAAGTGAGAAATTAATATGTACGAGTCACCAAAAATATAAATTTGTGAAGAAATATTTATTCATGAAAAAAGCAACAAGTTCTTCATGAAATAAAATATATTTTTTTTTTTCTTCGAAAATTGTTCGTATATTAATTTCTTGTGCCTATTGTCTGGATTTATTTGTCATCAAAAGCCAAGGATTCAACAGGTAACTTTTTACCTTTTTAATTTTATATTTTTATAACTTTATACTTGATTTTTCTTCATCATTGGATAAAGAATATTTTTATTATTTTAAATGAAATAATGAAGAGAGTAATTAGGGTCGTTTGCAGGCCCCCATTCTCCGTGATGTGCTATCATTATCACGATCACTTTGGCCTAATTGTGGGTAGAGGCAAATAAAAAGTGCTTTTTCCCCTTTCAAATAAACATAACATTATATTTCCTTTGATACCCTGACCAAAGCGTCAGCGCAAACACAACACTTAATTTCTTTTGGAGCCGTGACCAACGCTTGAACATTCTTCATTATTTTTTTTTCAAGTTATTTTTCTTCATATAGTGATTAATGTTTTATATAATTATATTTTGTTGGGTATGGTGCAGTAATCAAATACAATATTTATATTGATCTTGTATTGAAATAATATTTTTCTGGAGCAGTGCATGATATATATACAACATAATTTATCAATATATTTCTTCTTGCATTATTATAATTTATAACTAATATATGCATTATTTAACGGTGGTACTGGTAAAAATTATTGTTCATGCTAAGATAAATTATTCTTCTTGTCATACATATAATAATTTATGTTTTGAGCCATATTATATATAAATATTTACATAAAATATTTGGGTCTTATATTCTTCATATGATACTAATATGTTAGTATATATTTTTCTTCTTTTTTTTAATATATAAAAATGGTTTATGACGTATATGAAGGTCATCAATATTTTAAATAACGAGTCAATTTATATATATATATTGTTCATCATAGGACCTGCCAAATAACCAAATTTATCATGCCATACATTGAGTTCTTATATTAATTATTTCATCATGCCTCCAAAAGCCAAACTAAATATTGCAATCCAACCTTTCGACGGTAACCCTCAGACTGTAGAATTTTTCTTCGATCAATTATCTGACTTACAGGAACTAAATAACTTTACAGACAAGGAACTTTTTGTTCTCTTTAAATCAAAACTTGAGGGCACCGCCTTACTCTTCTTTCTGGAAACTCAGTCACAGCTCAAGAACTCTAATTTTAGTGAAATTCGAAAGGCATTTATAGACTATTTCTTACCCACAAAAAAGTCTGTTTCTCTAAAATCTTTACAGAACTTGACCTTAGATTCAAATGAATCAGTTAAAAATTTTGCTTTTCGGTTGGATAAACAACTTCGACTTGCTTATCCAAAATTGGATCTTTCTGCTCTTAATTCATTAAAGTTTACTCATTTTCTTGAGGCTTTACCTAAACAAATCAAACGTAAAATCTTAGAAGAAAATATTACGTCCTTCGAATTAGCTCTTGAACGAGCAACTTTTCTTCAAAATATTTATGACTCTCCCCCTAAAAAATCTTATGAAAATTTTAATCAAGCCTATTGTATCGATTCTGAAAATGTCCACGATAATTCTAGTAATACTCTTCATAAAACTCCTATAAAGCATACGAAGGATAAAATTTATCACAATTCTCAAACCAACTACTCTCCTTTACAAACTCAAAAGGACAGTTCTCATACTTCTCGTAATTTTCAAAGAAGACCTAGGACATTTTCGCCTTCTCCACCGAGACAAGAGGCTACAAATAAACGTAACAATAATTTTCGTCATCAAAACTTTCACCGGAAACGTCCTTATCAACCAACCTTTGACAAATATTCTCACAAAAAAAATTCTACATCCTTTTATCACAGACGAGATGTTGTGCAGTGTGCGTTCTGTGGGAAATTTAATCATCGTATGGACTCATGCTACAAATTCAAAAACATTATTGGTAATTCTAATCAAAACTCTTCAACTCAGGTTTCGTCTCACCCTTACAGAAAGAAAAGCCACACCTCTTCTTCTTCTGAAAATAACAATGTTTATCATTTAAACAAATAAGGGAGACTGGTTCTACTGACCGCCTTCTCTCCCGTAATTCTCATTCAGGGTCAGTACACTTTAACAACAACAACAACAAACATCAACAATTGGACAAACGCTCGTCAGTCACTTTAGTGTCATCCACAGCTGTCCAAACTTCTCCTATGACATCTAAATTTAACAAATCTTCTTGTTCATATAATTCTTTGCCTTCCAAACAAAATTTTCAAATCAACGATGACATACAAGAAAATCATGTCATATGCAGTTCTTTTAACAACTCTTATGTTCTTCCATGCATCCTAATAAATGTTCAACATAATGAAATCGCCACATTAATAGATACTGGATCAAGTTTATCTCTCTTGGATGAAGAATGCTTTAATAGCATTAAATCCAGGCTTCATTACAAATTTTTATCCAGAAATGTATCTGTATCGACCATAAATTCTAAGGTCTTCTTCAAAGGATGCATAGAGATAGCTTTTAAGATTGATAAATATTTTTTTCATCATGTATTTTACCTTACAAAAATTCAAAATGTTCACTTTCAAGCCATACTTGGCTTTGAGTTTATTAACAAACATTCTATTACTATTTCACCAAGCTTTAAGTCTATATTACTTAAAGACAAGCACATTCCTTTTCAAAGTTATAATGAATCTCCTACTTGCTATTTTATGAATGCTGAATATAATTATGTTAATTCAAATGTACCATATTCTCTTGATGCACACAGAATGCCTTCTTATGAAAGGTCTATATCAAATAATCTAATGAATGATACTTATATTGATAATACATGTACACATTATGATAATTCAAGTTTACAGTTGTTCAATAATTATACAACCTATCCTTATAATTATAATGTTCAAAATAATGGTTTGTTTACAAATAATATGGCTCATTCTGCTATGAATTTTCATAATCCTTATATTGATGGTCATTCTACTTATTTTTCTAATTATTTTCCAACTGATTATGCTAATGTGGTGAATTATGTGTCTACTAATGATAATAATATACTTAACAAGAATTCCTCATCTAAAAATACTAGTGATAGTAGTTATGTTGGTGAAAAGCAACCTCATTTAAGTATGGGTAATAAAATTTTGGTGAGTTCCAATATGGTACAATTACTCAATAGAGAATTAATACCTCCTAATTCGTTTGTTTATTTACATGTGAAGTATCTGAATCCTCCATCTGAATATTTTCTTTTTAAACCCAATTTAAAAAACAAGGGTCTGGTATTACATGAATCATTACACTCAAAATCTTCCATTCAAAATGATTTATTTTTGGTTGTATGTCAGAATGTTTCAAAGCTCGATATTCATTTAAATAAAAATTCAATTATTGGTGAATGTATCAATGTAGATGAAAAAGATATTGAGGAATACTCTTTTGATTTAGAATTTGAAAATGAGTATTGTAACCTAATTTTGCCATCTGAAGAGATTAAGAGAAAACGTATTCAAGAATTATCTCCAAATGACTTTGATCTTAAACATTTACCTCCTCATGAAAGGGAAGCTTTAACAAAATTATTATGTAGTAAAGCTCTTGCTTTTTCAAAATCTCTTGACACTTTAGGTCATACTGACCTGGTCAATCCTCAGTTTACCATGTTAAATTCTCATCCAGTAAAAACATTACCTTTTCCTGTACCTCAAGCACTCGAGCAAGAAGCTCTTGACCAAATTAATCAAATGTTGAACGCTGGTATTATTGAGAGGTCAAATTCATCTTGGGCGTGTCCCATGCTTCTTGTTAAAAAAAAGAGAACTGATATGTCTAAGCCTCAAAAGTATCGTTTGGCTCTTGATTTAAGATTGTTAAATTCCATAATAATTCCATCTTCATATCCTCTTCCTAGAATTCAAAATCTATTGGTGCAGTTGTCAAAATTTAAATATTATTCCACTCTTGACTTACCCTCTGCATATTGGCAGATTGCTGTACCTAAAGATATGCAAGATAAACTTAGTTTTACTACTCCATGGGGAATTTTTACATATTTACGTTTAGTATTTGGCTTGAAGACGGCCGCCAGCACTTTCCAACAATTAATCGACTCTGTGATTCAATTATCTCAGATTGACTCCTGTTATGCATATCAAGATGATATAGTAGTGGGCGCTAATTCATTTGAAGAAATGACCATGAAACTCACAAAGTTATTAGACACCCTTATTGCTAATAACATTACTCTGTCTCCTGAAAAATGTGCATTTATGCAAACAAGCATTAACTTTTTGGGTTTCCAACTTACAGATCATAAAATTCTTCCTATTACAAGTAATATTTTAAAAATTACCTCCTTTCCAAAGCCTAAAACCAAGAGGCAAACAAAGAGTTTTATCGGCTTGTGTTCATTTTATAGATCAATTATACCTAATTTTTCTAATTTGATTACTCCTCTCATTGAAGTCACCAAACCTAAAAATAAGTTTTCTTGGAAATCTGAACAAGAAAATGCATTTAAAGAATTACAGGACATTTTCTTTCATAAACCTATGCTCAATCTTCCTATCTGGAATGAAACATTTTATGTTAATACAGATGCCTCAAAAACAGCAATATCAGCTGTTCTTATGCAGAAATTTGATGGTGAACTAAAACCTATCTCCTATTATTCTAAAACTCTATCTCAATCAGAAAGACACTACCCTGCCATCAAATTGGAACTTTATGCCATTTACAAAGGCATAACTGCTTTCAAATACTATATCTTTGGTCGACCCTTTATTCTATTGTCTGATGCAAAACCTCTCAATAATTATAAAAAAGCTACATCACCTGCTGATATTACTACTCGTTGGATGTTAGAACTGTCTGAATACTCGTACACATTCCAACATGTTCCAGGCAAAGAAAATGTCTTGGCAGATTTTCTAAGTAGAACTCCTCACATTCCTACTGAAGATCTCAATAATAATCCAGATCTTATTTCTTCACAAGAACCTCTACCCATTGTTGATAATCAAAACGATTTACATAATGACATTTCCCAATTTCCATGTGGTTTAGTTCACAAAGTCCACCACACATGTCATCTTCAAAGTGACTCTTCACTTCTAACTAAGGATAATAATCAAGATCCTTTATTAGAAATTCTTGATCACACCATCTTCTCTGAACAACAGAAGGACCCAAAAATCAAACAAATTTATGAAGATCTTAAAAATAACAAAAAATCTAAAAGTTTAAATGGCTACTATATTAATCCAAGTAATGAGTTACTTTGTTATAATGGTCATTTCTCTTCAGAAGATATCGAGCTACACAAAGCTGTTTTACCTCTATCACTTCGAGCAAAGGCCTTAAGAATTGCTCATATTACTCATACTGGAATTCATAAAACCATTGTTAATCTAAAGAAAAGATTTACCTGGAAAACCCTTGTTTCTGATACCATTAATTATGTCAACTCTTGTGAAATTTGTTTAGTAAATAAGAATCATAAAAAAAACACTGCTCCATACCTACCTGCACCACTCCCAACAGCTCCCAATCAAAAGGTCTCTATGGATTTACTCGGCCCATTGAGAAATCGTCAATATGTGTTAACAATGATAGACCATTTTTCTCGTCATTTAGAATTATATGCCTTGAATAATATCAGTGCTGAGTCAGTTACAAAGGCTTTATTGCATTATATTTCCACTCATGGAAAACCTGAATTAACTCTTACTGATCATGGTTCTCAATTTACTAGTGATATGTTTGCATATTTTAACAAAAAGCTTGGCATTAAGTTGGAACATAGTTCTGTAGCCCATCCCCAAGCTAACGGTTTAAGTGAACGTGTCAATTCTCAAATAAAATCGTCTGTGAACACAATGGCTTCACAAGGATGTGATGTACCCACTGCTCTAAAAATTCATCAATCCATATATAACGCTACACCTCATCCAGCTACAAAGTTCTCCCCAAATCTTCTTCATTTTGGCAGAGAAATAAATGATATTTATTCCAATTATAAATCTCAAGTTTCATGGAAAATTCTCAACACTGCATATGAAATTCATAAATTGATGGATGTTATTGAAAAAATATACTATCAAGCTTACAAGAATAACGAATCATCCAGACAAAAGGTGTACCAAAAATCCAGAGAAAAATTAAAGTTTTCCAACATCAATGTTAATGACATTGTTTATGCAAAATTTCCTACTGTGTTTAACAAAAAGATACAAGGCCCATACGTGGTCAAGAAAATAATTTCTCCTGTGCTCATTCAAATTCAAGATCCCAATAATAGTCATGCTTCACCAATGTTGATTCACACTAATCGAATCTTGAAGCTTCAAAAGAGAAATGAAGCACTGCAACATCCTTCAGTTTCTTCAAAAGGTGCATCACATGATCAATCAGCTGTTGATAATGCATCCTCCACTCCTGTGAGACAGCACTCTTCTATTCAAGTTTCAAATCATGATGCAGCTTGTAATACTTCTCCTCAAATTCTTTCTTCTTCTAAATGCCAGCAAACATCTTCATGTTCCAGTAAATCGGTACTGTCACAAGCTCCTCCTGATGGCACTCATACTGGTGCTAAAAGCAAATCCACTCAATATAGAAGTTATGATCTTCGTCCTCGCAATCATAAACTACATAAAAAATAGACTAACTCTCTTTTTCCTTTTACAGGATGACTTTTGCTTTGTAATATATTCAGTCGAAGCTAGCCGCACTGATTGTCCAGCAAGAAGAATCGCTATGTAATTTTTTTTTTTCTTTTCTCCAGGCTGCAGGCAGCTGTTATTTTTTTTTCATTTTATTTAAGTCTTCTTCTCCCTGGTACAACTCAACGGTCATCCTCGGGATGTATGTATGAATTTTAATAGTTTTATTAGTTACTGCATTTATCTATAAGTCATAATTCTTACAATATTTACACATAATCTCATGTATGCCATACTTTTAAATTTTATAAAGTCTTTAATTACAATAGTTGATGCAAAAAATGGAGAAAGAATTTGTCTTTTTATATTCTTGTTATAATACTATATCATTATTTAAAGTGATTTTTGACAAATGTTTCATTCTAATAAGAAAGGTGAAATTGTAATTGATATAAGGTAAACATAAAGATGAGTACTCATCAAATTATTTTCTCTATTGTGTCTGCTCTTTACAATGCATGCATGTTTTAACATTTAACCTCTTTAAAAAAAAAAAAAAAAGAAAAAAAGAAAAGAAAGTGCATGATAAACTTATTCATACTAATATCTTCTTCTCTTCTTGTTGAAATATAGAAAGTGAATGACTCACAATAAGTAAATTTTTTTTTATATACTTTTGTGTATTTATACTTTGGATCCAAAGATGTTGATTGAGTCAATATATATTTATATAAAGCAAATTCTTGATTTATGACAAATGCAAAAGTGATCACTTACTTATTTTTGTTAAAAATGCTTTGAAAATTACAAGTAAATATGTTCAAGATGTCTTTTATATAAAATTTTGACATAATTCATTTTTTCTTTGTAAGTTGACATTAGCAAGTCATATATAAGATTGACATATTCATATAAGTTCCCTTTTTTTTTTTTCAAAGTATGAAACATCTTATGTTTTATGTTTATTTTGAATGAAGTATAGCATTAAAGGTATTTATGCAAGTATTGTCAATTTATTTTAAATATGTTCAAGAATATTTCTTTATGAGAGTGTAAAGATTCTCTCTTTGAAAATTATTATATTCATTTTGAAGATATTTTTATTGGAAAATAATATCATGCTTTTATTACCATTCTTTTTGCAACTTAATTAATTTTATTTTCTGTGAAAATGTGTTATTGAATAATACTAAAGTTTATTCATTTAAGATTTATTGAAAGCTTAAAAGGCTATGTGGTGATATAAAAAATTTTTTTTTATGAGAGCATAACTAATCTCTCTGCACCATTTATATATTTTTATTGTTATTCAATTTTCAACTTACAAATTCATCCAATTTTATTATGTGTTATTTGAAACCATATATGTTATATATAGTTATAACATGATTCATATACAGTTATAGTATGTTTCATTTCATTGATAGCTAAGACTATAAATATACATATTATTGTGTAATCAAATATTTTGACATATGCTAAAGCATTCTACTATTGTGGTGCATTGTGCACAGCCTAACAAGAGACTCTGCAAAGTTATGGACTGTTGTTTTGCACATAGACTTTATTTTTTTTTAATATATGATAGATACCTCTGAAAGAAACTTTGTATACCTTTCATGTTAACATTTACTACAGTTGATATATTTTCATAAGGATTACTATATTAACAGTAATTATTTTTTTTTTATTATTTAAATATCATGTACAACAATTATGTATATTTTTATAACTATTTCTGATATTTATTTTGTGTAATTATTTAGTATATTTGTACATGTGTCAGAAAATATTGTCTCGATGAAAAATTGTTCATTTTTGTCATCTCACCAATATTTTCTTTCGGGGGACCCTGGGTAATATGTGGTGGTTACTCCATAACCCCCCCATATGTTTAATTTAATTCATTTTTATTAGCCATTTTATTTCCTATTACCTCCTTTTTATTAATGTTCTCAATTTAAATTTTATTTCGATTTCGCTTATTTTCTTATCGTCGCCTGTAATGTTTTCTTTCTTACTTAGCTTTCGAATGTTCCAAGCCGGTAAAAATTCTGTTTGAAATCATTCCTTCCGGTTTAAAATTTGTTCGAGAACTTTCTCGCTATTTCTTTTGGGTGGAACTTCCGTTTATTCGGACACACCCCTAACCTATCAAATTAAATTCCACAGGTGACGTATTTCAAGCCGTTAAGTACATGGCCACCGGCTTTGGCCTTCCTTCTTAAGATGGTTATCAATTTTATTCTTATTAGTTACATATCTTTTCATACTGTATATTGTAATTTGGCTTATTTTTTCCTCACCCTCTCTCTTGCTCTCTGCCAAATTGGCGTATTTTGCATTTACAATAACCCTTTCTCCTTTTCCCCTGGGCTCGCGGCCACCTGCGTCAGTTGCGCCGATAGACACCTGCTGTGATGGATGCAGTCGTATGATTGAAAGTTTTTAGTGTAATTTCGGGGCCGAGGTGCTCCCCCGTTAACGAAGGATGGAACGGTTTTTTTTGTTATGTTGAGATTATTACGATGCTGATTTTTTTTAAGTGCGGCAAAGAAAAAGTGCTGCCCTCAAAATTCATCTAGGAAAGTGATGTTGATTTCTGTTAAGCCAAGTCCCTCTGTGCTGCGAGGAGCAATGAAGTGGTTTAATGCATTCCTGAATGTATTCGTTTGTGCCTTCTCTTTTTGGAAATGATGTTGAGTTTTTAAGGCGGCCAGTAGCAAGGCACTTCTCACTGCAATAGCATCCCGAAAATTGTTTTGTTTGTGCATTCTCTTCTTGGATTACGGAAATTATATAAGGTCTCATTATACGTCTTCAGTTTATGCTCTCGTGTTATCTTCACAAGTGTTGTAAAAATGTCGTCACGTATTTTATAAATATTCATTCATTTTCTCATCATCTCTTCATCAACGAGTTTTCTTCTACAAATCTAATGTGCCCAATTCTTCGATAATCTTTTTATTCTCCATCCTCTGAGAAGTAGGCAGAGGTGAAGAACTGTTTTGTTTTCAAGAAATAATATTATAGTTTACATGACGTCTTGGTGAAGATTTTTCTTTCGTCAGGTGAAGAAATTTTATTTACATAAGTCCTTTTTACTTCATTATCTGGCCCAATATATATATAATTTTTTTAATATTTACGGGGCGTTATAAAGAAAATATTGGCATGTATCTATACAATATGAAGTATGATGTATTTTGTTTTGAAAGTTCAAATTATGAGAGGTGTTCTTTTTCAAAAAGAAATAATAATTTATTCTCCTTTTATGTCATGAAGAAAATTGTTTAATTACATGTTGTTGAGATATCTAGAATATGTTATGAAAAGAATTTTTATTGCTTGGAGATAGCAATAGTTGTGATTAACATATGTTATGAAATGGTTGTTTATCAAGTGAGAAATTAATATGTACGAGTCACCAAAAATATAAATTTGTGAAGAAATATTTATTCATGAAAAAAGCAACAAGTTCTTCATGAAATAAAATATATTTTTTTTTTTCTTCGAAAATTGTTCGTATATTAATTTCTTGTGCCTATTGTCTGGATTTATTTGTCATCAAAAGCCAAGGATTCAACAGGTAACTTTTTACCTTTTTAATTTTATATTTTTATAACTTTATACTTGATTTTTCTTCATCATTGGATAAAGAATATTTTTATTATTTTAAATGAAATAATGAAGAGAGTAATTAGGGTCGTTTGCAGGCCCCCATTCTCCGTGATGTGCTATCATTATCACGATCACTTTGGCCTAATTGTGGGTAGAGGCAAATAAAAAGTGCTTTTTCCCCTTTCAAATAAACATAACATTATATTTCCTTTGATACCCTGACCAAAGCGTCAGCGCAAACACAACACTAGTGATGTATTTTTTAGTTTGAAATATTAATTACATTACAAGTTCGGTTAAATAAGGAAGAGCTTGACTTTGTGGTCTGTTGAAAAATACACACAACTTGTTATTTTCAAAAAATCATATAAAATTTTCTAAGCAAAAACACACGATTTGCTTGTAAGGTATTTATTAGAGACTAATAAGGTATGAATTGAGCATATTATCAGATTTTTAAAAAATGGTGTTTTTGAGAAATTGTATTTCAAAAGTAGTGATTTTACAAAATTTTGCATAATTTAAAATTGAATTACAAAAGTTGTAAGCACCTTAGAGTTAAAATAAAATTTGCTGTAAAACGCCCATTAAAGGTCTTTAGATTGCCGTCAATGTTTAGCTTTAAAATATTTTTTTTCATTCTGAAAAAAAATCTTAAATTCACTAATAATTATATTTTTTATACTTAAAATCTAATTTTTTTTAATTAAGTAAAAATGTCACTATATTTTTTAAAACTATGCCAAAGTAAAATTCAGTTTAATAACTGTTTATAAAAAATAAATTGACTGTATATGTTGTATATATTTGGTATTGTGTTCATTTCAAAATGAAGCGTTTTTCAGTTTTTCTGAAAACTGCCAATTTTATCA
Source organism: Maratus speculifer (assembly GCA_964019185.1). NCBI lineage: Eukaryota > Metazoa > Arthropoda > Arachnida > Araneae > Salticidae > Maratus > Maratus speculifer. The sequence goes on along the minus strand of OZ025290.1, from coordinate 192,163,287 downwards.
TGAACTTTAAAGTGCTGTAATCAGAGAAATAAATTTTTTAGGGAAAAATCCTTTTAGGAAATTTTATAAATCACTTAGTTCTAACTACTGAATTTTTTTGAAAAAAATCTGTGATGGTGACTTGACGCATATCAGTACTGTCTGCCTGAATTGAGATGGAATAGCTCTACTATAAAATTTTGTATATAATATCTTAAATATTCAGTTGTTGAATAATTACGTCTTGTCTTACCCTGCTATCAAAGTAAATTACATTATTTGTACTTTTAATACTATTAGAGTGTGTGCGGGGGGGGGGGGGGGGTTAGAGGTAAAAATGGTTTATAATGATGTGTAATAATAATACATATAATTAATAATATGCATTATATTTAAATTCAAATTAACCTACTGGATATAATGTGTTGTATAGCATAAAAAAAAAAAAAAAAAATTAAACACGTGTATCAAATTCCACACTTTTGAAAATCCTGTATTTAAACTTAATTCATTAACACTTATAAATATTAGCTTTGCATATTAAATAATTTTAGATATTTTAAATATTAATATAATAATAATAAATAAACAAGATATTTAAACATAATTTTTGTGCAAATATTTCTGCATGTTCAAACAACAAATTTTCTAGATAAATTTCTGAGATTTGAAATCTGTCGTTTTACCTTAATTTTTATTAAAAATATTTAAAGACCTGTTAATTACCCATAATATAATTAAATTTCAACAATATGTATGGCAACTGTTGCTAGTTTTAAAATTTAACAACAAACTAGTGTCCCACAGTAGATAGTGACTCTAAGGGGTTTTGACGGTTTAAACCTTTGTCATGTCAAAAAAAACCTTTTTGATGTCAAAAACTCAACCTTGCATTTTATACATAATCATATCAGCAAATTTCATGCTTCTACTTTTAAAAATGAATCTGAAAATGTATCAGAAAATTTTGAGCTGCTGAAGGTGGAAAAACATTTTTTTAAATACATCCTTAATTCTGCTCTTCTGTAAACCTCGACTATGTTACAGATTTGCTATAAATTATAATTGCCTCTTGTCTCAAATAAAAATAATATATAATTTTGATCATTTAATAGATTTTTAATACATTGTACAATGATTAATATTTTCAAGGATTATATTCATTTTTGTGATTAAGTTTTTTGTTATATAATGTGAAAGAATATTTTTTAGCATTAAAATAAAATGCAGAGAAAACAACATCGCAATTTTGCTCTTTTGCAAGACTGTCAGAGGATTTAATTCAATAATTTAGTTATCTCTCTTTTAATGAAAATCTTTGTGGTGCATTTCTCTAATAGACATTTGACTAATCTCCATTCAATTAACCTATTAAAACAAAGCAGAATATAATATATCAAAAAGCTATGTTGAAGTTCTTTTTACTTTATTTTCTTTATAAAACAGCAGGGTTGGGGTTGGGTTTCTTCCAGAAGAAACCTATTTCTTCCCAGACAATGGTAGAAACTGAAAAAAAAAAAAAAAAAAAAAAAAAAAAAAAAACAGAAGAAATGGAAGAAACCAACAGAAAACAAAAACATGCTCAAAATTAAAGTATATTAACAAATGTAAAATAATTAAACTAAAAATTAATTATATTAAATCTAAATTGGAAAATTTAATTAATGCTAAAAAAGTATATATTTTTGTTATTTTATATTTTGCATTCATCCATTCTAAGTTAAAAAATTAATATCAGCATTGCTAAAAGTTTTTTTCCCCGGTTACATAATACTTTGCTGCAGTATGGAAAATGAGAACTTTAATGAATTTATTTTATACATTAATTATTATATTACATTACTTACTTTAGTAAAATTGATGTAAATTCAAAGCAGTGTCTTTTATTTAAATGAGTTTCATTCTACTGTTGCTAAATGATCGTACAGATCATTACAGTATAACCTCGATATCTCGAATCTGTCTGGAATATTAAAAAATTCGAGATACAGAGGCTTCAAGTTATCAAGATTTTGATAAAATTTATAAATCTAATCTCACCAATTGCATTTTGCTGTAAAAAACTAGATTCATCAAAAAGTACATGTAATCTACTAATAATTAACAAAGTACATTTCTCAATTTTAATAATTTCAAAATTTAGCTACACACATTGAATTTTGATTAAATATTATCCAATTCGTCATCAAGAAATTCATTCAGTTGTTTAGGAAGAAAAAGCCCTTAATTGAAATCTGCCATCTCACAGGAGCTTTTTGCATTTGTACAGTTTCCTCTAGCACAGCATTTTTTAGAGTTGTAAGATTAGACAAGGGCTTTACAATTGTTTACATGAAGAGAAGAATGCATATTTTACTTTTAGCAATCTTTTTACTGATTCTTATCAGCCAATCAACAAAAATTGCATTTGTCATCCAATCCTTTATATTTGAAGTATACAGGCTTAGAAATGACTTAATTTTAACAAAGTACATAGGCTTTTTAGATCATCCTATCGTAAGAGGAGGAAGCTTTTCTTTACCACTTCGATTTGCTGTTAAGAGTACAGTTACATGATGTTTATTCCAGGGTTGGGTTTCTTCCGGAAAAAACCTATTTCTTCCAGGACAATGGAAGAAATGGAAAAAACTGGGAGAAACCACCAGAATCCAAAACAAATGCTCAAAGTTAATATTAAAGTTAATTAACTATTACAAAGTTAATTAACTATGTAAAAGAATAAAAATATAATTACATGAAATCTAATTTGAAAAATTTAATTATTAAAGATATTACTTTTGCAAAGATATATTTTTTAATAACAAACTCCAGGTTCAGCAGACATTTCCAGGTGATGGATTTTTACTACTGTAGAGGATGGGATTTTTTATTATGGAATGGATTTTTTGTTAATTACTCCATTTATATATATATATATATATATATATATATATATATATATATAAAAAGGAAAAAGAAACTACCTACAAATTGTTTATTTTTCATACAAAAATATATTTTCATATAAATGTGCATCACTTTAAACTGTGCAACAATAAATAAATAATTTGTAATTTTTTATATTTTTCATCTAGCATGAATATTTCAATGCTGATTTTAAAAGATTAGTGTTCTAAAAACATCTATGGGCATGTCAAAATGCTTTAAAACTACAGTAAAGCATCGTTTATACAACGATCACTTATACGACGTTTACATTTATATGACGTTTTAATGTGGACCCGATTCATTCCTATTCATTTTAATGTAAAAATATATCTTTTATACGATGCCCAAAATCGTTTATACGTCGATTTTTCAATTTTGTATAGGTTTATTTTTGTTTGTTTTTCTTGTGTATTTTACAAACAAGCGAAAGTTGGCAGCTATGAATGACACCAAAGAGCGTGTTTAAATCCACATTATAAAAATATGGGCTGGTGTTCGATTAGTCTGAAAAATCAGCTTACGTGTAACAGATTACACTGGGAGGGTGGAGGGGTCATTCTTTTTTCGGGGATGGTCAGCTTTCCCGACCTGTTTTAAGTTGCAAATAGACTATCCTTCTAATTGTTATCAGTATTGGCGACTTTTAGTTGCCCACGCGGCATTTTTGATCTTTGACTTTAAATGGAAAGGAAATGATGTACTGTAAATTAGGAATCTTTCGGTGAAACATAAATAAAGGTATGCATATTTAAATTGCTTACTATCCCCCCCCCCCCCCCCCTCCTTTTTTTTTTTTTTTTTTTTTTTGTTATTTGTTTATTTTGGTTTGTTTAATTTACAAATTCATGCAAATCATCTCGTTAAACATTAAAATTAAGTGAAAACAAAATTAATTCTAGTTTTGGAAGCGAAAATCGATTATACGTCGTTATCGTTTATACGACGTTTTTAGGTAGTCCCTTCGGCGTCGTATAAACGATGCTCCACTGTATTCTAAAGTGTAGAACTTGGGGGGGGGGGGGACTTTATTTTTTGCTTTTATCCAATTTAAGTTGGGAAATTGATTGCAGCATCCTACTGCTAAAAAACTTTTTTGCTATACTATGCTGCATTATACTAAGAAAAATAAAGATTATAATGACTTATTTTAATACTGAGGATAGACTGAAACAGGTTTTTAAGGCCAAAATCGAATTTAGGTGACCTTCCTCTTTGGCCGAAAATGATAACATCAAAAAAAATTTTACGTAATTGTATGTTTTAATGTAATTAATACATACATAAATATACATAATTGAAATTAATTATATGTATAGTATTTATTAATTGTGTAAAACTGTTATTAATCCAAAAACTTTATTTTCATATACTATAATATGTAATTAATTCATCCATGACACAGAAAGATTTTCTAATTATATGAATTTCATTTAATCAAAAAATATTTTAGTTTTAGGTATATACATCTTGATTTTTCTTCTATAATGATTTTTGCGAATGATCATTTGTTATTCTAGAACTTTCTCAAAGAATATTTGATATCTAATGCAGTTTAAACTAAAAATTTTCTATGAGGTGATTTATAAATTATGACTGATAATTATAAACAATGAATTTCATTGCAATACATTCATTTGATCCGATACAGTTCAAATCAATAAATAATATTGGAAATTTCTGAAAGAAGAAACAAGATTCTTGGAATACTAAGTGTTTCGATTTGGCCTAATTTTCACCTACAGTGTCTCACAAAAGTAATGGGACACTTGTGCTTTATAAAAAGAAACTGCAATAAAATAAATAAACAAACATGTGCAAAAATTTTTTGGGTGTGTTTCATATTTAAAGTTAGTAACCATTATTACGTAACATACATTTTGTCAAAATATTAAAATATTAATTTAGTAAAAATACAATTGTTCAGAAAGGAGCAAAAAATGGCTCACATAAGTGATGGGACTTTTCCATCAAATATTTATCCAAAAATTTTACTTTTTAAAAGGTTTTAATATTTTGTTGAATTTCCTTTTACTTTTAAAACATGATTTAATCTTTTTGGGATGGATTCGACTAATTTTTTTTTTGATTTCTGGAGTGATTTTACCCCATTCTTCTTGAAGCACCGTTTTTAGTTGTTGTTTTGAAGAAATGGTGTGTTTGCGAATTCTTGATTCCAATTCTTGCCAAATATTCTCTATGGGATTTAAGTCTGGAGATTGTGGTGGTGTTTTTATTATTTCAGGACAGTTATATAGCAGCCAGAGTCTAACGTTCAGAGCAGTGTGCTTGGGGTCATTGTCCTGGTAGAATTTAAAATCATTATGAAGATTCAATTTTCGTGCTGAAGATTTCAAATTTTGCTTTAAAATATCAATATACTTGTACTGATCCATTATACTGTCAATAAAAACAAGATTACCAACTCCAGCGGACAACATACACCTTCATACCATAACTCCTCCTCCACCATGTTTTACTGTTGGTACCAAGTTCTGTTTGCGAAATTCTTCCCTGGGTTTTTTCCACACCAAGGTTCTACCGTCAGAACCAAATAGGGTCATTCCATGTCAAATCAACGAAGAAAAATATACTTTTGAGATTGACATCAAGCAATTTTAATGAAATTTGCAGGTTTGGTTCTACTCATGAAAAGATGCAATAAAATATTTTTTGTAGATTTTTTGCAGCCTTTTTTGGGAGGGGAGGGCTTCACGAAAAAGTGGAAAACACGTAAAAAATGACATTCTGGTAGTTACAAAAATACAATTTTCTCAACTCCTATGATAGATATGGAGTTTATCTTGGTGTTGCTTTGAAGGTCTTAGTGTGGGCTTTCATATGACATATCACTTGACTGGATTTATTAAACTTAATATTTCAAGGTCATCAAAAATTGTCTTTGACCTTGAAAATTTTAAAAAGTCCATTTTTGAAAAATCTAAAAAATATATATTTTTTACTTCCTAATGTGACAGACATTCTGTAAAAATTTCATATTGGGATGGCAATGGGATCACATAAAAATTAAATCAGAAGTAACTTACACTATAGGTAACTGTCATTTGTAGTCTTGTGTTGTGGTCATTCTAATCCTTGCTATTTGATTGAAGTTATCCAGACAAACTACAAAAATCACTGTTTCTCTATCTTTCAGCAACAGGAGTGTTTTTAAAAAAGTTATAGGCAAATGTTATTTTAATACCTTTCATTTAAAATAATATCGAAATAAATATTTTGATGTACACCAAAAAATAAATATTTATCCTCATTATGTGTTTTTAATTTCTACAGTTTAAAATATATAATATGAATTGAAGCATATATACATAATATAGCATTGTACAAAAGGAAATAAACAAGTTATTGTTTTAATTCATATTACTGTTTAATACATTTAACCCTTCACTGCATGATTTTTTTTCTACTTTTATAAGAAAAAAATTAAGAAATTGAAATGTAAAATTTTAAATATGAGATTTTTTAAGATTTGAAATCTATATATTGATTTAATAAATGGGAAAAATAGTAAGAAAAATTAATTTAAAAATTTTTAGGTAAAATTTGATATTTTATGGAGTGTACCCTGTAAACACAGTTAGGGTTTTTAAATATTCTATTACAATATTTTGCAATTAAATGGGCTTAAATTTTATCAGCTTAACATCCTGCAACTTTCGTAATATTTATATTATTAAGTATTCAGTAAAAATAATAAAAGTAAAATAGCAAGTAAAAATAATAAAAGTAAAATGCTTAATAGGTTGATCTTTTTCCCCAATAACAAAAAATATTATTGTTATTTTGTCAAATGCAGCCATTTGACATGGAAAAATAAGGGTTATTTCGTTCTTTGGACTGTTCTTGATCAGTTACAGTGATCCTATTGGTCAAATTCATGGCATATAATGAGAACTATAGTGTTTGTGCCAGATGTGGCACACCATGCAGTGAAGGATTAACGAAAATCAGGGCTTTGGCCTAGAAAATTCTTAATTTCTGATTCTTAACAGCTTTTGATTCGCATTGTCCACTTCTTCTTTTGAAAGGCTGTAAACTCTACCTGTTGGATTTACTGTAGGGTCAACTTTCGATATAATATGTTTGCTGTTTACATTCAAAATATCGTCAACATCAGGATAGTGGAAGGATGGTGATGGTCCATGCGGGTGTAAAAACTTCATCTTGATGGTTTGATTTTCATCATCAGAGTCTATAACACACCCTAACCACCAATGTTCATCATATTTGCAAATCAGAAATCCAACCATTTCTGAGAATTCAAGTTCACCCTCAGAAGTTGTTGTGCTTTCTGTTCTTGAGCTATTAGAAAACGAAAATGTTTTTACTTTCATGAAATTCCTATCAAGTGGAACAAAAGAGTGTAGTTTTTGCGTTCCTGGAATTGGTCTTGCTGCAGTTACTCTGTGTTTTAATGTTTCTTCTTCTGCTTTATGTTCAGCAATTGTGCTATACTGAAAATGAATTGATTTAATGTTTTCATTTGCCCAATCATACAAATGCCGTGGAGTCATTATTTGATTATTATTTATCATTTGGAGACTGGCTTTTGCTGCAAGTCTTTTAATAGTCCCACCAACACCATCGCATGCACTTTTGCCATGTGATGTAGCAAAAAAATGCCATTCTGCTTTGATCCCAAAGTCTGATTCATGCAAACAGAGGTTTAAAAAATTGAGTTTGTTTTTATATTGACCGCCAGCACCATCACTAAAGTAATAGATAACATTTGGTTTTGCAGTAAAATAAGACTGCAGAAAACCAATAAGATGCCTTTGAAAAAGGTGAACTGCTATTGTATTATGCAGGAGGCAATCAGAAATTATAACAAATGAAATATTCATCAACATTTTTGTTTTTGAATCGTTGAAATAGATTACAAAGGGGTGGATTGTAGATTGTGCATTATTCCAATGAAATCCTTGGGCTGCATCTTGTAGAATAAAAGCATAGTTCTCTGCAAAGTCACAGATTATCAGATATTCACCTTCTTTCAAACACTGTTTCCGATGTGTGAGATAACTTGTCTGCTAGCTAGCAATAAATGAATGGCGAAGAAGTTTTGGAAGTTTATCAAAAAATATGTTAAGAAATTCTTCAGTAGATTTAACTAAAATCTCTAAAGTTGTTCTATTTTCGATTTGTATCCATTGTCTGTATGTAATGGTTTCAATATAGTTGAGCTCAAATGCTTCTTCAAACCTTTCCTTAACTTCTTCAAACCCAGGGCAGTTTTTGCAATCTCCAAAGTAGCAAGCTTCAGTTGGATTATCACATATTACATATTTTATGACATCTTTGTAAGAGTTGATTGGACTGTCACCTTCAAATAACTCTTTCAGCTTACATTGCATCATCATAAGTTTTGCGTTCTGGTGTGTTGTACAAACACAAACACTGTGGGTTCCACTTGCACCTGCAAGAACACAATGCTTGGGTCTGAGCTCACAAAACTTTGAAAATCCTATTTTCAGGGTTCCATACCTCTCTTTGAACAATGCGAAAGCTTCTCGAAGATTGCATAATATAAGCTGTTTCTGGATATGCTCACGTCTTCCATTAACTTTAACAGAAACAAAATCCTTTTTCCCTGGCATCATTCGACTAATTTCTTCACTCTCATACATATCAGTAACTTTTTTTGCTGTTTCTGCATCTAACGTCCTACCTGGTTTAGGATCTGGACATGACATGACACCTTTTACTTGTACCAGGCTTTTAGCTTTCCGAGCAGTATAGTCAGATACTTCAAATTCATCTTGTATATCTTTCAAAGTCCAGCTTTTGGGAAGAGTTGTCAGAATTTGCATTTTGATAGACTTGTCATCTGTACTTCTAAACTTTTCCTTTAATTGTTTGATAATTTCACTGTCCGGGGAAAGAGCAGTAGAGTCCTGTGTCGAAGATGGGCATATATTAAATATTTTGCTTTTAAACACCTCCGTTGCTTTTGTAAGCTTTTGATGAGGGTATTTCTTTTCATGTAACCTTTTTTTCTGAATAGGTGATTCACTTAAAGCAATCAAACTCTTGTTCAGGGCACTAACAGCTTCATCTTTTTCTGGGGTGCATAATTTATCCTCCACTTGTTCAAATTCTTCATCAGAACTAGATTCCTCCAATATTCTTTTCCCTGTCATTTTTTCTGATGCTCCCAACTGTTCTCTACATTTATCACAAATTTTATCATCTTTTTTAAGAAAACTAAATTTTTCTACCAGAATTTTGTTAACTGTTCTCAAATTTTTCTTATAAGCATTATGATTTTCCTTTTCAAATGGATTACAACAATTCAATTTCTTAGAAGCTGTCCCAGAAGTAGATTGCTCCATGGCTACCGATTTTTAATTTATACTAAAACTAAAGTAGATTCAAAACATTTAATGTTTTAAAATATATATATCAACAAAAGAAATTGTTGCACTTCTCAAACTTAAAAGAAACTATCAGGAGTGTCCACTTTTAAAGCAGGTTCAAAGCAACAAGCAAAATAAAATATTACTAAGGTTTGCTATATAACAGTATTGACAATGAAGAATTTAAGTTTGTACTCTACATTAAGATCTAAGAAACTGGCCTGGTCTCTTACAAGGTCACACTCCCCCACCTTTCATCAACCAACCCCTTCACAGGGGAGGGACTTATGTCAAGTTTGTCTCCCTAGAACAAAACCAGATGGCCCTATATGATTCAGCCATATGGGGAACTAATATTTCAGTGTTGCTTAAAAACAAAATTTTCTTACACAGAAACAACATACTTAATCTCAAAGTAATTCTTATTGTACAAAATTTTAAAAAATTAAAAGATATTATTAAAAAAAAGTTTTTTATGAAAAATATATGTTTATTTTAAATTTGCTGTAAAAAAATAAAGAAATTAAACATGATTTTTGTTAAAATTGAAAATATATTAGAGCATTTTTATATAAAAGTATCTAATGCCAGTGCTTTGTTTTGAATGTGAACAAAATTTTTCAACTTAAAAAAAAAAAAAAAAAAGAAAAGAAAGGAAAGAAAGAAAAAGGCATTGAAAAAATAAAATGAATATTGATAACAATAACTTTCCTAAATACTGACCGTTAAAAATATTGATTTGTGGACCAAAAACAGTCTAATATCTTCTTAGACATGCAAAGTCTAAGCCCCAAATTTCAGGACACTCCCCCCCCTCCCCCCCCCCAAAAAAATAATAATTTTGTTATGTGTATAGATTATTTGTTGATACCATATCAATCAGCAGATGATTTAACTAAGACAAGATACATTAGGAGCCTGTAGTCATGGTTATGCCTACCCTCCTCCCCCCACTTCCCCCTCTTAACTTTCTTTCAAGCCAGGCTTTGATTAAAATAAATATATTAGTACTCAAAAAGTCTGTTTTACAAATTTGTTTAAAGCAGATTTAATATTTTGTTTGAATTTATATATACAAATTTGCTATACATTAACTACACACTATGCTACACAAACACTAAGTCATATTAAATCTAAATTATTTAAAATTATCATATGATATCAATTTTTTTAAATCAAAGTAAGATAAATAGAAGTAGTAATGTATTTTTTCAAATGATTGCTTCTAATACAAACAATTACTTTATTTATTTATTTATTTATTTATTTATTTTTTTTTTTTTGGGGGGGGGGGATTTCCAAAGCCATTTGTATACAGTTGCTTTTTTCAACCAAATGCAAGCATTTATTTTTATTATTTATTTTTTGGTTTGTGATAAATATAATATGTTTGTACTCAAGAAGTCTTTTTTTTTTTTCAGTCTTTTAGTTTATGGATTTATGTATAATTTAAAAAAAATATTAATTAGCTGCAATGCCTTTTTCAAAAAATGAGATTTAAAAATCATTTTTCTTACAAATTTTTTTTGTAAAAACAAATTTTAGACAATTTCAGGGGTCTTAAATTAAAATATAATCATCAAACATTTTTTTTTTCTTATTTCTCCATCCTTTTTGTGTACATTTTAATGCAAATTTCAACTTGATATGTTGAAAAATAGTAAAACTACTTTTTTTTTTTTTCTGAAAGAATGCTTTTTAAATACAAATTTTTTGAAGTGCTATTTGTGCAACTTTTCTGTTTATTTATATATTTTTTTTTCGCAAAAATTACTTGAGATCTTGAAGTACTATTTTAGATTGTTAATAAAGGTGATAAAAGAAACAAGTACAAAATTTTTTATCTAACTCTGAGACTATGAATTTCTTCATGGTCTGGATGAAGTGATATGGAATGATCCAAAGATATTTTTTTTAATGTGATCCCATAGCCATCCCAACATGAAATTTTTACAATTGGTATGTTACATTAGTAAGAAAAAAATATATTTTTTCCAGATTTTTCAAAAATGGACTTTTTAAAATTTTCAAGGTCAAAGATAACATTCGGTGACCTTGAAATATTAATTTTTATAAATCTTGTCGAGTGATACATCATATGAAAGCCCATACAAAGACCTTCAAAACAACACCAAGATAAACTCTATACCTCTCATAGGAGTTGAGAAAATTGCATTTTTGTAACTATCAACACCCCATTTTTTAAGTGTTTTTCGTTTTTTCATGGACCTCTGCCCCGAAAAAAAAGCTGAAAAAAAATCCGAAAAAAATATTTTATTGCGTTATTACATGAGTAGATTCAATCCTATGAATTTCACAAAAATTGGAGATGGTCAGGTTGTGAGCCTTGTTGATTTGACATGGAATGACCCAATATATTAAATTTACTCTCATCAGCAAATATAACATTATTCCAGTAATCAGAATTCTTATTTATGTTGGATTTTGTGAAGGCTAGTCTGAGTTTATTCTTTTCACTTTTGAAGAATTTTTTCCTGGCTACTCTACCGTGATATCCAGCAGATCGAATTACCCTTCTAATAGTCTCAGGATTAACAATTATTCCATATAATGCTTGTAAATCAGCAGCAACTTTTGAAGGACTATTTTTTGGATTTTTTTTAATATTTCGAACGATAATTCGCTTTATTCCATTGGATAGCTTTGATGGTCGGCCAGGTCTTCTTTTATCCTGAATCATATGATTCTTTTTATATCGTTTAATGATATTGAAAACTGTTGAACGACTCAAGTTAACTGTTTCAGCAGTTTTTCTAATAGATTTTCCACGTTCAATATGCAAATTAATAACTAATTTTCGAATTTTAGCCGAAGTTTCTTTTCATTTAGCATTCATGGCTACACAGAGCTAAAAAACACAAAAATTCCAAAACAAACTGGAGAGAAATACTGCAGACGATTTTATAAATTATTGCCAATTGCTTTTAAGTAAAAATAAAACCCCAAAAAATATTTTTATTGCTTATTTCGGACGATTTTTGTTGCATATATAATGGTGTACCATCACTTATGTGAGCTATTTTTTGCTCCGTTCTAAACATTTGTATTTTTATTAAACTAATATTTTAATATTTTGACAAAATGTATGTTATGTAATAATCTTTACTAAATTTAAGTATGAAACACACCCACAAAAAAATGTGTACATGTTTTTTTTAATTTATTTGATTAGTTTCCTTTTGTAAAGCACAAGTGTCCCATCACTTATGTGAGACACTGTACATTTTTGGCAAAATTCAGATTTTGGGCCGAAAACAAAACCGTATTTTTGATTGACTTCTATTTAATATAGTAATTATTATACATTATTTGCTTTAATAAAATTGATGTAAATTAAAAGCTTTTATTTAAATGGGTTTCATTCTACCATTAGTAAAGAATCTCCTATTTACTAGTTTCAGAAATTTAAATAATAAAAAAATATGTTAGTTAAATTGAAATGGATAACATTTAACTGATTTTGTGTAAAATTTCTTTTCATTTAGCCAATGGTTGAAGACCACTTATCTCCTCTAGATAAGTGTTGTGTGTGATCTTGGTTAAAAAACTGATGTAATTATTAATTTAGCATATATACTTAATTAAATTTGTTTTGGTCCAGTGAAATTAATTTATATTAGATTATAGGAAGAAGATATTTATTATATCTTACAAAATTGAAAATATATGGTAAATTAAAACAGTTTTTTTCATTTCTTCCACTTGGAAGAAACCTATTTCTTCTGGCCAGTTTTTTCCACTGTGGAAAAAACTTGCCAACCCTGGTTTATTCTATTTGCCACATTGGTTTTCTTTGTCTTTAAATGTAGGCATTAGGTAGGCAAAACGCCGGTAGAATAATCCAGTTTCATCTGTGTTAAACACATTTGCTTTATAGTCCTTTAAAAGAGAAAGAAATTCTGAAAGCTATTTTTCACAGGTAGCTGCATTACCCAATGCTCTTTCACCTCAAAGTTTCCAAAAAAAATAACACTGCTGTTCTGTCTTTTATTTTCGCTTCTAAAGAATTCCATTCTTACTCTTTAAGTTTTTTGTATCAACAAAAGGATAAAAGAATGTGAAACCAGCATCGAGATAAGACTGTTTCTACAAGTAACAATAGCCAAAAGTAAAAAGCGAAACTAATTTTTGTGAAAAATATTTCGACATATCAAGGGTTTTGGAAAATTTATTTCGAGATAAATATAGAAAATAGATAAGAATTTTGAAGGAAATGCAGGGGAAATTTCTTTTTTAGACATATCAAGGATTTCGAGATAAGGAGGTTCAAGATATCGAGGTCCGACTGTATTTGCTACTAGTTTAAAAAGTTTTAATAACTGAAAAATACATTGGTTAAAATAAAGTAGATAACATTTAATTGATTTTGTGCATTTTAGATAAAATTTATTTTCTTCATTTAGCCATTGGTTGAAGATCTTTAGACTGGTGTCATGTGATCTTGGCTTAAAAACTGATGTATTATTAATTTAGGATATAATTAATTAAACTTGCATAGATTTGATGGAATTAAATTACTTAAGATTATAGCAAGAAGACATTTATTGTATCTTACAAAGTTTTAAGTTATATGGTGAATTTATAAAGAATAACAGTTTCTTCCATTTCTTCCACTGTGGAAGAAACCTATTTCTTCCGGTCGGTTTTTTCTGTGGCTTTTTCCACTGCAGAAGAAACTTACCAACCCTGCAAAGCAAAGTGCTTTCTGTTAGTGAATTATTGTGCATTTCATTGGGAGAAGATTTTTTAAAGCTTCAGATTTACAGTCCAACATATTACAGAGTAATTTCAAAATTTTGCATAGTTTTTTTTTTTTTTTTTTTTTTTTTTTTTTTTTTTTCAGAACAATTGAGACGCTAATTACTGAAATCTAGTTTCAGCATTTTAAAGGGGGAAGTTTCGTTTCTGTATTCTCAAAATGTTGGAATGTGCTTCATAATGTATACTCAATTTTTTTTGTTTAATTATAAAATGCTCTTAAAGAATAAATATTGGAATGTTTGTCTTTAACAGTGTTTCACTTTTCATCTTTCATTTCAAGCCAATTTGTTTTGCATATTATTTCAGATTGTTTGTGGTTATGCTCACACTATGGCCCTGTCTGACCAAGGTGATCTCTTTGCCTGGGGTGCTAATTCCTATGGTCAGCTTGGTACAGGCAATAAAGCAAATCAGGTATTACCTGTTAGAATTGCAATTGAAATAGGAAGGTAATTTTTATTTCTTTTCATACTTAATAAATTTATAAATTTAATTTTCAAAGTGAAGCTCAGCACATGGCTCATAGTTCTTATTATAATTTTGCTGTGTAATACAGGATTAAGTGTTGAAAATATCCTCCAAATAATGAAATTTCTTTATAAATGTTGTAAATTTTATGCATTTCATGAGTCTTTGTGTTTCTGTAATTGTTAGATCGCTTCAATAACCTGTTATACAAAATTGATTTCTATACTCAATCTCATTTTTTTTAATTCTTTAATTTAGATTGTAATCTTAAGGAAAAAAAAGATACTTTTATGTTAGTTGGATGCAAATCTTAACAGTAGCATCATTTTATATTGTGTCTAAATTAGAAACATTACCTTCACGGGGAATAAAATAAAATGTTTTTGTTTGTGGTATTATTTCTTATTTTTAAATTTATGTTAAAATGAATGCAGTACAAATGATGTTGGTTGAACAATATTTAGCATTTGTAACTTAAAATCGCTAAAAATTACTAAATCATACTTAAAATATTACTGATTCATAAGTACTTTGATCATTTTTCAGTGACTCAGTGAATTTTCTGCACTTTTTACTTTCGAATTTAAGGTTGCTGGATTTTTTTTTTTTTTAGGCCCAAGAAAAACAGTCAACTATTTTTTGTTTTAAATTCTTTAAAAAAAAAAAAAAAAAACCTAAAAATACACTTTATAACTATTTCATGTTAGATTTGCATTAATTTATTTTTAATGCACTTATAGATGTTTCCTACAAAAAAATTATAAAACTTTATTAAATACTGTCAAGTAACTCTACAACTGATAGAAAACAACTATGAAGGCACTGTGCTAAAAGAAAGATATATATTCTGTGAGATGAATATTTTAAATTAGATTCTAAGATACTAAGTTACTAAGACTATTAGACACTAAGATAAATTTCTATACATTTTAAATATATTTAATTAAACAGTGATTTTATCATACGAAATGAATATTTCCAGCTGAATGAAAAATTGCCCAGGCCGGGAATTGAACCCAGATACTTGGCTTACAAGGCCAATGCTTTACCTGTTAAGCTAACTGGGCATGGCAAGTGGTGAGCATTTTTCGCCCAGGTAACCTTGTAGGTCATAACATCTGGTCTGTCATTTAGACAGCTCAACAGAATAGACCGCAGGTAAAGGAACTCCATAGAATGAAGGGTACGTAGGTAATTGCATTTTTTAACACAATCAAACTGATTGGTAAAGTTATCATACAAATTAAATATTTAATTCGTATGATAACTTTACCAATCAGTTTGTTAAACTGACTAAAAAAACCAATAAATTATAGCATAAAATATTTGAATTTTATCTGCAAGTTGCAATAACTATTTTTCATTAAACTGAAATGATTTAAAGGAGATAAATAGATGAGACTCATTTATGCCTGCCCTTCCATTTCCATAGGGTCATTTTTTATTATTATTTTTTTTTCATAAAGTTTTGAATGTTTTAATATAATTAAGTGATCCTACCCTTGTTAAATATAGTGATGTAACACCAATTGTCCTTTGTTCGAATGACAAGTAACTGGCTGAATTTGCCACCAAATACCACAAAAAATAGATATTGATTATAATTCATTTTTTTTATTTTAGTGTAGGCTATTTAGTAAATTCTCATTATTCTAGGGTATTTTCGGATGTTATATCAGCCAACTTGGCGATAGCCATTGGGATTTTTTGCTCAGATAACATTATTGGTTATAATAATTGGTTATTGGTTCAGTTTGATTGTGTTAAACTAATAGTATAAACAGTGATTAATTACCATACATCAAAAGTAAAATATTATTATTCTATACTGCTATTTACTTTTAAAACTAAATAATTTATACATTTTTAATCAATGAAAGTATTTAATATAATATTTTTAACATCAGTATTTATTTAGTAATTAGTAGGTTCTGATGGCATATGAAAATGATATTTCAAAATGTTGTCAGCGAGTAAGCAGTTTTTAACTTATTTAAAATATCCATACAAAGAAATTAAATTGTAGAATGATCAATGCTGAAAGAAAGAATTAAAAAATAGATAACATATAAAGTTTAGTGCATGTAAATGTGATAAAAAAAGAAAACAGTAATAATAATAATAAAATTGTAAAAAAAAAAAAGAAAAAAAAATTATTAGTAGTTCTTATTATTATTATTATTATTATTATTATTATTATTATTTTTTTTTAATGTATAATTAAGTAACTATTGTTCTAAAAATAAAATATTTAATTAAAACATCAAAGTAAAAAAAATATGTGTTGATGGTCAATTTAAACCAAATAAAGTAATCGCTATCCCTTTTTAAAATTTAACTGGCATGGTTGCTGTTCTGGCTACTAGCATCACATTTGTGCGTTATTCCTATAGTATTGTCTTCATTATTGAGAAATTATGTTATTTATTTGATTCTATCTCATCAAAATGTTTTATTAAAAAGGTTGCTACAAATGTTTTACTAAAAAATGTTAATACAAATGTCATTAAAATTAATATTTAAAAATATGAAGTTTATAGTTAAAATGTTCCACTTGCATTTAGCATAGATGATGTACTGCTTTCTTACACATTCAGAATACAGTAATAAAACTTCACAGTTCATTAATGTAAAATATTTCTAAATAAACAATTTGATAAACTAGCATAATGCTTTTGAAAACACAATTTCTGTTATTAGCATCAATATAATCTGAAAGATTTCCTTTTACTGTTCAGTCCTGTAGATTATCTTCTGATTTGTAAGCTCAAATTAAAATGTATACCATAAATGAAAACATACTTCCAACAATTATTGTTCATAGGCTTTGTGTTTCAATCATTCAGTTATTGTTCTCTAACCAGATTTTTTTGCATATCCCAGTAAATGAGTGATAAATTCTGTGCACACAATATTCTATAATAAGCACTGTGTAGTACACCTCAGCAACATATATAAACTACAATATGTTTAAAACAGTTGCAGTTCAGCCCAAATCTGCAGAAAGACTAAGGAGATGCCTGGAAAAAGTGATAACTAAGTCCAAAATTTCAAAAAAAATAAGAAAAGAAGAAAATTTTATTCAGAAAGAGTGAAGATCAAGTCTGATTCTGTATCATGAAGGAAAAATTAGCCTGTTAATATGCAGACTTCTCCCTGTACATTCAGGTTTTTTTTTTTTTTTTTTTTTTTTTCTCCCAGAATTGAGTTAGCAACCCTATTAAATTTTTTTTGTTCTAATTTTTTTTTTTTTTTAAATTAAAGCAACATTTTTCTTTTTTAAAATTCAATGTATACTAAAGTTTTTTTTAAATAACTGTATTATTTTATAATATATTTTTGTTATAATGCAATGAATTTTATTGCTTCTTTTTCTTTATAATAGAGTCGTTGAAATAGCTGCATCACATTGTAATCACATATCTGCTGCTTTAACTCAAAATTCAAAAGTTTATATGTGGGGACAGTGCAGAGGCCAAGCTGTTACTTCGCCTGCTGAAACTCCTTTTCATACATTGCACGATGTGTTTGCTTGTTTTGCATCTCCTGCTGTGACATGGAAGCCAATGAATTTAGGTCAGTCATTTTAATCTGGCTGAACAATTGTATTTTTATGATTATAAAAAAAGAAGGGAAATGATACTTATCAATTTTTGATGAAGGTAAAAAAAATATTGCTTCAACATCTGAATGCGTTTGCATATTTCCATATGATGCCTAAAATTAGGGTTTCAAATGCTGCACATTTTGCACATATCTGCTTAGAAATGAAAGGATTAAAAACATTAATCCCATTTAGAAGAGTAGTTTAAATAAGCCAGTGAAAGTTTAAAAGTGCTGAAAGTTATTACATGTAAAAATAAGTTAACTTTTAAGCTGAAAAGGAAAATTCAAAATGTTTGTTTTCAAACAGATGATTAAACCATATTAAAAAAAAAAAAAAAAAAAAAAAGCTTTTATTGAAAACTTAAACATAATATAAAGTAAAGATAAAATATTAAAAACTAGTAAATCCAGATTGTTATAATATGCACAATGTTTACAGTTCAACCGAACATACATCTGAAAAAGTCATGACAAGCTCTTGAATGTAACATAAGCATATCAAATTTAAACTAGTTGTTGGGAGCCACCGTAATACTTACCCATCATGGATACGGATAATATATTACATGAAAATAAAACATATGTAAACTATTTATAAAATTCATTGCAATTCCGAAACAAAATTTAAACACATGTTTAAATATTTTTAATATACATAGTGATGCTCTTTATTAACGAATTGCTGATGAACCAATTTCGACATATTATATAAAATGTCAAACTATTCAAGTAGTACCGAATTGCGTAAAAGAAACATCCTTATAAATCCAAAAATAATAATCTTATTAACTATCATTTTATTGCATCGGATTAAGCATCTCATTTCCAATTAAAATATATCTTTGAATTGAAATTTGAATGAAATACAGGGTCATGAAAAATCAAAGAATGTGGAAAACATAATTATAAATATCTCAGCAACTAATAATCCAATCGACTTCGTTCTTCATGCAAAATTTGTGTTATTTTATTGCCTTTTATGTCCATTCCTTAAAATAAAAAAATTTGAAAATTTTTATATTTTAACAGAACCTTTTAACATACCTTTTAACAGAACAAATTTTTCGAGAGTCCAAAAAAAAAAAAAAATAGTTCCAGATAATCGAGAGGTTACTGATATTTAATAGGCTTTGTCCCATTCTTCTATACTAATAAGTATATATAAAATTTCAGGTCTCTATCTCAATTTCTTTGGGAGATAGAGCATTTACAGACAGACAGACACATAGATGGACGGCAAAAAAAAATTTCTGAAATTTTTTTTTCAGAATCTTTAGTATTTCAAACGTCTAAATCCGTCAAAATTTTTTTTAAGATTTTCAAAAGGATTGCAAGACTTACCCTATACTACATATGATGGGTAAGTAATAAGCTGAATAGACTGAAGTAATAAATTCAAATTTAATATGAAAAAGCTTTTATGAAATAAGATTTGCTTTAAGGATGTATTCGAAAAAATGATTTTCCACCTTCAACAGCTCGAAAATTTCCGATACAATTTCAGACTCATTTTTAAAAGTAGAAACATGAAACTTGCTGGGGTGATTTTTGAAATGATGTAGAAGATGCCGTGTGAAGTAATTTTTTGCTGAATTAATTAGAATTTATTTATAAGCAATTATTTTCTCATGATGCCCTTTTTTTTGTTCGCAGACCTCCCACTTCGGAAAATTTTGTCCAAAATGCCATTTTCGACAGCATTTTTTTGCACCATTTTCTACATTTATAAAAAAATCGACAATTACGGCACCTTGTGTAGTTTTTAAATAACAGAATTTGAAAGTTTGGTGCATTTGAGAGAAAAAATAAATCTAAAAATAAATCGGAAAAAGACACTTTGGATCGAAATACACCCTTAAAAGAAAAACTTAATTAACCATAAACTTTATCATTATTAACTTTATTAAATATTGATATTTACTTTGAACTTAATTATTATCATTAAATATATGTATGAGCTTTAAACATGTTAAACAGTCAAAATTATATTTGCATTAAAAAAGGACCAGGGATATCAACAGAATAACAATGTACTTTAAATTCATCAAAATTGGTGAGTATCATGTTTGGTAGACTTCTTGTAAGTTATATTTAAAAAAATAGTAAAATAATTCTCATCTTTCCATGCATATAATTTTGAAGTAAAAGTTTTGAAAAAAAAGAAAAGCAGTTTAAATATCGAAAAATAAATTCAAAGATAGAGAAAAGTAAAATCTAGTGGTTGGAAAACAATTTTCTGAAGAGACATGTAAAAGTGCTTAGCAATTCATTGCAATATCTTATTTTGTTCAGTCAATGGATGACACTCAAGGGACAGAATTCTTTCTCTCTTCAGTTTTAACTAATATACCTTTTCAAAATAGACTCTTCTAAAAGAAAGTGTTCTCAAATGCTTATTTGATAAAATTTCCCTATATTTCTGTATGTTCGGCAATTTGTTATTTTGTAAGTCTTCCTATGAAGTTAAGAAATTAAAAAAATTGAAGTAAGTTTAATTTGAATTAAAATAATTTGAAATGCCACTTTTTCCAGTATATAAGACATGCTTTTTTTAATTTTTCAAATGAGCCTTAGAAAATGGATGCAATTATACAAGAAACAATAGAGGTATTTTTTATTTTTAATCCTTTTAGGGGCAAGGGATTTCTATTCATAAAAAGTTGAAATAATTGAATAACATAAGTATATATGCGAAAATTTATTTGTAAGTAAATAAAAATATAGACTATTTAATATGTGACTATCACATTGCTTACAAGTCGTAGAACCAAAATAGTGAAAAAATGTCCAAGCCGGGGATCAAACTCAGAACCCTTGGAATAGCGCTCCAGGTGCTCTACCATTTAAGCTACGGGAACGATACCCAGCTTGTCATTTCCCATTTACATTTTGTTGGTAAGGCTGCAACTGCAGTACAAGATGTTGACGTCTACATGAATCCACAAATTTGTGGCTTAACATGAGACACAAATAACCCAGCATCGATGAATATATCATTTAATTATAACTAATTTTTTTATAATTAATATAATTTTATTATATTTAAATTAATTAATTTTTTTATAATTAATTAATATGATTTTAAAATTAATTATAATTAAATGATATATTCATCGATGATGGGTTATTTGAGTCTCATGTTTTATTCTTTTTTTTTCCTTTCTAATATGACATCATTTACACCTTCAAAAACACTCATCTTTTCCAAAATAATAGTGTAATTTATGCAGTTATTTAAAAATTCTTTAGTTTCATAAAATATTTATTATAATTAAATAGAAATGATGCAATTTATAGAAATATTTTCATTTGTGCACACCACAGATTTTTAAATAAATAGAAGTTCAGTTTAATGCCACTTTTTCCAGTATATAAGACATGCTTTTTTTAATTTTTCAAATGAGCCTTAGAAAATGGATGCAATTATACAAGAAACAATAGAGGTATTTTTTATTTTTAATCCTTTTAGGGGCAAGGGATTTCTATTCATAAAAAGTTGAAATAATTGAATAACATAAGTATATATACGAAAATTTATTTGTAAGTAAATAAAAATATAGACTATTTAATATGTGACTATCACATTGCTTACAAGTCGTAGAACCAAAATAGTGAAAAAATGTCCAAGCCGGGGATCAAACTCAGAACCCTTGGAATAGCGCTCCAGGTGCTCTACCATTTAAGCTACGGGAACGATACCCAGCTTGTCATTTCCCATTTACATTTTGTTGGTAAGGCTGCAACTGCAGTACAAGATGTTGACGTCTACATGAATCCACAAATTTGTGGCTTAACATGAGACACAAATAACCCAGCATCGATGAATATATCATTTAATTATAACTAATTTTTTTATAATTAATATAATTTTATTATATTTAAATTAATTTTTTTATAATTAATTAATATGATTTTAAAATTAATTATAATTAAATGATATATTCATCGATGATGGGTTATTTGTGTCTCATGTTTTATTCTTTTTTTTTCCTTTCTAATATGACATCATTTACACCTTCAAAAACACTCATCTTTTCCAAAATAATAGTGTAATTTATGCAGTTATTTAAAAATTCTTTAGTTTCATAAAATATTTATTATAATTAAATAGAAATGATGCAATTTATAGAAATATTTTCATTTGTGCACACCACAGATTTTTAAATAAATAGAAGTTCAGTTTATTTAGATGCAGGAATAAAAGTCAGTGAATATGACATCATCACTGACACAGATATAACAATGTATATTATATTCATGGAACAAATTTATCTGGTTTCTGAATGATGACATTTTCTCCATTGAAAAGATTTCGCTTTAGATATTATATATTTAGTAAAGTTTATTTTCTGTTATTTTATTTACATAACACTTAACAATATTATTCAATCTGTGTATTGTACTTAGTGAATAATTATGTGCAATCATTTTATTAGCATTAAATTTTACAAAAACCAATATTTTTTTTTTCTTTGAAATGCGATTACACATTCACCGATAAGATCAAGCTCCTGATTGGTGGAAAGTAATAAAGCAAAATAAATTTTTATTATAGTGAGAAAAGCTTCACCTGTTGCCACTGTTTTGAAGAAATGTCACGAAAAAGCTTTTAAAATAAAATATAAAATGGAACTAAATTAAAAATTAGCCAGAATGGACACATCTACGCATAAACAGCTTTCATTTAAAAAAATAATTATCAAAATTGGGCAGTAGAAAGATCAGGGCTGATGACTAAAAAAACAGCCAGGTCTTTTAAATATATAGATGTTATAATAGCATTGTGGTCAGACTGAAGTTGTGGGTTTTCCAATAAGTCATTTTTTTGTGAAGGGGGGAAGGAATGAAACTTTATTAAAAAAAATTGTCTAGAATTAGAAGAAAAATTTGAGCTGCCAGTTTCTGGTCTATGATTAATTTTATTTATTTGTTCCATGCTAATATATAACTTTTTGGGTAAGCATGTGTAAGTAGCATTTGAAGACAGAAAAAACAATTTATAGAAGCTACTTAAAAAAAAAAAAAAAAAAAATACTAAATCAGAAGTAGTAGTTTCAGAAAGTATCAGAAAGTTTTCATTTAGAAAAACATTTTAAAAAAGAAAATTATTTTGTCAGTCTGGCAAACTAATGGTGAGTGGAGAGTAATTATTTTCAACTAGTGTAATTGAAGTTGGTCTATATTTTAAAATGTAAATTCTATATGTGAACATTCTGTAAGTTTTTATTTGCTTTACTTTGAGAAAATCCTTGCATTTCAATTAGCTGCTTTACTTGGTATTCGTAGAAGTCTTGAGCTTCTGTTCTTCATTAAGCAGAAAACAAATTAAAAAATGTCTTTATTTATGATGTATGGAAATCCTTTTCTTAGAAATTGGTGTTAATTTCAGCAGTAATAAGATAATAGTTGTTTAATGATGATAATAGTTGTTTAATGCATATTTTCTCAAAAAAAAAAAAAAAAAAAAAAAAAAAATCATTTTTATTACTGAATTTAAGTAAATATAAATTAGTTCACTCTAATTACATATTTCAAAATTTTATCCTTATATATTGTCAACACTTCTTAAACTGATTTACTATGTATACCTATAAATAAATGTAATTTATCTGTGAAAGCTGTTGTAGTAACAATTATGTAATGTAATTATGCTTGATACTACTTTTAGAATGTAATCTTCATACTTAAAATTATTCTAAAATTTTTGAAAAATTTTATGATAAATTACTTTTTATGCCTAGTGATATTTAATTGTATAATGTGAAACATTTTACTTTCAGATATTGTGTTAACTCATAGGGTTACCGATAGCTTACGATTGGCATTTGATGATGAAGTGAGTATATATTTAAAAAAATATATTTTTTAAATATAATAAATGTAGATTATTATTGCATCATTACAAAATTGAAAACTTATTTTTCCTCTCCTGTATGTAGGAAACAAGTGATTTAAAGTTCAATGTTGATGGAAAACTCATACATGTACATAAAGCTATTCTCAAAATAAGGTATGCAACTGAAAATTTATTAATAGGAAATATGTTTAAATGTTTTAATTATAAATAATATTCATAAGTAAGTTTTAATTAATAACTTCCCTTGAATACAATCGACTAAAATTTGTAGTACTGTGTAACTTATACAGGCAAATGAAGGATATTCTTTTTGAAACTGAAAAATATGTAAAGGATATTTGGTAATAGTTTAGATAAAAATTTAATATTCATGTTTAATTTTTTTTTCTAAAACATTTGAAGAATTAAACAAAAAATCAAAATAAAGAACAAATGTAATATATAGGCAAAAGATAACATTATTTCCAAAGGAATAAAATGTACAGTTTTTACTTTAGTTTTTGTATGTTAGCTACATTAGCTAAATTATAAATATACTATCAAAACATGCAATTCTGCTTGCATAATAGTTGAAATATGCTAAGTGTTATTTGTGTGCCTATTTTTATGAAAAGAAATTATACTACTACAAATAATTCATTACTTAAAAATGAGACTTAAAATAATGCAAAACTAAAACTAATTCTAAAATGATAATTTAGAATGTATTTTAAAGTTTTTAATTGTTTAGAAACCATTTTTAGCAAGCATTTACATCTTAAAATTAACCACCATACCATATTTCAAGTTTCTAGTCTAACAGTCTACACCTCCATGGCATTAATGGCACCAATATAAAGTATAGCTTACATTAAAATGGGGACTGTCGTCATTAACTTGCAGCATTACATTTGAAATTTGATAACTTTGATAGTTCCTGAGATCCATAAAAATCATACTTTAGAAAGTTTTCTGAATGCTTTTACTCATTTTGCCTTTTTTAAAATTGGAAAAGTTTTAGAAACTGTTCTTAGAAACCACTTACATCATATAATTACAGTAGAAAACCTATTATCCGGAATTCTAAAATCTAGAAGGACCCAAAATTCAGAAAAGAAAAAAAAAAAAAAAAAATTCAAATACTTTCCAAATTTGTAAATTTTTACTAAATTTTTTGTAATTTATGAAATTTTTAAAAATTTTTACAGATTGTGATTTTTTTTTTTCTATCATTGTGTTAGTGTGCAACCACTAAAGTAAGTTATTTCAGTGCCAGAAGAACATGAACCCATCCCCCCCCCCCCCCCTTCCACACTCAAAATTAAGAAAAAATCATCTTTTTGTCAAATTTTTACTTTTAAAATTAATTTGTTATGTTTTGTTTTAGAAAGTAAAAAAAAAAAAAATAAATAAAAAAAATAAAAGAAGTTGGATATTTTTTTTTTCTTCCCCTCCACACACACACAAAAAAAAAAAAAAAAAAAAAAAAAAAAAAAAAATATGGCTATGCCATTGTATTATTTGAATACACATATAATAGGAGAGTTCTGTTTATTTTCTTGTGTCTTAACTCCCTTCTCAGACATTTCGAAACAATCTATCTGCTCTCAGGTTCTAATTTTTTTTCCGGACAGAATTCACAAAAATAGTTAAAAATCACCATTTTAAAAGTTTTGCTGCATGGTCTACATGCAAAATCATTTAAGAAATAAAATTTATTAAAAATAATCTATCAAAATTTGTATATAAATTACGTACCTGTAAAGAGAAAAAAAGGCTGAGTTTGTAGATAAAATAATAGTTTCATTTTTTATTTGTTCATTGTTATCATATAATAATGCAGTAGTTTTTGTTTATGTAATTTTAAAACATTCAAAACAAGTTTTATTCATATTCTACATGGGATTGTTTTAAATTTGTTATTTTTATATTTTTGAAAAATTCTGAATTTTGAGAGGAGTATGGGGGGGGGGGGGGGGGGGAAGGTTCCAGATTTCAAAAGGACCCGAAATCCGGAAAATTCCAAAATACAGAAAGTCTTTGGTCCTGAAGATTTTGGATACTAGGTCCTTTACTGTATCTACTTCTACTATGCCAAATTTTAAGTTTCTGTCTTTAACAATTTCATAAAAATCAAAATTTTAAAAACTTTTACGTATTTTGTATAAAGAATAAAATTTGATCAAACAATTTGACTATCACACAAAAAAATTATAGAACATTTTTTTAAAGTTCAATAAAAGAGGTGCACATTGACCTGTCTATTATCGATCAGTCATTTTATTGAAATCATGTTTAAATAGCTTCAATAGCATCATAAAACTGCTCACCCCTTATATATTCTTCAGTAACTAAGAAAAACAATTCCTCGGTCTCAAAACATGCAAATTGAGCCTTATGCACATTAACACATAATACTGATTACAAATATATTAAGGTGTTACTTGCTTCTCAACAATAATAAAGATTATTAATTTCAAACTGTAGTTGAAATTGAAGTTTGAATTACTGTCTTACACATGTTACAGAATAAAACAAAATGTTTTCTTCACAGCATATTATAAAGTACTTTTAATTAATTGGTAATTTTGAAATTATTATTTTTAAAAACTTATTTAGTTTAAATGCATGGCTTTAAATACCTCAAATGTTTGTTAATGAATGCTGTATTTTTATATCTACTAGGTGTGAGCATTTTAGGTCTATGTTTCAAGCTCATTGGGAAGAAGATGAAAAAGAGTAAGTTTATTTATATTTTTTGCACATGTTTTTGTCTTTCTGTAACTTGTAATCTATAGCTGAAATTGTATAAAAATCTTTTATTAAAATTTTTATTGAAGTTTTTCCCACATCAATCAATTTTTTTTTTTTTTTGGGGGGGGGGGGGGGGTTATTTTAAATAATAAACTTTTTTTTTTTTTTTTGGTCAAATGAAAGGTTATTTTATTCTTTTTATGTTCAGTTTTCATTTTTTAATATTTATATTTTATTCTCTTGTAAATTTTAAAGTTTTTTTTGCAAAAGGTGTAGTAAATATTTATAATTTAAATATAGCTATACATAGCTGTTAATATTAGAATATAACTATATTTTCTTTTATTTTAAATTCAAATGCCATATCTACTTGTGTATGCCATCCAATTTTTATTAAAAAATTATTTAAAAATTGAAGGTGTATGTGATACACAGTACACAGAGAATTAGTGTTTGAAGATGTCTGTTGTAGACCTTTCCATCCTGTTATGTCATATCATTGACTTCTGTATATATATGATTGATAGACAACTATTTTCTTTATAAAAAAAAAAAAAAAAAAAAAAAAAAAAAAAAAAAAAAAAGGGACAATATTTTATAAATATTACTTTTTAATTGTCAAATTTTAGTGCAATAAAATGTGTTTGAAATATTTTCATTAAATATCCCTCCTTCCCACAAAATAAAGCATTAAACTGGGGATGGTGGGGGGCATGCTATATGTGAGTAAATACAATAATAACCTATTCTTTAAACTTATGTATAAAATGATATTGAATGTTAAATCAGAAGTACTACTTTTAACTTTATAAAATAATATTTTAAAAGTCTGTTAAAAATCCTTGTATGATTTTATAAAACTTGGAAAAAAGCCTCATTCTAAAAATCTTTATTTGGAAACTATCAGGTAACTAAGAAAGTTCATGCGGTTTTCATCAGACATAAAAAACGACCCACAAAAATTTAAAACATTTATGTTATTCTTTGAAATGATCACCATTGGCTTCAATTACATGTTTCCGACGAAATACAAACTTATAAATACCCTTTTTGAAAAAATCTTTTGGTTTAGAGTCCAAAAACTGGGTTATAATTTTTGTGACATCATCTTGGGTTTGGAACTGCCTTTCCCGCAGGTGATTATCCATGGCCAAAAACAAGTAATAGTCCGATAGGGTGATGTCCGGGGAGTAAGGTCGGTGAGGCAAAACTTCCCAGCCCACTGTTTTTATCATGTCCCTGGTCGCTTTTGTCCGTATGAGGTCTGGTGTTATCGTAGAGAAGAAGAACTCTTCTCCTATTGACCAGCGCTGGCTGCTTTTCGAGCAAACCCTTTTCAACTGCAACGAGTAAACTTCGGCTATGATTGTTTTCCCGCTTTCTAAGAATTCATAGTGAACTATACCAGCACTAGTCCACTAAATACACAGCATTATCTTTTTTTGATGGATGTCCGGTTTAGCAACCAATGAAACGGAACCAGTAGTCGACCAATAATGTTTTCTCCTTCGGTTATCATACATTACCCATTTCTTGTCACATGTCAATATCTGACCCAGGAAAGAGGCTTTGTTGTGGTGCGATAGCAATGACAAGCAGATGTTCAATCGTTTGAGCTTGTTTTCCTCGGACAGGACATGAGGAACCCACTTATCAAGTTTCTATGACATCCCAAGGCTATGAAGATGCAATCGGATGGTTTCGTCAGATACTCCAAGCCTTTGTGCAAGCTCCTGGCATGTTAGATCAGGATTCTGTTTGATTTTTTCTTCCAGCTGGACTTGGTCTAAGATGGATGGACGACCAACACGGGGCTTGTCTTCGGGGGTTTCATCTCTGGACGAAAATCTGCTGAACCACTTTTGAGCAGTCCGTTCACTCACTGAATCTCTCCAAACACGGAGCATATTCTTCTAGCGGCTTCTGCAGCTTTGTTTCCTAATTTGAACTCGTAGAGCAAAATAGACATCAAAATCTCCTTTGTCAATGATTGTACTTCCTACATAACTGATAGCGAAACGTGAGATACGTTAAACAACTCTCTACTGATTGCAATTTAAAGGCAATGTACAGAAATGACATCATCAGAATCAGTATGACCACGCCTACGCAACAAAAGTAGCTGTTCTCAAAAACTGCACAAACTTTCTTGGTTACCTGATAGTTAGCAGACAACCCATATAGTTTTTCAAGCTTTTATTTCTACTTATCCATATTGCTAATAATAAAAAAATAAATTTTTTATTCAGCAGTTCCCAAATTTTATGTCAATCACTTTAAACTTTTAAAACTTCTCATATCCTACCTTATATGCAAGTGTATAAATCTTTTTATATTATCATCAATTCTACAACAAAAGAGATTTTCGTAGAAAACTAATATATGAAAAAAATAATAGATAAATCTAATGTAAATGAAAAGATATCATAAAACTAAATCTTCTTTTATTATAAACAAGTAACAATTTATTTATAACCAAAAAAAAAAAAAAAAGAAAAAAAAGAAAAAAAAGAAAAGAAAAAAAAAAGGGGGGGGGGGTAAATTTTTTTAGTGTGACTTGCATCTTACAATGGAATAAACTTTCAAAACCCGGAATTAAGAAGCTGTAAATTCTACTGCTGTGTCATAAAGGTTTGTTGATTTTGCATCAATGTACTTTTCTAATAGAACAACAATATAAATTTCGTTATTTCAGGAAAATAAGCCAACATTCTAGCTGTGAAGACAAACATGTTGATACCATATTTATTAAAATTCTTTAACCTGTTCTTTATCAAGGAATAAAGGATCTTACTTTGTGTATCTTCAGAAATATTTTTTCCTTTTTTGTGGGCAGTCAGATAAAAATATGCTTTTACATCCTTAAATCTGTTGGATGTGGTATAAGTGTAGGAGACAGTTTTCAACACTATTAGACTATTACAACTCTATTTGTGAATTAAAACTGAAATAAAGATGCTCAGTGATACTTAATTCTGTGATAATTTTTCATTCTAAAAACATAACTTAATTAAAATTTTTTACATTATCATTCCTTAAGCAAATACTGTAACTGTTCGCCATCATTTTGATTGCGAACATGATCACACCAAACCAAGTTTTTTGACAGATTTCGCAACATTATTAATGTTATTGACAAAAATTTTCGGTTCTGATTTGTTTTAATTCATTGATGTTTGCAGGATTTCTCTGAAAAACTCTATCCTTTAGATAACCCCACATAAAAAATCCTGCCAAAGTCTGGTGACTTTGGTGGTCAGAGGTTTATTGAAATAAAATGATCATCAAAGAATTCCTTAAGCACTTTCTTTGTTAGGTTTGACGTTTGTGAAGAGGTCTTGCTGAAACCAGCAGTAATGCTCCTGTATCTCCAATGAAGCAGTAAAAGTTTAAATTATGTCCAAGTACACTTCAAAATAGATGGCTTAAATTAAAAAAAAAAAAAAAAAAAAAAAAAAATTAGTCCTATCACTTTTCTCAATGAGAGTGCACACCACACATTAATATTTTGGGTGTTTAAAATTTAATTTCCTTCCACGCCCTTTATTCATTAGGGATTTCCTTGACTCCATAGGTGAAAATTTTGGTTATTTACATAGCCATTAAGGTGGAACTAAGCTTCATCTTAAAAAGTAAAAATCAATAAGCTGTTGAATGTTGTTGTGAATAGATTGGAGAAACCAAAAGCAAAATGTTGTCAGTTTCCTGAATTGCTTGGATGCAATTCCTGCACAGACTGTAAACGATATGGGTAAAATTTCAAATGGCCTTTTCACAACCTGATATGCTGAACCATAGGCTATCCCTTGCTTCAACTGTAATTTTGTAAACTTACCTGGAGTTTGTTCCAAGGGAATTTTGATGTTATCAAGCTTTCCTGATGTTAACACAGTTCAAATTCCTGTTTATCTACATCCATGACACTTTCCGTTGGCCAAAATCTTTTAACCATTTTAAAGATGCAGCATTTTGAAGGTATTGGTCTTAATGGAAACTTCAAATGAAATTTCTTTCATGTTTTTTAAGATTATTTGGACATAACATAATTCTGATAAAGAAAAACATGTTATTCTACAGAATAATGAGCTATGTTCATTAAGAAAACTTAGTTCATGCCTTTAGACTTTTGTCATTCATAATTTTACAAAATGAGTTTTCCAATAAATTAAAAATGTTGAACGAAACAGATGATTTACTCAGGTCATTTGTATAAAATCAGATTAAAAATTACTAATGATGTTCATGTGAATTTATGTAGAAAAAAGAAAAAAAAACAGCATGTTATAGACATATTAAATAAGTAATGACGCTGAAAGTCTTTCTATATGTATAGAACTCCAATTGACTGAACTTCTAATTACCCAAAAAGCCTATTTCTCACAAAACATTTTTTTTTTAAAACTGAACTTCCAGTTTTCCAAGCACTCCATTTCTCTCATTTTTCCCACTTTATCTATAGAAGAGTCCCCCTTTCAAAAAAAGGATTGTAAAAGAATAAAAGAGATGGGAAGAATCTTAAGAAATGAAGTAATTGAAGTAAATGAATAGTTAAATAGTGACATACATGGCCCTGGATACCAAATGTTAAATTATGATGTTATATAGATTACCAAATGTTAAATGTTAAATTCAGTATGAAAAAGAAACTGAAGAAGCAGAAGATGAATGCTCCGAAAATGACCTAGATTCATCACATATCACATAATGAAACCTTTGAATGTTTAGAATAAGCTATGAACTAATTCAAATACAGAAAAAAACTGTTCAATAACATATTTTAGAAGAATTCAACAATTTTTGAAAATAATGTCTGCATTGAAACAAGCAACAATCAAATGCTTTTTTTGTTTAAATTATTATTTTTAGAATTCAGAAAATCATAAAAATGTAAACAAACAAACAAGCAAAATAAATAAATAAATGAATAAATAATACTAAATAAATAAATTAATAAACAATTTTTAAACATGTCAGCACTAACTTGTGCTGCCAGTCCTAAGCCTGTATATAGTGTGAAGGTTTTAATATAGTCAAGAACATTCCGTAAATTGTCTGTCCATTTACCTGAACTTTTGCTTATCCGAACTAAGGTCAGTCTCAACTTGTTGTGATAATTGGCGCTGTTACTGTCCGCGATTCACAAAGTAGGTCCTTAGTGTATGCTAATTGTAAATAAATGGAAGCAGATTAATCTTTCGTATTATATTTCTTTAAGTCATATAGATTGGTGAACAATAAACAGGATTGAACTTTCCTGCTGCGTTAAATTCCATTGAGGGCGAAATATTATCAAAAGTATAAGTATTAT
This sequence comes from Maratus speculifer, assembly GCA_964019185.1. Lineage (NCBI taxonomy): Eukaryota > Metazoa > Arthropoda > Arachnida > Araneae > Salticidae > Maratus > Maratus speculifer. Next base: position 192,131,252 of record OZ025290.1, on the reverse strand, counting down.
ATGTGATGACAGAAGAAAAATGTAAGCACCATGTGTGCCGTTACAAAACATAAGAGAAACTGAAGTCGGTTCGCTCACAGTAAAATAGATTGTCCTTGAAGTAATCAAAAATGATTTCACAATCATGTGCAATCAACTACTTATGAATTGTTTTATATCATTAATGTCACTTTTGAGTTATTGATCAATTTATTGTTTATAAATATTATGGTTTTAAAATAAACAGTTAATGTCATTAATGTCACTTCTGAAATATAGAGTCATTTAATGTTTATAAATATTAATGTTTCAGAATAAATACTCTAAGCCAGCAAACAGGCGCTTTACTGTATTCTAGATATGGATAGCATAAAAAATAAATAGGTACTCTTTAAAATTGATTACCCTGTATGCAATTTAAAAGTTAAGATTTATGACAATATTTTGCTTCAACTGGGGAAACTGTGTTGTTCCAAACTTGTTAAATTTAGTGTCAAGTCTTTCTTTATGGTATATGTATTGGGTATATATATTGTGAATTTTTACCGTGCCTGAATAGATTTTAAAAAATTCTCCTTTTTAAAACTGTAACGTTTGTGTTTGTTATAATTTTACATCAGATAACATTGATAAAACTCTTTTGAAAACCTGACCATTCCTTCCCTGACCAAACACCAAAATATCACTTTGGGAACTATTGCTTTGATAAATTGCTATGTATTTTTTTATCTTTTATCTGAAATATTAGCAACAAGGGAAAGAAAACTTTCCCTCTTAAAAAGAATTAAATGTGTGTTGCACAAAAACATATAACAACATTAACAGAAATATTAAATTGAATTACACTTAAAAAATATATATATATTGGTTCTTTGAAATATTCTATTTAAATATCATATTGAATGTTATTATTTGAATATTCCCATAAATGAAAACAAATTAGTAGCAGACTCCTAAGTGTTTAACTTAAAAATGTTTTAATATTTAAATAGGGAAGTGTCATTAAATTTTTCAACATACATTTTTTTTTCATTTCTGCTTTGACAAACTAATTTCTGATTTGAAAAAACTATAAATAAGGATTATTTTGATTTTTTTTTTTTCTCTTTAAAACACTTCATTATTAGTTTGCCTTTCAATTAAGTAATAATAAAAAAATTATTGTTATTGCAACTATATTAACTCTTATTTTATTTATCATCATGGAAATTAAAACATGTAAATTTGATCATGCTTGTTTAATTTTCATTGTGAAATATATATATATATAAAAGCTGTTTTTTCATTACTGTGATTATATCTTATTTAGCAGATCTGAAGTTATTTTTATTTTCAGCACTATTGACATTTCTCAGTTCTCTTACCCTGTATATCGAGCATTTTTAAAGTACTTGTATACAGATGAAGTAGACCTTCCACCAGAAGATGCTATTGGTAATTAATATACATTTCTAAAAACATTCATAATCTGACTTACTAAAGTTCTCAATGTTTTTGAATTTTTTGGTAAATAGATTTTGTTTAAATCTTAAGAATTGGTTATAAACATTCTTTTAAAATGTTATTCAACAAAATAGGACATATTTTAAAATTGTATTGTCATACATTGTTTTATATATTCTTTTATTTAAGATTATCCACAGAGCATACTTTTCTTTGAAGTTTTAAACAAAATTAGATAGTGTACATCAAAACTAAATGTTAAACAATTTAAAGGTTCCATAAAAAAAGGGGGTCACAACACCATTAAAACTTTACTTAATAGTTGTTAGCGATAGTTAAAAAGCAGAAAAATCTCTCTTTTAATAAATGGATTAGGGGCTGCAAAATGTTATTTTCCTTAACTCATAAAGAAATTGAATATTTCCTAGAGAATTCAATTTTCAGATCTATAAAAAAGTAGTTAAAGTTTCTTTTCTTAAAAAATTTACAAATCAAGAAGTTTTTGAAAGTTTATGTTCATTACAACACCAATAGATGGCACCACAGCTTTTTTTTATTATAAATATTTTTTCTTGCTATTTTTTTTTTTAATAAATAGGTAAATATCTCTATCTCTCTAATGTTTATCTCTAACTCTGTCCCTTTACGGACACATGTTGGTTCAGCTGATGATAAGCTGTTATTGTTGTAGCTTGAAATGCCTCCTCCTGATTTGTTATTTCCGTTTAATGATGATTTATACAAAGTGTATTATTGTAATTAATAATTATCGCCAGTTTTATCGATGTTATTTCATTCTTTCATTATGAATAGATAAATATTTTTCTTGGTAATGTACTTTATTACCAAGAAAAGTACTTTATTACTTTATTAATTAAAAAAATATAGCAAAAATTATAGGTAATTTCAATTTTAAATACAAAATCATTAATTTAAAAAAATACATATATATATATTTTTTAATGCCATTACCACTGCTGCCAACTGTAATGATGGCACCAAATGAAACATTACAAAAACTAACATTAATAGTCTCGTTAAATAAATTGGTTCTGAAAATTCTGTGGTCAGTCTTAGCAGTTACCATGGATATAAGTTTCAGGAGAAACTTTTTCTTCCCCTTCAGAGACATATCAAAATTGAGGGAGTGGTGTTGTTTGGTACTGTTATCTCTGTTAGTAGCTTTGCCGAACATCTTCTGCAGAAGTCTAACTCCCAAGCTTCAGGGTGCAGTCTATTGGAAGCTCTAGCAACCTTTCTTGCTCTTCGAGCATTTGTCAACAGCAACAATTTAACCCTATAATTCCCATGTAGAACATGTTCAAGAAATTATATAGTTCAGAAATAATTCACTTTACACCGGAAAGTTTCAGTGGCAAATTTCGGTTTATTTAAATTCTGAATGTCTGTTATTAAATAAAGCCAATTTCGCTTTTTTAATTTTCTGCTGGGAATTAGGAGATACAAATTAAAATATCTCAGAATGTCTAGGGTGGTTTGGAATCCAGAGGGTTAATTGCAGTTTCCTAATGATTAGGTAAATGCCAGATAGTAAAGTTCATTTCAGCATCAACAAAAAATGCAAATTATAGATTCATATAAAATGTTTTACATTCAAAAAATTGCAAATTAAGATATTTCATGCAGTTACAATTAAACAACAATAAAAAATTATAATTTTAATTCAATAAATAGCCAGAAAGTTTGGCATGGTTTGCAGTAAAAATCCTTTCCACAATCAAAGTCAAATGAAATAGCATTTTAGCTTACATTTTTGCATGATTTTTCTTAATAATACAGAAAAAATTCTTTTTTTTTTTTTTTTTTTTTTTTTTCCTGAAATAAAATTTATTTTGTATTATTAAATTGAGTTATTAGAACAACAACAATATCTGAAAGCATCTTATACCAGCTGTGGGATTAAACCAGCACTTTTTCTTTTAATGTCCTTCTGAAATGAAACCAGTTCAACAAGTTTTACTCAAGACACTTTTCACAAACAATTCATTGAGCAGCTCAGATGAACTAAAATCCCTCTTGTTAAAATATCTTCCCCTCCCCCCAATCACGGGATTGTGAAAAATATATATTCTCATACTTCTGGACCATGTAGCAGAAATGTGGCGACATAGCTACATTGTCGTACAAAGAAAACTTTCACCCTCGAGCCATTAAATGTAGATGATAGAAATACTTTTTTAGAATTGTTTTTTTCATTTAAAGCAAAAAAGTATTACACACATTGAAGTTCCACTAGAAGTTTCTAGAAAATCAAATCTTTAATGAAACTAAATGACTACTTATTTAGCTATGTAACTATGTTTTGAAAACATATTTGTTTGAAAAATTGGCTTTAAATTAACTTAATGAAAAAAAGAGGTAAGTTTAGGATTTTAATTTGAACCAAGAATAAGTATAAATTTTTCCTCAAAATATAGCAAGAAGAAAAATTAGACATGCATGGATTGGATATTAAATTTATATTTTAATTATTTGAAAAAAAAATTGCAATATGTGTACAATTCACCTCTCTCTCCTCACCAATAAATTTATTTAAATATAATTTCAAATGTGTAGTGCTTTACTACAAATTGCAACATCTTAACTTCACAGTTAATCAACTAATCTTAAGAAAAATAATGCTACAATTTATTTATTGAAAATTACTGTAAATATTCTAAATAATTTCTCTAATGCTGATACATTAAATTTAGCTTTTTAGCTTTTACGTAGATTTCATAAAAAATATCTATTGCAGTCATTACCATAGTGTGGCTTTTGAAATATTTCTTCATAACTTTTCATTATATGAACGCAGGAACCCAAAACCATCCCCACCTAAAAATTTGCTATGTAAATTTGTGTATAAGTGTGTACTAAATTTTGTCTGCACTGTAAAAGTCACAATTATGCATAGGTTGTTTTCAAAGTCGCTAAAAACATTGAGATGGTTAATATCTCAGCAGGGATTGCGAATCGGCCAAAGAGGCTGGAAATGGAAAAGATTAAAATTTTTTAATGATGACTTAACATGATTCTTATAAAACCAACTCTTACAGAAAAATGATAGGAAAAAAATAAACATTTTTCATTATAGCAGTAACATTAAAGGTAAATATTATTTAATAACATTAATGTATCATTTTGCATTTTTAAAATTTTTTTTCTTAAAGCAGTGAGCCATTTTTTAGCACTTTCTAACAAAGTTGAAAAGTGCTTATGCATTCAGTTTGTCTGGCCGCCTGTCCATGCTCTAACTCTCATAAATATACTCGGAATGCCATGAAATTTTTGGACGTTATTTAGATTTACCCCAGCACGAACCCTATTGAACATGAAGTTTCTACCATAATTAGTTTATTTACAGGGATAGTCAAAAGTTTTCCATTACATAGGGAAAAAATTGTTTCAAATGAATTTTAACATTGTTAACACTTTCCAAAAGTTTAAAAAGTGCTTATGCATTTAAAAAAAATCATTCTGATTATGTATCTGGTTTGTCTGGCTGCGCTCTAACTCCTGTAGTTACACTTGAATTGCCCTGATATTTTTGTATGTTATTGATGTTTACCCTAGCACAAACCCTATTGAAAATTAACTTTCTACCATGATTATTTTATTTACAGGGAGAGCCAAAAGTTTTCCATTACATTACAGCCTATGGGGAAAAATGGTTTCAAAGGCATTTTAAAGATGTTACACCCTGTCAAACATATTAAAATTTATATACATTTAATTAGTGCTGTAAAATATACGGTGAAAATATTGTTATTATTCATTTACAGGGCCACACAAAAGAATTCCATTGGATAATGGTAAAGCTGGGGAGGGGGGGGGGAATAGTGTGCGACATGTTTTAAATATATTAAACTGTTTCATGTATAATAAAAGTGATATATGTCACTGATACTTTATATGAATTATACGATACTGTCTTGCATAATATAATGTACATTGCATTTACAGGGACACACAAAAGATTTCAAATAGTATATTCTTTCCGATGTACTGTATATGTTTCGATGATGGCTGATAGATGGATGTAATGCATTTTAATTATGATATACGTGTTTAAGTTTCACTAAATCTTTATACATTATATGGTGTGTATAAATGTTATAGTTGATATACAGGCCACCTAAAAGAACTCACCATTACTGAGTATGAGCGTAAATTACTTAAAGGTGGTTATTAAATAAGATATGCATTTTTAAGCTGAATTGCATTCAATTTACAAAGAAATACTTGCAGAATATAGATAAAATGATATACAGGGCCACACAAAGAATTAGATACATGGAACGCCTATGAATGATAATTTATAACAATGTGATTTCAGAAGTTTTTGAGTTTAAAATAAATTTTAGCTTTTTACTGACATGCAATAAAAGTACAAGGTAAACTAGAGGGCTGAACAAAAGTTTTCAAGTATGTTTCCATTTATTTTTACAAATTACTGAAAAAGAAATTTTAAGCTTTTTTCTTGCTAAACTATTTTTTTTTTTTAAATATTTTATAGTATGTATATCAACTGACAGATCAAATACAGGGCTGTTCAAAAGCATTAGAATACATATTTGGCTATATACCCTTATTTCCCTAATTAGTAGAGTTTTGTTAGATTTCCTGGAGTGTTGGAAAGTGCTTCATAATCTATGCTTAATGCATGATTTTGTCTTACTTGTTTTTTAATTAAATGAGTTAAATTTACAGTCCAGAAAAAGATTATGTCCACTCATTGTATTACAGTATTTTTATACTCCTGCCTTTTTAAATAAATAAGATTATGTTAAATTATTATGTTTTTCCTCTCTGAGTTACTGTGTTTTGAATATGTATAATTATAATATGATAGTAAATAACATCACTTCTTATTATATATTTATTGCATGATTTGCATCACTATTTGTTTTATTTTTAATTCTCAATGTGATCTAATCTCACATTACAGGTTTGCTAGACTTGGCTAATTCATATTGTGAAGTTCAACTGAAAAAGCATTGTGAGTGTATTATCAAGCATGGAATAACTGTTGAAAATGTGGCCATGTTGTATGCAGCTGCTATTAAGTATGCTGCCAAGGTAATAAGTTTCCTATATATTTTTTAAACTTTTAGTGACCATTTATTAGTAGATTTTAATATTAGAATTTTATAAGAGCTTTTTTTTATTGAACAGTCAGGGATATATTTAGGAAAATTTTAGGTCCTTTAAAAGACTCTTCACAAAATAATTTATCTTAAAACAAAACCCTTCACAAAATTTTTATCCCCCAAACAGGACCCTTCACAAAACATTTTATCCCAAAACAGGACCTTTCATAAAATTATTTGTTTCTTAAATAGACCTTTCACAGAATTTTTTCGCCTTCAAATTCAATTTTTTGCAAATTTAATCATTTAATAATAAAATCTGGCTTGTAAATAAATGGTTGAATTCGCCAAAGGGCATATTATTTAGCTTTTTACGTATGAAGAATAGAACCTGAAGGCAATGATAATTTAAAATTCACAAAATTATGATTGAAATTTTCACAAATATAAGAAAAAAATTCACAATTTCACAAAAACAGGACCCTGTGAGAAAAGTCGGACAGACCCCTGATAATAACTGAAATGCTATTTATTAATGAATAACTAACCACAATGGTACAATGTGAATACTCAGCCGTATTTGCTAAATTATAATAAGCAATATTTTTATTAGTTATATATAAATGGTGTTATTTTATTATTAACTTGAAATAATGCAGCAAACTTTGAAGCACTTTTGCATGTCTAAGAAATTTTAAAACAAAATTAAAGTGCTAATAGACAGATTGATAAAAAAATATTTAAAAAATACTCTCATGCAAAGTTAGCATTTTGTCACTAATGGTAATTTGGCAAGAAGCGTGTGATATCTTTTAAGTTTACGATAAGGTATGTTAATGTTACTCTTCCATGTATGTTTTATTGATTTTTTAAAAAAATGATTTATAAAAGAATTTTCAATTTAACAAATTTGTATTTTGCACTTATATTAATGAAATCGAACCTTGATGTCTCCCTTTTCTTAATTTAAAAAAAAAAAAAATTATAATAATAAAAATGAAAATAAATAAATAAATATTCTCCAAAACTACCAGATATACTATTTTTGAGTGAGGTACCATTTGAAAGGTTTTGAACAGTTTTTGGACATAGTATTGTTTGATTAAAAATGAAAAAATCAGCAAAAATCTGAAAGATTGCAATATGAAATGGAGATGAGATGGGCTAATTCTTTCTGAAATTTGACAGTTTTATTTATTCTCATATTAAAAAAAAATCTTTATAATTAGGGTAACATCCCCAGTAATTGGCACATTAAGGATTTGGCTTTAAACTTACTTCTATTTTCATTACCAAGAAATAAAATATCTACTTGCAAATATTTTTAAATCAAAGAGTGCATATCTGTGCATCTATTTTGCCCACTAAAAGCAAAAATATTTGAAAAAGTATTTTTATAAAAATATATTTATAAAAAGTTGCTGTAATCACCAGTTATTGGCACTTAGACTTTTACACAATTAAAGTAACCCTTTTCAACTAAACAAAACTGTTGTCAATTAAAATTTAAAATAAACTGTAGATTAGATAATAAATTGAAATGCATGCCTTTCTTAAGCCTGAGAAGAAGCATTTGCAACAAAAATGGCTAATTTGATACAAGCCATAATTGTTTCTCTTTCCTTGGCACTATTGTCATTTAGTAGCATAAATCAAAGTTATAATCTATAAAGTAAATAAGCGTATAACTGGTATATGGTCTTGCATTTTTAAAAGACTGGATATAAATCTTATTTTAGAGCATTTTTGTAGGATGTGCCAATCATGGTGCCTGCCAATTACTGGGGATGTTACCCTACTTATTCCATTTCAAGTTATTTTAATGCTGTTTTGATCAAAATGTAGAAGAAACAGAAATCATGTTTTTTCTTATTGCTATTTGTTTGCTTTGAATGATTTTTTAAAAGAAAATGTGTGATTTAAAGATTTATGTTTGGGATTAACACAATGATCTGTTGATTTACCAGCAATTTGAATATGGTATAAGTAGAATATGATATTTAGGATATTTTTGAATTTGATCAATTATTTATTATTATTATTATTACTTTTAAAAGACTTAACATAAATTGAATATTTTCTTTTGTTTTTAATCAAACAGCCTTACTTTAGATTTGCAAAATTTTAGTCATGTCTTGTGTGACTCATAGTCATAGTCACTCTTCATACTAAAATAACTTTAGTGATTCTATCCTTTTGTCATAAGGAACTCTGCTCTTTAGGGTGGAGCGAAAAAAATTATTTTTTTTAAATCAAAAACTGGTAGGTGCCAAAAGTTGCCTTTATACTAGTACATCATCTGCGTGAAATTTTACCGCTGAAAAAAAATGGCTTGAGTCTGCGCTTTTGCTCCAAAAATCGAAATTTGGGGTAAAATTTGCCATTTTTCCGAATTCTTTAAAAAAAAAATTAAATTCCTACAAAGCTGGTTATTATTTAAAAGTGTTACTTAAATGTTTATATTTATCTTCTTAATATATTTAAACTATAAAACAATATCTTTATTCCGTATAGCTGGAGCAAAACAGACAACTTTTGGTAAGAAAACGGCATTACCACTCTGTTGGGACTTACAATGAATTGTTTTTAATACAGCTCTTGTTTTCAAAACTACCTTGGACATACGTCGTAGAGGTGGCTATATTTCATATATCACCCGTCCCAACTATTCGATCATCTTTGTATTGTGTTTTATTTATATATTGATTTGTGATTTTCTTTATCAAAATTTGGTATGTTTTCGATGCATCCACCTAGTTTATCTGTTCTTTCTATCCATATGCTGCTGTGACTTTCTTTAGTACATTTTTACAGCTTATACAAAAAATGACTAGTAGTGTAATGCATGGGAATATTAGAAAGGGATCTATTCGGCCATCTATTATCTTTTTCAAACTTACATCCAGTTGATGAAAGTGATTGGAAGTTCTGTTACCACAACATTTTTTCAGTCAATTGTAATTTTTTTTACATAATGATCTGCTTCAAACATGATTTCAGGTGTTCCAACTACAAGTATGCCATCATTTATTCTATTTTTGCATTTTACATATGTTGAGAAGCGAGCTGTTAAATGTGATGGTGATCGTCAGAAAGAATTGCAATAAGAATTTGTTCTGCATGTGCAGAGCAACTGTTGATGTAAATAACTTTTTTTTGTATTAGTTTTATGCCGTTTTCTAAGTGTTTTCGTAGCCAGGTAATTTCTATTTAATTTTTAGATCTTCTTTTATAAGTGGACAACATTTGATGGTGAGCTGCCCTGGACATAAACTTATAATGCATGGTACTTTATGAGGGAATGTAGAGACTCTAATCTATACATATAATAAAACAGTAGGACCCGGTGTGTCTGTACATTGAAGATAATTGACAAAAATGGAGTCAGGGCGATAAAAGAAAACCAATGAAACACAAACAAATTTTTTTTGAATTTTTTGTCTGTCTGTCTGTCTGTCTGTTTGTTCGAGGTTATCTTCGTAACTACTGAATGGATTTTTATGCGGTTTTCACTAATGAAGAATGCACACTCCTGGGCAGTGTATAGGCTTTGTTTCATCAAAATCGGACAACAGACAAAAAAGTAACAAAAAGAAACAAAAGAAACTATTAGGTGCGCTGCTCACGTTTTTTAGTACATAACGTTTTTTAGTACATATAAAATCCAATAGATGTCACTGTGCGATTTTAAAACGCGCTATCGTTATGTTTTCGCCAGTCTACTTAAGTATGAGAAAGTTTCAAGCTGGCTGTCGTTCCATGTGGTTTAGTCGGTAGAACGTCAGTGCGCCATACTGATGGCCCGGGTTCGATTCCCAGCATGGAATTTTTTTTCACTATGTTGGCATTAACGCCTATAAGCAATTAAAAGAATTTGAAATATTGTATTCAAGGCGAATTTTCTCTCTGGGAAAATTTCCTTGCATTAATATGTCAGTGTAATTTTTTTTTCGATTTAATTTTTTTTTTTCGAAACTTTGTTTTTCTTAAAAAATTACAGTAAATATTTGATATTTCCCAACGTTTTTTGAATGATCGACTTGCTTTTTTTTTTTTTTAATGTATGTCTGAACCTTATCTAACTACTTCTTCAAGATTTCTTTAGATAAACCGACCAGCGTAGCGGGCGAAGGCCGCTAGTTGACAATAAGTACTCATTTAAAATTAGGAGAATTCTATTTGTCGCTGTGAACTATTTTATATGGGGTAAGCTTAGAATTTTGTATAATAATGGATCATGTGCTACTTCAACTCCAGTGAATTTTCTCTCCGTCAGTTATTAGAGAAGTCGATATAAAACGTTCTAATCTACATAGATTCACTGGATCAATAGGATAATCTTTGTCTACGTACACTTCCTATTACAATTTTTTTTTTATAAAATAGAGAATAATTTTGAAAAATTATTTTCTCAAATTGAGAAAAAGATACGCAGAACAGACTATAAATTTCTGTCGGTGATTACAAAGCTAATTCATAAGGAAAGCTATTTCTCAGAAGAAATGGAGAATATTAATTTAGAAAACATCTTTTACAAAAGACAGCTCATAAAACGAATAAAATTTACGGCTTTATATAAGCACAGATTGGCAATCAGAGTCTATAGGTTCACTAACAAAATATATAATCCAATTTTAAATTGCAGGATGTTTCATATCAAATGTAATAAACACCTAAAGAATAGATCTAAAAACTTATTAGAAATTACTCGATAATGAAATAATGCAGGAAACGACATAAAACAAATACTAAAATTCAATAGATTTTAGAAATATTGTTGCTTTACACGCAAATTTTGTTTGCAATCATCTGTGACGATCGTCATAATATTAAGCAGCTAGCTTTTCAAAAGATATTTAATGTAATAAGGTACAGTAAATGATGACATACTAGAAATTGAATTCATCAGTTTTTAAGAAAATTATTATATATAAAATGTAGTTGATTGAAAAAATGTTGTGGTAACAGAACTTCCAATCATAATGTATTAATTGCATGAAATTTTAATAAAAATAATAGACTGCTGAATAGTTTCAGTTAACAACGTTCCCAATACATTACTCAGCTTCTGTTCTGTTATACAAGGTATAAAAATATATGTGCAGCAGGTCACACCAGCAGCATCCAAAATCAGTAAATACAAAGAAGAGGTAAACTACTTTGATACATAGAAAACTTATGCCCGTCTTCGGGAAAAAAATAATAATTAAATGCATAAATAAAACATTGGGCCTAGATGGTTGGGTGGTTGAGACGGATAGGATATGAAATGCAACCATCTCTACGAGTTATATACAGAGTAGTTTTGAAAGCAGCTAGGTAAGAAATGCATTCAAAATACACATTTCGTTGTATGGTCCAACAGCGAGGTGACGCTGATTTTTTTACCAAAAGTTGTCCGATTTGCTGCAATTATACAGGCTACAGATACTGTTTTATAGTTTAAATATGTTAAGCAGATAAATATGAAGGTCTAAGTAACACTTTTAAGTGATAACCAGCTCTGTAGGAATTTTTAAATTTTTTTGAAAAAATGTCAAAAAATGACACATTTTACCCAAAATTTCGACTTTTGGAGCAAAAGCGCAGACTCAAGCCATTTTTTTTCAGCGGTAACATTTCACGTAGTTGATGTACTAATATAAAGGCAACTTTTGGCACCTACCCGTCTTTGATTTTTAAAAAATAATTTTTTTCGCTCCACCCTACTGCTCATGCTGTGGCTTTGTTCTTTGCTAGTATCTTTGGAGAAGAGGCAATCTCTCTTAAAAACCTTTCTATTTTTAAGCGAAGTTCACAACACCAATGGGAAATCCTAAATGCACACTTGCTTTTTGATCACTAGTTGAAAGAAATTCTTTGATGTCATCCAACACTACAAAGAATCTTTCAAGTACTAAATTTTTATTTAGCCATTGTACATTGTTGTATTGTTAAACTGAGTATTAGTCTGTGCAGGAAATGATTTGAATTAATAATGTGAAAAAAAAAAAAAAATATATATATATATATATATATAATATATTTATATTTATAGTTTTCGTCTGATAAAACTTGTGTATTCATTGTGCTTGAAGAGAACAAGATAACAAATGCATAGAATAACATCAGGGATTTTTTTTTTTCTTTTTTTTTTTTTTTTTTTTTTTTTTGGTCAAACAATCTATTTCCAGCTTTAACATGCACTCTTTTATATTATCTGCATCGCTATATGTTTTTATATCTTTGACATTCCAGTAGAACCTAAAAAAGCCTCTGTATATTTTTTTTACTTGGTCATGTATTTGTATGTGATGTGTGCTGATGTTATGCAATCTAAACATGAACTCTAAATTTTACTTTTCTGGAGGTTACTTCCTATCAGGTATTTTTCGCCAAAAATTTTGTGTTTTTTCTCATAATGTCATGAACTTTTAATTATATCTACAGTTTGCTGACAAAATACAAACAGGTACTGCTCCAGCTCTATATGGCAACGTGGAGAAAAGAAAACAGTCCATTCTTGTACAAACTGTCTGTTTTTCGAATAGGCTTTTCTTGTTTTCCATAGCAATATAAATCCAAACAGATTCACCATAGCGTGGAAACAAAATGTTAACAAGAAGTATAGCTAAAAATGAAATTTATAAATACAGTGCATACTGTGTTGCAACAACTGGAATAGTCTAAATGTGTAAGGAAGGAAAGATAGCAGAAGCAGTTCATTATTCAAGGTTAAAAGATGTTGCTGTGCTGGAGAGGGGTAGAATTAGAAAGGAAGTTATCCACATAAGGCCTTTGTACATTCACTTTTGTATTTTACATAATGTACTCTAAACACTACAGTCTGCAGAAAACTTGCTTGCAATCTGCCATTTGGTGACCATTGGTACAGACCATTTACCATAATTTCATTAAGTTATGGGTTAATTTTATTTCTTCCGCTTCAGATTTCAGCTTGAAGGGTTTTTGGTTTTTGAGTCAATGTATGTTATGTTGTTATGCTCAGGTCTAGATAAATGAAAATATTTTTGTTGAGTTGGGTTTTGAGTTAACTTCAAATAGATTTTTTTGGTCCAGGTCAGATTCTTACAAACTTCTTCTGCAATAACTTTATTTATTTGAAAATGCATTCATTTGTATGTTACAGTGTATTTCAATATGCTCTGATCAAAAAGTAAGAATCCTTAATAATTTGTTTTTTGTTAGAGTTGAGTTATGAAATTTTGATAAAATAAAATCTCTTTAGTAATAATAATAAAAAAAAGAACTTTCTGTTGTAAAATACTAATACAAATAAAATAAATAAAAAAAATGTAAGGAAATAGAAAAGCAATATGAAATCTTTTAGGTAATTTTTGTAATCAGATTCTATTTCTTGACTAATTAGACCCAGACATTAAAAAAATCCTGAAAAACATGAAAATTTTTTTCAAGAGTAAAAAATTACTGTATTTTAAAATAAAAGGTTGATTTTAGATGTATGTGAAAAGGAAGATGGATTGGAAGGAGTGGGGGAAATCTTTTAGAAAATTCATTTTATTTTCAAAATAGTTTTGATTGCATATGAATTTATTGATTATCACTTAAAATATAATTGTATTTTGTTTCTTTCTTTTGATTTTCTTTTTACCTTCATTCGATTTATTTCTGTGTCTGTGTTTTTAGTTATAAACTAAATTGTAGAGAATTCTCACTATGTTTAGTTAAGTATAATAAACTTGATAATTTTAGGAATGTGGAATATTTAGTAAATAATCTATAAAAAATATTTAGTAAATAATAGTAATACAGTAAAACCCCGATAATTTGGATTAATTGGGACCAGACCCAATCTGGATTATCCAGAGAATGAGAAAAAAATGAAATAAAACATACTTTCAGAATATCACCTTTATATTAAACATACTGAATATTTACAGACAGTAAAAACGTTTTTTTTTTAAACTATAAAATCTGTTGTGCCAGTTTTGTGTAACTTTTGCAGACTGCACGGTCACGCATCCACTTGAGCATAGTTAGCTTGTTGGGTGTAGTGTGTTGATGTTTTACTTGATGTTCAAAATAAACCATTAATTGTTGTAAATGATTTGTTGCTTCGTTATGGCTAATAACTTTTGGTTGATCATCATTAAGATAATATCAACATCTCAATAACCATCTTTTTTCAACATGCTTACAGAATTTTCAGGTGTAATTTCTCTTTTATTTTCGCCTATCTTTCCTTTTGTTTCAAGCTTGCTTGTTATTCAAGAAATCGCAATTTGTAGACCATAAAATCTTCCATGACTTTCGGAGAATACTCTTAGCAACCTGCTTGCAGACTTTAAGTGATGAATTGTTGTTGCTTTGAAAGGTAAAATGAAAAAGATTAAGGTATTCTTACGAAAATATTTCAGAAAAGACTTTTTTTATTTAGAATGCGAAAATGAAATGAATTAATTTATCGAACGTTTGCCAATCGCTTCTCAAATTTTGAAAAAAAAAAAAAAAAAAACTGAGCAGACTTATCCAGATTATGCGAAGATCCGGATTAACGGGGTCCGAATTTGTGAGGTTCTACTGTATTTTTTTTTCCCAATATAGGAAGTTCATTTCACTTTATATACTTATTAATATATTACTGAAATTAATGTTTCAGAAATGAAAGCAATTTCATTAAAACTTTAATATATATTTTCAGGAATTGGAAGATTTTTGCTTTGCATTTGCTTTAAACCACCTCACAGATGTTGCTTTAACTGATGCATTTCATAAATTAGATGAACCCACAATAAAAAGTTTCATATCAAAAGCAGCACAGCATGGGGCTTTCAAGTATTAACTGGATTTCATGTTGTGACTTAAATATTAAATGTTATGTGGGATTTGTAAGTATTATTTATTCTGTAATGTTAATTTGTTTTTATTTTGAAAGTTTGAATTAATCAATTTCTGCTTCATTAATTTGTTTTAATGAATAAATTATTCATGTAATCTAACTTGTTATTGAATTAAAATTGACTATATGTAGGTGTTTTCATTTTACATTGATACATATAGTCTTTTAATTTAACTTTTAGTTCATTATTTCTAGTATATTATTACAGTAAAAGATCTTTATAATACACACTCTATGGAAAGAGACTGTGTGTATTATAAATTTTCATATTGTATAGATAATTTCACATTTTATTAAATTTATCTAATACACTTGGCCAAGTAAATCAGGAAAATATAAAAAAGCACTAAATCATTATTTTGCGTGCCTTTGAATAAGAAGTTGTGAAGATTGATTATACATTTCATAATATGGATAATTTTGTACATTACTAAATTTGTTATAAATTCATTTATATTTACAAAATAAATATTTCATTTCTGTATTAACAGTTCATCTATTATTGTTTTCTTAATATGTCTGTTCAGATAATTTTATTAACACTTTAAAGCAGTTTTAAAATACAAAATTATACATTTTAATTGCATTTATTACTCTCAGAAATCTATGAAATATAAAAAAGTTAGCAATAAGTACTGTACTTAAAACTGTATCATTAAACATTTTTGTGTTGAGTAGTATAAATTTTTCTCTTGTTTTTTTTATTTATTTCTCTGCAAACAGTCAGTATTTCTAAATATGGTGCACAGTTTTTCAGTTTGTGAAATCAATCATTCCACTGATTTAACTCTTTTATAGGAGAATGTTTTTCTTTGTTTGCAAAAAGATGATTTTATTTTCAATAATTACCAGACAGTGCTATGTTATTTAATTATTAATTTCATATTTCCTGGCATTGTAAAGATCTTCTACTGTATTATCATTCTATTTCTTATGTCCACTATACATTGATATTCAATGTAATCGTAGTTAAGCTCATATTGTGTCAATAAAAGAGCTTCACTTTAAATTATTTCTTTCATTTTAGGAAACCTCATGAACAATAAACAGATGTTTGGCTTACTTGAATGGGTACAAATTAATCAATGTTTTTGAAGATTTCCATCTTCTTGTGTGATAAATAAAAAAGATTCTTCTTTTATTGGTGTAAAGGTGTCATTTAAATGTTTAATGTTAACTGCGTGTCTGCCAAAATAGGCTATTAGTGAATATTATAATTTACTTTTTACAATACGTACATTTACAATATACATGTCGGCAATAGATATATGTGGTAATATGGATGTATTTAGTTTTGACTATATTGATTTTATTATTTATTTTACTGCTGTAAATGTTAACTTATTTGAGGGAATAATCCTATATCATAAAAATATAATTTGTAATTTTTTCTCCTTATGATTGGAGCTAAGTGTTAAATCAGATAAATCCTCCTCACCTCCCCCTCAATTATCCTATATGAACTCTTAGTACATTTCCCCCCCTTCCCCACACACAGATTATTTAAATTATTTATTAATCTTGGTTAATCAATGGTCTTTTTTTCAAACCTGAAACTTAGCTTCTTATAAAAGTTCTCATTGTTCGCAGCCAGAAATATATATGAGAGAATTTGTCAGCCATTGATTGGTATTGTTAAAAATATTCTAGTCAAAGAGAAATCTGGAAACTTTATTTTTTAAAACTTTAATAAATTATTACAAAATGGCAAATATTTATGTTTTTTAATTTGGAATATTTTTTTAAGATAAAGGAAGAAAAAAAAGCAAAGTTTGCTTTCATATGATCATTGTTTTATTTTGCCTTAATTATTTTTATGCTTCCAAATCAATTTTTCTTGTTTTATTTTTCGAGCTTAAATATTTAGGTCCCTCACCCCCCCCAGAGCAGAATCGGCGCAACGCTGCTACATACGTCTCAGACTCTTTAGGAGGTCTGCAGACTATTTTTCAACTGTTAAAAATTTTGCAAAAATTAAAAAATTTCGGTCCTAAATCCAAAAATTCGGACATAAAATATATCGCGAATTTCGACTAATAGTCCTCGAAAAGAAAAACATTTCGTCATAGATCGCAAAAAACACGCGAATTTTGTCCAAAAATCGCGATAAAACTGCAAATTTCGTCAAAAAATCACGAAAAATCGGCAAATTTCTTCAAAAGATCGCGAGAAAAACGGCAAGTTTCTTCAAAACATCGCAAAAAAGCGTCAAATTTCTTCAAAAGATCACGATAAAACGGCAGTTTTCGTCAAAAAATCACGAAAAAACGGCAAATTTCTCCAATAAATCGTGAAAAAACGGCAAATTTCTTCAAAAGATCGCGAGAAAACGGTAATTTTCGATAAAAAATCCCGTAAAAACTGAAATTTCTTCAAAAAATCGCGAAAAAACGGCAAATTACTTCATAAAATCGTGAAAAAACGGCAAATTTCTTCAAGAGATTGCGTTAAAACGTCAGTTTTCATCAAAAGATTGCGAAAAAACGGCAGCTTTCATCAAAAGATCCCGATAAATCGACAAATTTTTTCAAAAGATCGCGAAAAAGTGGCAAATTTATTTGAGAGATCGCAAAAAAAAAAAAACAAAAAAAAAAAGCAGTTTTTGTCTCAAAAGATCAGAAAAAACGTCAAATCTTGTAAAAAAAAAAAAATGCAAAATTTGTCAAAAGATCGCGAAAAATGACATCTTGTCAAAAGCTCATGAAAAACCTGCAAATTTTGTCAAAGGGGAGCCCCCCCGCTCTTTCGGACAATGTATGGTGTTAAAAATTTTCAGAATAAAATCAATTTCTTTTTAAAAGTATACTTTTCTTTTGTGTCTATCACAAATACTTGGGAGGTTTGAGTGCATATAGTGTAATTTGAGGGATTGGTCTGCAGACTGTTTCTTAAGTTTTTATTTGTGTTGCAGACTGCAGAAAAAAATTCTGCTGCTGAGCGCCTTCCCCCTTTCAGAATTCATTTCATTTATTGATGGAACCTATGTCAAATGTTAAATCAATCTCATATTTACTACAGGTTAAAATGAACTAGAAAATTTTCAATCAAAATATTTTATTTATTTATTGTATCTAATGTTGTAGTTTCAATATAATACTAAACTGCAGGAATATTTTACAGCCAAACTGTGATATGTGCTAGAGTGACAGTGGTAATCAATCACTTTAAAAATTGCATGCCATTAAAAAAAAAAAAAAAAAAAAAAAAAAAAAAAAAAAATCTCCCTTTGAAATTTAAGTTTAAGGTTACATTGTATTTCACAGCATAATTCTAAGTAATATATATGTAGTATATTTAAATAATTTTATTATGTTATGTTATTAAAAACTAGTATGAATGAGGAATGTTGTAATAACATTCATAACTCTTTACACTATCTCTGGTTTATTTTTATAATCACAAAAATAAAGTATGCTCGTTGATTAAATGTGTTTTTCCTAAAATGATTGTATTATTGAGAATTTATTTCATCAGAGTATTTCAGGGTTAACAACAACAAAACTTTACAATCTTAATTATGAATATTATCTATGTTTATTTTAGTTTAAGTTCAAATGTGTAATATTCAGTTGAAAATTATAAATTCTTTTTTTTTTTTTTTTTTTTTTTTTTCATATTATAATTTTCTCATTTTGTCTTTTAAAAATAATAAGTTAGAAAATGCTATTGTTTAATTATTTAATCACTATGTATCATTTTAAATTAATAATATGATTACACTGGGATTTTTTCATCCATATTAATTTGTTTTACAATATCTAATGTGTTGCTGTAAAGTAGAAGAAACACGATTATTCAGTCTCAGGACTAATATCAATCTTGGAGAGATTTTCGAGTGATAATAAACTCTTCTTTATACATATTTGAATTATATCAATTTTACTGTCAAAAACTTTTAACTACCTATTTTATTGTAAGAGATCAACTTTTTGCCATAATGCAAAACATAGAGATATGCTAGCCCATTTTCCTTTGGTTATTTGTAATACGCAGAAAATTTTTCAGTCTTGGTTTAAATGAACCCATGAAATTGCACCCATGATTTGTCTATATGGGGAAACTAGGAAATTAATTCTTTGTTTACGGAATTATTTATAAAGGAATTGTTTAACTTTTATAATTATCTTCTTATTATCTGAAGATATACTGCTATTTTTAAATAATAATGTGAAATTTAGATACTTTTTTTCATTTGTAATTAAAATTAGTGCATAGTGGATTAAAAAATAATAAACCCTAACAAATATAGGAAATTTTTAATTTTTAAAACATTTTCTGTTTTTTTTTTTTTTTTTTTTTTTTTTTTTGTTTCTTTGACATTATTGATACTAAATTATTATTTTTTTTTCACCTTTCTTTCTTTCTTTCTTTAAAAAATATAAATAAATAAAAATAATGTTTTATTAATATATTGTTTATATGGAAAATCTAAAATAGGATTGTCCCCCTTTTTTTTTTTAAAGTATTTTTTGACTACGTTAAATCAGTCTCACTGATAAATTATTTAATCTTTTATTGGAATTCTAATATGTTTTAATTTCTGCTTGGATTTCTTTTTTCTGTTTGCTTGAAGAAATTCATTAAAAAACAATAGAAGTGTGTGTATTTTTTATTCCTTTTAGAAAAGGAACTGTCTAAATTAATATATATTTCAGATGAATATCATTCACCTAATTTACATTCCATTTTGATGTGTATGACATGTATTATTTATGACTTGTAATGTTGAATTCTGTTACATAACATATAATTGTTATAAAGATAAAAAATTAAGAATATTTCGTGCAACAATATTGTAATATTGTTGCACGATTTTCTCTCTTTTTTAAAGTGGGTAACAACAGTTGTAATGTCCTATAAAAAGCAGTTGATATTTACTTTATCATTGTTAAATGATTATTATGATATTGCAGCCTTTTTTCTTAAGAACTAATGAAAAGGTTTCAACATTGTTAGCTAAATTTTGATCATTTTAGTTTTCTAGAGAATTTTTTTTTAATGTTTCATAAAAAGAAAAAAGTTTTTTGATTGTGTGAATAATGCAGCTTTTATTCTTACTTCTTGCTGAATCTAGTTGTACACTGACATACGTCTCCACGCATTTATATTCCCACATTTATATGACCTGGAAAAAAATTCCTTAATTAAGACACACTTTGAATTTTTTTTGAAGATTTTCAATACTATTAAAGTAAACTTTCCTGCAACTGTCAAGTAATATTGACAAATAAAAAAAGCCTTTTTGAAATGCTTAGAAAAATCGCTCAAAAAATAAATCTCATAAAAAATGAAAAATTTGTTGGTTCAAACTTCATTGCAGGATTTTTTCAGGTCCTTAAATACTTGAATCAGGTAGCTAGAGGAACAATAAATTGTAAGTTAGCGACTAATTTGTGTATTCATAATTTTTGTATTGCAAATGCATTTTTTTTTTTGTTGTTAATTTTAAATGTAATATAACTCCTAAATACAATAGAATATGCTCATGAGATTTTTGAGAATTTTATTACTTATCCTTTTCTGTTTATCTAAATTTACCTTGACTTATATCATTTTCGACTTACGTCGGTAGTCTTGGAGGAAATTGCTGATGCAAATTGAGGTATTACGATATACGGTGTAACTATAGGCAAAACTATAAAAAGTAAAATTATTCAAATCCCTTCAGTAGATCCTGAGGAAAAAGTACTTCAATATCATCTGTTTTTCTTAGGTTTTTATAAGTGTTGTTGACCTTTGAATAGAATAGTCATTCAAATACATCCTTTAAATTGCAAATTTTTTTTAGTTCTGTAAGTTTCAATAAATATGTACAGTTTATTTATTAATCTCCTCAGTCCTGAGACAAATAATACGTAAGGCTATAAAAAACAGTTTAAAATTATTATAAAACATCTCCAAAGATGTGTTAGTCTATATATTTATGCGTCTAATATGCACACATTTATCAAAAAGGTCTAGATATAATTTTAACAATCATAAAAGCAGTTAAATTAATTTAAAGGAGGTTTTTTAGTGTCGCTTTCAGATGACATCGGGACTGAGGAGATTATGTGTGCATTGTGCATAGCAAATCGGCTTATAAACTAGAAAGGTTATTCTTATCATGACAGATATTAAGAAATGCTGTTTTATATTGTTTAATTATGTTCATTACGAATTTTTAAAAAAATTTTCATTTCTTAATTAAAAATCTTTATTTGATCTCAAAAATAATACAATTAGTTTTGAAAGAAACTAATTTGCTTCTTCTTTCATCATGTGGAGCAGAACGCATGGATACGTACCTTTATAGTTTATATATGCTCAGCAACATCTGATGATGGGGATCATAAATTATAGGTAGCTAAAATTGCAGTCATATACTACTGTACATGTTTTATAAGTCAACACAGTAGTTTTCTTTTCCTCTTCTGAATTATCTATGTTATCTACATTTTCATTTGTTGCTAATTCTTTTAATTTTATTTATTTATATTTGTTGGAATGAAAATATCTTATTTTTCATCATTATTAATTAATAGTGAAATATATATTTTATTTTATAAGGGATATAAATTGTAGTTAATATTTAAATTTCTTGTTTTTGAAAGCCATTTACTATTAATACTGTCAATTTGTAATGTTTCACTTTTTACTAAAAAAATAAGAAAGAAGTTAAAAAATCACATAAAAGTTTTGAAGAAAATTTAATGACTGTGCAGAAAATAAAATTTATTGTATTGAGCTAAAAGAGTGAAATCAAATTCCTTTTATAAAATGTAAAAAAAAAAAAAAAAAAAAAAAAAAAAAAACTCAATGAATCTAAAAAAGATTTAAAATTTCAAAGGATCAAAGAAAAACTCATAAATCTCAGAGAACAAAATTTACTATAATGGGCTAAAAGATTGAAGCCCAGAATTTATTTTACTAATGTTAAAATCTTTTGCAGAACACATAAAAAGATGACCTCCCCACCCCATGCCTAAAAATTGCATGTAAAAAAGTAATGAAAAATTCAAAAATCTTCGCATGATTTCAAAATAAATTTAATTGATAGGAAGATAAATTTACTTAAATGGGCTCTGCTTTCTTTTTTATAATTTCGGGATATTTAAAAATAACCATGCAAATATTCTCTAACTTCTAAAATATTAAAATGTTATCCATTGTTTCCACTTTATATTGTGATATAAAGAGCATTGTATAAAAAGTATTTATATTAATATGAATGTAAAGTTAAAGAAACTTACTAATCTTTATTTAAAGATCAATACTAAATTATTTTGAATAATTATCACGAATTGAACTCTTAAAACAGAAAGTCCCTATAAGATATTTATTAAAGTGTTTTCTTTTCCCATAGTTTTTACCCTTTTTTATTTGCAAGTTTTATTGAATGAATACATTAAGTTTGTTGCATTTAAATGTTGTTTTTTTACTTTATACTATTTTTTAATTTAATAATACAGCACATACAGTTTTTGATGTCCATATATTGAAATTATTTCATGTGCTATCCAAGTCAGTTCCTTTTTTATATTTATATGAACTTTCTTTAAATTATTACCTTGCATATCCCTTTTGGTATTTATTTTTTATTCATATTATGTTCTTTGTTAATTTATTTTTATTTATACGGTTTTAAATTTATTTTGTCTGGTTCTTTGTTTTTTAGTTGGAAGTTTTTTTTTAATAAAAAAGAATTATCATTTGTGTGCATTTATGAAAAAATTGCTGGCAATATGAACTTTGGTAATTTTTGTACATATTTTATATGTGTAATAAGATTTGTATATAATATTATATTTGGACATTTTGTTATTGTTGGTTATTTTTATTATTAAGTGTTGTGTTTTCACTATTTTGTATATTAAAGCAATAAAGTTTTATAATTTATTCTCTAAAAATTTTGTCTATTTTTCTAAGTAATTCTTACATTTAACTGAAAATTGTCCATGATCTTTTGTTTTTCTTATATAGCAGTTTAAATTATATTATTAAAACTAGTCAGATGTGGCAATCCCAAAATTTTCTTCTATCCTATGCATGTTAGTACTTCTTTTAAAATGCAGGATAGCAGCATCACCAGTTAGATGGCTTGAGTCAAAATCGAGTCAGCAACAACTTATGTCAACTTATAACTGAATTTGAAATTTGATGAGAATCTATGCATTAGTTTTTGTGATAAAAATATTGCAAAATTTTGAAAAAAAAAAAAAAAAAAAACTGCATAACAATGTTGTATGTTAAGTGATGTACATCAAAAACTAACCAGGATCAATTTTTTTATCATATGCTAACTGAAGTTCGATGAAAATCCATGCAGTAGTTCTTGAGATACATTTATTTATGGTATATCAAAAACTAAACAACACTAATCTATACCAGGGACTAACTGAGTCTGAAGTTTTAGTAATTTTGTGCATTAGTTCTTGAGATAGAGCTATTGCGATAATCACAAATAATGCACCATGGCAACCTGTGGACCTGTTGAATGGTTTACCCCAAACCATAATCAGTACCATGTTATATCAAGTACTAACTAAATCTAAAGTTTTATGAAAATCTATGCACTAGTTCTTGAGATATGGCTATTGTGACAATTGTGAATCACACAGCACAGCAGCGCCACCTGTTGGGCAATATACACCAAATACTAATCAGATTTAGTTTATATCAAGGTCTAACAGAATCTTCGTTACATATAAACAGACATTTTGTAAAAACATGTTTTTTTGTATCTCTGACCCTTAACATATAAGTCAGCTGAAAACCGGATTAAAAATATTTTCATAAATCCAATACTTTTTTCTTGTAAAGATAGAAGAAAATAAAAAAGTGAATGAGTCTGTTTTGTTTTGTTTTATTATTCAATTTTTTTTCTTTTTAATTGCATAAACTATGCTTATTTTACTAAGACATGCAGCATGCTATATATATATATCACTACATAGTATAAAACAAAGTCGCTTTTTCTGTCCCTGTATCCCTATGTACGCTTAAATCTTTAAAACTACGCAATGGATTTTGATGCGGTTTTTTTTTAATAGATAGAGTGATTCAAGAGGAAGGTTTACATGTATAATAACATCCATTAAATAGTGGAGAAATACTGTTATTTTTGAGGTTTTTAATGTGATATCGTAAATAATTTCATTTTTTCTGCTTATGCATTGCAAACGCAGGCTGAACCCTACAAGATTTATCAAAATAATGTACTAATTATTGTACACATTAAAAAGGTCTTCACTACATAGTATAAAACAAAGTCGCTTTTTCTGTCCCTGTATCCCTATGTACGCTTAAATCTTTAAAACTTCGCAACGGATTTTGATGCAGTTTTTTTAATAGATAGAGTGATTCAAGAGGAAGGTTTACATGTATAATAACATCCATTAAATAGTGGAGAAATACTGTTATTTTTGAGATTTTTAATGTGATATCGTAAATAATTTCATTTTTTCCGCTTATGCATTGCAAACGCAGGCTGAACCCTACAAGATTTATCAAAATAATGTACTAATTATTGTACACATTAAAAAGGTCTTCACAACATAGTATAAAACAAAGTCGCTTTTTCTGTCCGTGTATCCCTATGTACGCTTAAATCTTTAAAACTACACAACGGATTTTGATGCGGTTACTTTTTATAAATAGAGTGATTCAAGAGGAAGGTTTACATGTATAATAACATCCTTTAAATAGTTTAGAAATACTGTTATTTTTGAGGTTTTTAATGTGATGTCGTAAATAATTTCATTTTTTCCGCTTATACATTGCAAACGCAGGCTGAACCCTAGAGTAATGGTTTTAGTAGTTGAATTTAATGGGATGAAGTGGTAGTAACAATTTGTGGTGTCAGTAGTGACACAGGACTACCCGAAGCAAAGCGAGGGCGGGCCGCTAGTATATATATATATATAAAAGTTTTGACTTTGTTTTTATAATATAGGAACATTTTATCCATGAAGAAAACCATCCGAGAGAAAATTGCTGATTAAAATAATAATAGTATATTAGCTGTTAAATTTCACAAAAAGAATACAAACTATGATTCAAGTTAGTATTTTTTGCTAAATTTGAATCTTGTTTAATAGTAGAAATATTCTTTTATTTTTATATTTACTTTTTCTTACTAAAAATAATTTTATAGGTATAACTATTTTTTTTTTAAATCCAGTTTTTAATATTTTGCTTAACAGATTGCATAAATTTTATAAATTTAAAAATGTAAAGCTTGAAAAATAATTGCTTAAATTGCATATGATATTTTGATTTTTTGTTAAATGTTTTCATTCCACACATGCCTGCGATAGTACATTAGTACGTAGATACTGAATTGCATATCATTATAGGCAAAAAATCTATTTTCTTTTTTGTTACAATTATGATGGTAGAATAGTAGGAGAACAAAAACGATGCTTTCACTTTTGACCCTAAAGTCCTTCCTAGTATGGTTGCTTTTCCAGCAGTTTATGAATGAAGAATGGTTAATGTAGTGCCTCCTACACCCTGTTGTGAAATCAAAACTTCGAAATGGTCTAAAACTAGCAGCAACAGGTGATGTGATCTGCAGAATGAGACCACTGGTGTTTCAAACCTAACATTAATTAGAGGCTAAATTCTGCCTATCTTCACTGCTCTCCTTCTACTATTTTACCTCCATGCGTACGATAAATAAAATTTTGTTTACTAAGTACAAAGTAAGAGGGAGGAAATGACAACAAAAGTGCTATAAACCCAAAGTGAGCGAAGCTTCCTAAATCTCAACTCTAATCTGATAATGAAATGAAAAAATTTTCTCAATAATGACTCTATCAATTGCAATGTAAAAGTTAGTAGAAGTTAGACAGAGATAAATAAGTGGCTCAATTTTTGAAATTTCTGTCAGCAATAATGTTCAAAACTGAATGCAAACCATAAATAAAACAATCTTCCATAACAGGTTATGCATTATTTCAGTGTATATACTTTTCAGTCCTGAAGGTAAAATTACACTATGAATGTACATTAATTTACTTTGCACAAACAAAAAGGCATCATAGATGAGAGAAGCCCTTTTCCTGAAAGTAATACATTAGGAGACTGATGATTTAGGTTCACAAATACATGTCCAAAAATACTAATGCCATTAAAATATCAATTTAATTATCAGTAATCTAAATTCATGCTGTTCAAATTTAAAGTGATTAATTATTAAATAATTTAGATATCCTCAAAAAATTTGATCATACAGCACGATAGTGCTGTATAGTAGAGCTCAGCTGAATCTCTAATGTTAAAGTCCAAAGTTTGCCTCTTAATAACTTTGGACCCAATCATTGGATCACGACGAAATTCAAAAGGGGAAGTGTCCTGCCCTAGATCTCAAAGTTTAAAAAAATTCTCCAGATCCACTGATTAGTTTCGGAGATGCAAAACCCCTGTTTTGGCACTTTTTGTTTGTGAAACAACAAAAAAAGAGAACTCAACTATAACCCGAACCAGGAAACATGCAGCAACGTGTAATAGCTTGTTCAAAAGCTTTTAATTTAGGGATGTGCCTATTGAAGGTACGGTAAAAAAATATCAAAAATTAAGGAAGTGGCACCCATTTAAAATTTATATAATGCTATTCCTTTCATAATTTAACATTATAGAAATCTCTCCTTTTTAATTGCTAGTTCAATTGTTGCTTTCGAATCGCCACCAACTAAAAAACAATTCAATAATTTAAAAAAGAAACGATAACACATGTTCTTTTTTTTATAGATCAATAAAAATTCTGATTCTCCTGATAGTTTTGAACCTTTGAAATTGACGTCATTCGAAAAAGAAAATGCATATTTTTCATAAACATATATATAAACTTTAATTAAGTATGTGTTAAAACAACATCGCATCTTTATTTGAGTGTTTTCGAAGTAAAACAGTTACTACAATATAGATATTTCAATTAAAAAGGGATAATTAGGAAAAAAAAGATTCTTCTATATTTATAAAAATAATTATTTGAAAATGAAGCTATGAAAATCTGTGTAGATACCTGTTGTGTTTACTTTAGTGGGTGAGAAGAAGAGATGGGAGGAGAAACACTTGTTTATTTTGTTTTCTACCCACAATAAGGCCAAAGTGATCGTGAAAGTGACTGATACATTGTGAAGAATGGAGACCGACAAACGACCCAAACATGACCATCATTGCTTCATTTAAAATAATAGAGAGATCTTTATCTATGATGATAAAAATCAAGCACAAAATTATAAAAATATAAAATTGAAAAAAGTAAAAGTTACCTGTGAGGTCCTTGGCTTTTGAAGAACAATTAATTCAGACACATGCACAGGAATTAAAACGTAGACAGATTTTTGAAGATGAATATTTTTATTTCATGAAAACTTATTTATTTTTCACGACTATAAATATTTCTTCACAGATATGTATTTCTTTGCACTCGTACATATTAATCATGTACTCTATAGAAACAATTTCACAACAGATGATAATTATAAAATTGATATCTTCTAAAAACAACATTCTCTTTCATAACACATTTTATATGTCTTGACAGTATGAATTAGAAAAATTTCTCATGATATGACAAAAAAGATAATATTATTTTTCTTTCTAAACATCAATCAACGATACGTACTTTTAAATATATTTATATCAGACGAAAATTTTTTATAGAGATGTACAATATTTTCCTTTGGAACGCTCCGTGATATTTCAAAATTTATATATAATGTTGGGCCAAATAATGATATAATGAAATAATTACTTTAGGAATGAAAAAACTCATGTCGTGGATGAGAATGTCGACCTCCGCATGTTTCCTTCAGAGGGGTAAGAAAAAAAACACAAAGTAGAGATATTTGATGAACAAGATATGGAGAAAAATGATGATATAATCTTACGTAACATCTGTAACCAGGAAGAAGTAACACTCAGAATCATTTTCTGGATGCATAGGAATGATGTCTTGCTACTCGCCGCCTTAAAAAATCAATTTTTCGAACACTCCTGGGGTGGACATTTTTAAGAATCAACACCTGTTCCATCTAACTGTATCGGGGAGCACCCTTTGCCCCGGAATTCCACTAAAAATCTCAGATCAACCAGCCGCATCCATTACGGCAGGAGTCTAACAGCGCAACTGACGCAGGAGGCCGAGAGCCAGGAGGGAAAAAGAGGCAGGGTTACTATAAATCCGAGAGGCGCCAATTTGGCAGCGAGCGAAAGAGGGGGGCGATGAAGAAATAAGCCAAGTTACGATGCAAAGAATGGATAAATATGAATTTAATACGAACAGAATTGATAAACACGTAAAGAAGGGAGGCCAAAGCAGGTGGCCATGCACACAATGGCTTAAAATACGTCACCTGCGGAAACTAATTTGATAGGCTAAGGGGGGTGTCCGAATAAACGGAAGTTCCACCCATAGAACAAGCAAGAATGTTCTCGAAGGATCTCCAAACCGGAAGGAATGACTTCGAACAGGATTTTACCGGCTTGTAACATTCGAAAGCTAAGTAAGAAAGAAAACATTACAGGCGACGAAAAGAAAAGAAACGAAATCGAAATAAAATTTAAATTGAGAACATTAATAAAAAGGAGGTAATAAGAAATAAAATGGCTAATAAAAATGAATTAAACTAAACATATGGGGGGGTTATCGAGTAACCACCACATATTACCCAGGGTCCCCCAAAAGAAAATATTGGTGAGAT
Organism: Maratus speculifer; assembly: GCA_964019185.1. Lineage (NCBI taxonomy): Eukaryota > Metazoa > Arthropoda > Arachnida > Araneae > Salticidae > Maratus > Maratus speculifer. The sequence continues at coordinate 192,102,186 of OZ025290.1, read as the reverse complement.
GACAAAAAAAATGAACAATTTTTTCATCGAGACAATATTTTCTGACATATGTACAAATATACTAAATAATTACACAAAATAAATGTATCAGAAATAGTTATAGGAATATAAATAACTGTTTTATATGCTGTTCAAATAATAAAAAAAATACTTATTGTTATAATAGTAATCCTTATATGTTAACATGGAAGGTATACAAAATTTTCTTCCAGAAGTATCTATCATATAAAAAAAAATTTAAAGTCTATGTCTATGTGCAAAACAACAGTCCTTAAGTTTGACGAGTCTCTTGTTAGGCTGTGCAAAATGCACTAGAATGCTTTAGCATATGTCAAAATATTGGATTATACAATAATATGTATATTTATATTCTTAGTTGTCAACAAAATGAAACATACTGTAACTGTATATGAATCATACAATAACTATATATATAATATATGGTTTCAAATAACACATGATAAATTGAATGAATTTGTAAGTTGACAATTGAACAAAAAAAATATATATATATAAATGGTGCAGAGAGATTAGTTAGGCTCTCATAAAAAAATTTACTTATATCACCACATAGCCTTTTAAACTTTCAAAAAATCTTAAATGAATAACCTTAGCATTATTCAATAACACATTTTTACAGAAAATAAAATAATAAGTTGTAAAAGAATGGCATATGTTAGATTGGTAGCAAAAGTATAATGTTATATTTCAATAAAAAAATCTTCAAAATGAATATAACAATTTTCACAGAGAGAATCTTTACACTCTCATAAAGGAATATTCTTGAACACTTTCAAAATAGATTGACAATAATTGCATAAATACTTTTAATACTATACTTCATTCAAAATAAACATAAAACATAAGATGTTTAATATTCTGAAAAAGGAAGAAATTTATATGAATATGTCAACCTACAAACAAAAATCAATTATGTCAAAATTTCTATATAGAAGATATCTAGAACATATTTACTTGTAATTTTCAAACATTTTTAAAAAAAAAATTAAGTAAGTGATCACTTTTGCATTTGTCATATATCAAGTATTTGCTTTATATAGATATATATAATGACTCATTCAACATCTTTGGATCCAAAGTATAAACACTCAAAAGTATACAAAAAAATATTATATACTACTTATGGTGAGTCATTCACTTTCTATATTTCACCAAGAAGAGAAGAAATATTAGTATGTATAAGTTTATCATGCACTTTCTTTTCTTTTTTTTTTTTTTTTTTTTTTTTTTTTTATCAAAAGAGGTTAAATGTTAAAGCATGCATGCATTGTAAAGAGAAGTCACAATAGAGAAAATAATTTGAGGAGTACTCCAATTTATGTTTACCCTATATTAATTACAATTTCACCTTTCATATTAGAATACACATTTGTCAAAAATAACTTTAAATAATGACATAATATTATAACAAGAATATAAAAAGGACAAATTCTTTCTCAATTTCAGCACCAACTATTGTAATTAAAGACTTTATAAGATTTAAAAGTATGGCATACATGAGATTATATATCTATTGTAATAATTATGAGTTAGAGATAAATGCATTAAATAATAAAACTATTGAAAACCATACATACATCAAGAGGATGACTGTTGAATTGTATCAGGGAGAAGAAGACTTACATAATGAAGAAAAAAATAATAACAGCTGCCTGTAGCTTGGAGAAAAGAAAAAAAAATACATAGTGATTCTTCTTACTGAAATATCAGTCTGGCTAGCATCGACTGATTATACTACAAAGCAATAGTCATCCTGAAAAAGGAAAAAGAAGGTTAGTTTATTTCTTATACAGTTTATGATTGCGAGGGCGAAGATCATAATTTTTATATTGAGTAGACTTGTTTTTAACACCAGTATGAGTGCTATCAGGAGGAGCTTGTGACAAAACCGATTTACTGGAACATGAAGATGTTTGTTGTGACTTAGAAGAAGAAAGAATTTGAGGAGATGTGTTACATGCAGCATCATGATTTGAAACTTGGGTAGGAGAGTGTTGTCTCACAGGAGTGGAAGATGCATTATCAACAGCTGATTGATCATGTGATGCATTTTTAGAAGAAACTGAAGGATGTTGCAGTGCTTCATTTCTCTTTTGAAGCTTCAAGATTCGATTAGTGTGAATCAACATAGGGGAAGCATGACTATTATTGGAATCTTGGATTTGAATGAGCACAGGAGAAATTATTTTCTTCACCACATATGGGCCTTGTATTTTTTTGTTAAACACAGTGGGAAATTTTACGTAAACAATGTCATTAACATTGATGTTGGAAAACTTTAATTTTTCTCTGGATTTTTGGTACACCTTTTGTCTAGATGATTCGTTATTCTTGTAAGCCTGATAGTATACTTTTTCAATAACATCCATCAATTTATGAATTTCATATGCAGTATTGAGAATTTTCCATGAAACTTGAGTTTTATAATTGGAATAAATGTCGTTTATTTCTCTTCCAAAATGAAGAAGATTTGGAGTGAATTTTGTGGCTGGATGAGGTGTAGCATTATATATGGATTGGTGAATTTTTAGAGCAGTTGGTATATCACATCCTTGTGAAGCCATTGTATTCACAGACGATTTTATTTGAGAATTGACTCGTTCACTTAATCCGTTGGCCTGGGGATGGGCTACAGAACTGTGTTCTAATTTAATGCCAAGCTTTTTATTAAAGAAAGAAAACATGTCACTAGTAAATTGAGAGCCATGATCAGTGAGCGTTAATTCAGGTTTTCCATGAGTGGAAATGTAATGTAATAAAGCTTTTGTAACAGACTCAGCGCTGATATTATTCAAGGCATATAATTCTAAATGACGAGAAAAATGGTCTATCATGGTCAACACATATTGACGATTTCTCAATGGGCCGAGTAAATCCATAGAGACTTTTTGATTGGGAGCTGTTGGGAGTGGTGCAGGTAAGTATGGAGCAGTGTTTTTTTTATGATTCTTATTTACTAAACAGATTTCACAAGAGTTGACATAATTAATGGTATCTGAAACAAGGGTTTTCCAGGTAAATCTTTTCTTTAAATTAACAATGGTTTTATGAATTCCAGTATGAGTAATATGAGCAATTCTTAAGGCTTTTGCTCTAAGTGACACAGGTAAAACAGCTTTATGTAGCTCGATATCTTCTGAAGAGAAATGACCATTATAGCAAAGTAACTCATTACTTGGATTAATATAGTAGCCATTTAAACTTTTAGATTTCTTATTTTTTTTAAGATCTTCATAAATTTGTTTGATTTTTGTGTCCTTTTGTTGTTCAGAGAAGATGGTGTGATCAAGAATTTCTAATAATGGATCTTGGTTATTATCATTATTAGGAGGTGAAGAATCACTCTGAAGATGACATGTGTGGTGTATTTTGTCAACTAAACCACATGGAAAGTGAGGAATGTCATTATGTAAATCATTTTGATTATCAACAATAGGTAAAGGTTCTTGTGAAGAAATAAGATCTGGATTATTATTGAGATCTTCAGTAGGAATGTGAGGAGTTCTACTCAGAAAATCTGCTAAGACATTTTCTTTGTCTGGGACATGTTGGAATGTGTACGAGTATTCTGACAGTCCTAACATCCATCGAGTAGTAATATCAGCAGGTGATGTAGCTTTTTTATAATTATTAAGTGGCTTTGCATCAGACAATAGAATAAAGGGTCGACCAAAAATATAGTATTTAAAAGCAGTTATGCCTTTGTAAATGGCATAAAGTTCCAGTTTGATGGCAGGGTAGTGTCTTTCTGATTGAGATAGAGTTTTGGAATAATAGGAGATAGGTTTTAGTTCACCATCAAATTTCTGCATAAGAACAGCTGATATTGCTGTTTTCGAGGCATCTGTATTAACATAGAACGTTTCATTCCAGTTTGGGAGATTGAGCATAGGTTTATGGAAGAAAATGTCTTGTAATTTTTTAAATGCATTTTCTTGTTCAGATTTCCAAGAAAACTTATTTTTAGGTTTGGTGACTTCAATGAGAGGAGTAATCAATTTAGCAAAATTTGGAATAATTGACCTATAAAATGAACACAAACCTATAAAACTTTTCGTTTGCCTCTTGGTTTTAGGCGTTGGAAAAGAAGTGATTTTTAAAATGTTACCTGTAATAGGAAGAATTTTATGATCTGTGAGTTGGAAACCCAAGAAGTTAATACTTGTTTGCATAAATGCACATTTTTCAGGAGACAGAGTAATGTTATTAGCAATGAGAGTGTCTAATAGCTTTGTGAGCTTCATGGACATTTCTTCAAATGAATTAGCACCCACTACAATATCGTCTTGATATGCATAACAGGAATCAATTTGAGATAATTGAATAACAGAGTCGATTAATTGTTGGAAAGTGCTGGCGGCCGTCTTCAGGCCAAATACTAAACGTAAATAGGTAAAAATTCCCCATGGAGTAGTAAAACTAAGTTTATCTTGCATATCTTTAGGTACAGCAATCTGCCAATATGCAGAGGGTAAGTCGAGTGGTATAATATTTAAATTTTGACAACTGTACCAATAGATTTTGAATTCTAGGAAGAGGATATGAAGATGGAATTATTATGGAGTTTAACAATCTTAAATCCAGAGCCAAACGATACTTTTGAGGCTTAGACATATCAGTTCTCTTCTTTTTAACAAGAAGCATGGGACATGCCCAAGATGAATTTGATCTCTCAATAATGCCGGCGTTTAACATTTGATTAATTTGGTCAAGAGCTTCTTGCTCAAGTGCCTGTGGCACAGGAAAAGGTAGCGTTTTGACTGGATGAGAGTTTAGCATCGTGAATTGAGGATTGACCAGGTCGGTATGACCTAAAGTGTCAAGAGATTTTGAAAAAGCTAAAGCTTTACTACATAATAATTTGGTCAAAGATTCCTTTTCATGAGGAGGTAAATGTTTAAGATCAAAGTCATTTGGAGACAGTTCTTGAATTCGTTTTCTTTTAATCTCTTCAGATGGTAAAATTAAATTACAATAATCGTTCTCAAAATCCAAATCAAAAGAGTATTCCTCAATATCTTTCTCATCTACATTGATACATTCGCCAATGATTGAATTTTTATTTAAATGAATATCCAGCTTTGATATATTCTGACATACAACCAAAAATAAATCATTTTGAATTGAAGATTTTGAGTGCAATGATTGATGTAACACAAGACCTTTATTTTTTAAATTGGGTTTGAAAACAAAATATTCAGATGGAGGATTGAGATACTTAACATGTAAATAAACAAACGAATTAGGAGGTATTAATTCTCTATTAAGTAATTGTACCATGTTGGAATTCACCAAGACTTTCTTACCACAATTTAAATGAGTTTGTTTTTCACCAACATAGCTACCATCATTAGTATTCTGAGATGAGAAATTCTTGCCAGGGATATTATTATCATTAGATACATAGTTTACCACATTACCATAATCAGTTGGAAAATAATAAGTAAAATTACCATCAATATAAGGATTATGAAAATTCATAGCAGAATGAGCCATATTATTTGTAAACAAACCATTATTTTGAACATTATAATTATAAGGATAGGTTGTATAATTGTTGACTAATTGTAAATTTGTGTCATCATAATTTGCACATATATTATCAGAATAAATACCATTACTTAGATTATTTGACATAGAATCTTCATAACAAGGCATCTTGTGTACATCTAAAGAATATGGTACACTTGAATTAACATAATTATATTCAGAATTCATAAAATAGCAAGTAGGAGATTCATTATAACTGTGAAAAGGAATATGTTTATCTTTAATTAAAATAGACTTAAAGCTGGGTGATATGGTAATAGAATGTTTGTTGATAAACTCAAATCCAAGTATGGCTTGAAAATGAACATTTTGTATCTTTGTAAGGTAAAAAACATGATGAAAAAAAAATTTATCAATTTTAAATGCTATTTCTATGCATCCTTTGAAGAAAACCTTAGAATTTATGGTAGACACCGATACATTCCTGGATAAAAATTTGTAATGAAGCCTGGATTTAATGCTATTAAAGCATTCTTCATCCAAGAGAGACAAACTTGATCCCGTATCAATTAATGTGGAGATTTCATTATGTTGAACGTTTATTAGGATGCATGGAAGAACATAAGAGTTGTTAAACGAACTGCATATGACATGATTTTCTTGTATATCATCATTAATCTCAAAGTTTTGTTTAGATGTCAAAGAATTATGTGAACAGGAAGATTTGTTAAATTTAGATGTCATAGGAGAAGTTTGGACAGCTGTGGATGACACTAAAGTAATTGAAGAGCGTTTGTCAAATTGTTGATGTTTGTTGTTGTTGTCAAAGTGTACTGACCCTGAATGAGAATTACGGGAGAGAAGGCGGTCAGTAGAACCAGTCTCCCTTATCTGTTTAAATGATAAACATTGTTGTTATTTTCAGAAGAAGAGGTGTGGCTTTTCCTTCTGTGAGGGTGAGACGAAATTTGAGTTGAAGAGTTTTGGTTAGACGAATTAATAATATTATTAAATTTGTAACATGTATCCATACGATGATTGAATTTCCCACAGAACGCACACTGCACAACATCTCGTCTGTGATAAAAGGATGTAGAATTTTTTTTGTGAGAAAACTTATCAAAGGTGGGTTGATAAGGACGTTTCCGGTAAAAATTACGTTGATGAAAATTATTGTTTCGTTTATTTGTATCCTCTTGTCTCGGAGGAGAAGGCGAAAATGTTCTAGCTTTTCTTTTGAAATTACGAGAAGCATGAGAATTGTCCTTTTGAGTTTGTAAAGGAGAGTAGTTGGCTTGAGAATTGTGATAAACTTTATCCTTCGTATGCTTTATAGGGGTTTTATGAAGAACATTATTAGAAGCAATAGAATTATCATGGACTTTTTCAGTATCCAAACAATAGGCTTGATTAAAATTCTCATAAGATTTTTTAGGGGGAGAGTCATAAATGTCTTGAAGAAAATTTGCTCGTTCAAGAGCTAACTCGAAAGATGTAATATTTTCTTCTAAAATTTTGCGTTTGATTTGTTTAGGCAAAGCCTCAAGAAAATGAGTGAACTTTAATGAATTGAGAGCAGAAAGATCCAATTTTGGGTAAGCAAGTCGAAGTTGTTTATCCAACCGAAAAGCAAAATTTTTAACCGATTCATTTGAATCTAAACTTAAGTTCTGTAAGGATTTGAGAGAAACAGACTTTTTTGTGGGTAAGAAATAGTCTATAAATGCTTTTCGAATTTCATTAAAGTTAGAGTTCTTGAACTGAGACTGAGTTTCAAGAAAGAAGAGTAAGGCAGTGCCTTCAAGTTTTGATTTAAAGAGAACAAAAAGTTCCTTGTCTGTAAAGTTATTTAGTTCTTGTATGTCAGATAATTGATCGAAGAAGAATTCTACAGTCTGAGGGTTACCGTCGAAGGGTTGGATTGCAATATTTAATTTTGCCTTGGGTGGCATGATGAATAGAGAAACAAAAATTAATCTAAGAGTTCAATATATGACATGATAAATTTGGTTATTGGCTGGTCTTGTGATGAATAATAATATATAAATTGACCCGTTATTTAAAATATTGATGACTTTCATATACGTCATAAACCATTTTTATATGTTAAAAAAAAGGAAGAAAACGTATACTAACATATTAGTATGATATGAAGAATATAAGACCCAAATATTTTATGTAAATATTTATATAATATGGCTCAAAACATATATTATTAGATGTATGACAAGAAAAATAATTTATCTTAGCACGAAGAATAATCTTTACCAGCACCTCCGTTAAACAATGTATACATAATAGTTGCAAACTATACCACGGCAAGAAAAAAATATATGGATAAATCATGCTATATATATGATGCACTGCTCCAGAAAACAAAAATATTATTTCAGTATAGAATCAATATATATATTGCATTTAATTACTGCACCACTCTCAATAACATATAATTATAAAATATTAATCATTGCATGAAAAAATAATTTGATAATGAAGATATAACTGAAGATAATGACGACAACATATATATATATATAAGGAAAATACGATGGTAGCAAAGGAAAAAAAACGGATGGTCATGGAATGTTGGACACGCTTTGGTCAGTGCACCAAAGAAAATAAGAACTGTTGTGTTTACTTTAGTGGGTGAGAAGAAGAGATGGGAGGAGAAACACTTGTTTATTTTGTTTTCTACCCACAATAAGGCCAAAGTGATCGTGAAAGTGACTGATACATTGTGAAGAATGGAGACCGGCAAACGACCCAAACATGACCATCATTGCTTCATTTAAAATAATAGAGAGATCTTTATCTATGATGATAAAAATCAAGCACAAAATTATAAAAATATAAAATTGAAAAAAGTAAAAGTTACCTGTGAGGTCCTTGGCTTTTGAAGAACAATTAATTCAGACACATGCACAGGAATTAAAACGTAGACAGATTTTTGAAGATGAATATTTTTATTTCATGAAAACTTATTTATTTTTCACGACTATAAATATTTCTTCACAGATATGTATTTCTTTGCACTCGTACATATTAATCATGTAGGGGGAACTGGGGTACATTGATACATGGGACACATTGATACACCCCCTCTACCGCTCACAGGGTCATTACAGGAAGTTTCTCAACAGCTCCAAAAGGTGATGCTAGTGTATTCAACTACATACAGAAAATCTTGGAATGATTCAGTAGTTTGATGAAATGGGACGGGTGATTTATTGTTTTTGTTGTTCAAATGTAAATTTGAGTTGTACAATTGAAATGCTATTATACAACTGTTCCAGTATTTTCAACCAAAATGAATACTCTCCCTGGCAAGTACAGCTATTCTTTATCAGTTCCTCATTATTTATTGTTAGATATATTGTCAAGTGTTGGATTTGAGACTCATTTTATTCAAAATCGCTGTATGGGGCACATTGATACAGTCTATGACGGGGCACATTGATACAGCCTAAATCCTTTAATAGTTCATTTTTTCATTATCTTTTATTATTTTTTTTTACCATACACTCCTTAATCCAACTTTGTTTTCGCGAAAAATTTCTAATATTAGTTTTTATTGAAGTGAAATAGCTCTAATTTCTTTACATTAGAACATTTTATAGTATTTTTGAAACCAGAAGGCGTAGGAAGTTACCCAGCATCTAGTGCTAGTAGAACTAATAAAAGAAAAGGACGGAATTCTGGCAAATCTCGAATTTATATCGATTCTCCAGAGAAAAAAGTATTTTAGACATGAGAAATGTTAAGTAAGAGAAACAAACTGCAGAACAGAAAATGATACTTATATTATAAACAGAATTTTTAATATAATTATCCTTTATTTTCTGTTTATGAACCTATTTATAAACAGAAAAACTGGTAATTTTTTCATCTTTCATAAGAAAAAAGATAATGCTGGGGTTGAAGTGCTAGATATGGCAAAATTACCACAGCCAACAATCAGACAAGAAACAGCCAGAACATCAGGTCATAATATATTTAATTTTAATTGCTTTAATATTGCTTAAAAATAAATTGTGGGTGATTTGAATTTTTATAAATAAATATAAAATGATTTTCTATGAAAAATATGCATTGGTATTATTTTGTCGTCATTTTTCTCAAACGTATCAATCTGCCCCTGGGATGGGGCACATTGATACAAATGACTTTTTTTGATTTTTTTTAAATTACATGCAAAAATACTATATAAAACAATGATTGTACATTTTTATAACATACTACACAAGTTTTGCTGTCACCTCATGGAAAAAAAACTTGAATTTTCTACTTTTTTCACACCAAAAAAAATCTTAGAAAAAAACTGTATCAATGTACCCCAGTTCCCCCTACTCTATAGAAACAATTTCACAACAGATGATAATTATAAAATTGATATCTTCTAAAAACAACATTCTCTTTCATAACACATTTTATATGTCTTGACAGTATGAATTAGAAAAATTTCTCATGATATGACAAAAAAGATAATATTATTTTTCTTTCTAAACATCAATCAACGATACGTACTTTTAAATATATTTATATCAGACGAAAATTTTTTATAGAGATGTACAATATTTTCCTTTGGAACGCCCCGTGATATTTCAAAATTTATATATAATGTTGGGCCAAATAATGATATAATGAAATAATTACTTTAGGAATGAAAAAACTCATGTCGTGGATGAGAATGTCGACCTCCGCATGTTTCCTTCAGAGGGGTAAGAAAAAAAACACAAAGTAGAGATATTTGATGAACAAGATATGGAGAAAAATGATGATATAATCTTACGTAACATCTGTAACCAGGAAGAAGTAACACTCAGAATCATTTTCTGGATGCATAGGAATGATGTCTTGCTACTCGCCGCCTTAAAAAATCAATTTTTCGAACACTCCTGGGGTGGACATTTTTAAGAATCAACACCTGTTCCATCTAACTGTATCGGAGAGCACCCTTTGCCCCGGAATTCCACTAAAAATCTCAGATCAACCAGCCGCATCCATTACGGCAGGAGTCTAACAGCGCAACTGACGCAGGAGGCCGAGAGCCAGGAGGGAAAAAGAGGCAGGGTTACTATAAATCCGAGAGGCGCCAATTTGGCAGCGAGCGAAAGAGGGGGACGATGAAGAAATAAGCCAAGTTACGATGCAAAGAATGGATAAATATGAATTTAATACGAACAGAATTGATAAACACGTAAAGAAGGGAGGCCAAAGCAGGTGGCCATGCACACAATGGCTTAAAATACGTCACCTGCGGAAACTAATTTGATAGGCTAAGGGGGGTGTCCGAATAAACGGAAGTTCCACCCATAGAACAAGCCAGAATGTTCTCGAAGGATCTCCAAACCGGAAGGAATGACTTCGAACAGGATTTTACCGGCTTGTAACATTCGAAAGCTAAGTAAGAAAGAAAACATTACAGGCGACGAAAAGAAAAGAAACGAAATCGAAATAAAATTTAAATTGAGAACATTAATAAAAAGGAGGTAATAAGAAATAAAATGGCTAATAAAAATGAATTAAACTAAACATATGGGGGGGTTATCGAGTAACCACCACAATACCTATCGTCATAAGAAAATCTACGTAGATACCGAGAAACTGCAGTAAGACTACCATCTGGGAGGGCGCGGTTCTGTTGCCAAATGTCACCAAGTTTTTTGCCAACTTGGTGATATATCGCCAAATCTGGCTCCAAAATTAAAGCCAACTTGGCGTCATTTCAAGTATTTCGCCAAACTAATATGCCTACTAATAATTTTAAACTAATACTAATAATAGTTTAGATTTGTAAGTTGAAGGTAAAGTTCCTAAAAGGATCTGAAAAAGCTATGAAATCATACAAAAAACTGGTGGAACCAGTGAGAAAAGTAGAGCTCGATTAAAAAAAATCTTACAGTAAAATTTGGGAAATATTTTCAATGTGCATGCAAAAGAAAGGGAATCAGATGATCTGTAAAGCTTATGAAATAACCCAAATTTTTGTTATCTGAAAATGAGGACTGAGCCTTACTGGTGCTTTAAAATCAATCAGGGAAAAAGAGGCATTTTTAACTCTTTCCTTATTTCAATCATCCATAACCAGTTTAAAAATTTGAGTTCATAACTATATGTTACATGCTGATGTAATGAAGTATGAGAACGGTTTGTTCTGTACAAAGTGTGAACACAATAGGAATGAAAAAATTCCTCGTAAAGGAGAAATTTCACATTTTTTAAGGAAATTTGGGACATTCTCTGGATTAATGTAAAAATACAAAGAAAATTTTAGAAGGATAATAGGGTGGAGGAGGGGGGGGGGGCAGGAAAATTTAGTAATCTGACATTTTGCTTACTCAAACCCTTGGAGTTTTTTCTTGAATTGCGCAAAAGAGACAAGATAAAAAGTGAGCTCATATCATATAAGCATCTGAAAGTCATGTAAATGAAGTTTCTTAAAATATCTTTCAAGAATGATTTTTTTTTCTTTACTTCAAAAATTCAAATTATAAGGAAGTTTCTTTCTGGAATAGAATATTTTGTGCTATTTATACAATACAAAGCCACAATACAATATAGCCAAAAATCAATTGGCTAATATGAAAATAGTGCATTTGATTATTCCAAAACTTTGATTGCATAATTGATGTTTTTCATATAAAAATACTTTTTCCATGTTACTAGGCAATCCGAAAATTATATTTCATGTAAAAAATGTATTTGAGTATTCAGTTAATAATTTTTTTTCATCTGTACTTTAACCTGTAAAACTGTGTTTGATCTCAAAAAAAAAAAAAAACTTGTTCAGTTTGCAAGCATCATATATGATATTTCCGAACCAAGGAGGATATAGCCAGCAGCCGTCTGTCATCAAGAACGGTGAATAAACTAATTAACAAAAGGAAAAGGCTCTTCCCATTGCCGATAAATTATTGAGTGTGTTAAATTTCTTATGAAAGTGCAAGAAGTCAAAAGTGAGGAAAATTCCTATGTATCTACTCCAATCTAACAATAAAATGACACGATTTTTTGGCAATGGCTCAGTCAATTACAATGTAATTTACTACAAACATATTAATAAGACAGAGGTAATAAGTAGCCTTATTTTTGAAATTCAATTGGTAGTTTTAGTAATTATAAATTTTTAATTCAAGTTGCCCCTTTTCTTAAAAAAGTCTAAAAATGCTATTTATTGTAGATACCTTTAGTATAAGTTGTTCTTCTCGTATTAGCTATTTATGAATCTTTTCACACGTATTAATTAGCTCTAATAAAGCAAGATATAAACATTTAATATAAATTTTATTACAAGATTTTTATTTTACAAGATTTTAGTCCAGTTTTACACCAAACAGCAATTACTAACATAAATTAACATATATAAATGGTAAATGTAAAATACCACTCTTTTTTAAAAATAAAATCCAATTAGTCCAACAGGCTTTTTTGCAGCCCTTTCTTTATGCCTTCTGCAATACTGTTCACCTGTGCATTGCAAGAAGACAGTTTTGCATGGAAGTGATTTTTCTTGGTGATGCACCTTGAGAGATTGATTTATAGACCCATACATTCCCCTAATCCATCATTTTAATGGAAATCAGTAGAGTCATTTTCATTAACCAAAAATATATTAATATACCGGAAGAGCTTCTTAAATAGTATAAGATAAAATTTTATTCAGTTTTATCTATATGATCAACCTTAGCATATATTTTTCAATAGAGCGATCCTTATGGCACATTTCATAAAATTGAAGGTGAGATTTTTAGCAATTTAAATAGTATATTTATTTTTTTTTAAATAAAAATGTTTAGTGAATGATTATTTTTATCATAGTTTTACATAGGTTGTCATATTTTATTATTGTTATTTTAAATGAACTAACTGGCTCATATAGCTATAGAACACACTTGTAGAAAAAATTTGAAATAAATTTTGTAAAAAGTTTCAAGTTGTTGGAGAAGTGCAATTTCAAATTTATCTTGCATTTTAAAATAATAATAATAATAATAATAATAATAATAATAATAATTTTATTTTTTTAAATTAAATCATTTTTTTCATAAAACTATTTAATAAAATGTCAGAAAGGTATTGTAAAATACTGAAATTTAAAAGAAGTTCAAAATACACATAGTTCGTTGGAGGATTCAGTTTATGATAGAAATGTATGGCATCCTGAAAGCGATAGTACTTGGCAGGTTCTATGTACAAAATGAAATGTTGTGCGTAAATGAAATGTAGAAATAAATATCTTCAAACAAATCGAACATGAGCACGGAGTCCTTTACCTTCCATTTCATCATCAGCAGAAATTAAAATGATAAAAGTTCCACCTTTAGATGTTAACTTGGTTCCAGGTTTGATATCCGTGCCACAATAACTGTAAAGAGAATAAGTTTGTGTTTATAAATGTAATAACAAAACATTTTCGCCATTAATTATTTCCAAATTTTTATAATATATACAATTTCCGCTGTCTTTTAATAGTTTCTTAACATATTTATTATATTTAATTCCATATCTTTAATCTATGCATTGATTATTTTTTATTCTAAAATTCTTAATCTGTTAAAAGTAACATTTTTCCTAAATCCCCCATTACTTTATTTTATTCTTTCATTTGTCTCTAATATCTTTTATTTACATTTTAAAAAATCATCCAATGTTGCACAATTCCATGCGAGCGACATGCTGAAAGCCTGATTACATATACTATTCATCCGTTCGATTGTGAGAACTTTTTTTTTTTTTGCCCATTTAATTTTCATATTGGTTAGTTTCTCACTTTCTAAAAAATTAACTGGCAATGCTAAACATTGTTGTAAAATTCTGTATTCGTGCGCACTTTGAAATATTACGATGTTCTTTGTCTTGAGTGCTAATATTCTACATTTTTGTTTTTCTTCAATAGTCCATGTCACTTTGAAGTAGTTTATTGTCAGCGAGTGTTTTACAGTATGCTAAATTTTCATATTGTCCATGCATAATAAGGCTCAGGAAAGAGTCTAAAACTAGTGGAACAATTTCTGTATATTCGACAGTAATAAAGTAATTAGAGTTCAACCTTGCATCTTTAGTTAAAGGAGAAATTCCTTATGGACATTTTAACATTAATCCCGCTCTGAATCATGCTCTCGATTATATGTGATCTTCTTTATTGAGGAGGTGCTATTTATGAAAATTAGATGTGTTTTGCATTGTGAAAGAATTGATTTATAAGTCCACGATGCAAAACACATCTAGAGGCTTGTTATTCAAAACATCTCATAAATATGCTTTTTTGTAAACTGTTCTTGTGTATCTTTTTAACCGCTCAAAATAATAACTGGCAGAAATAATCAAAGCTTCTGAGCACCTTACGTGTACCATACACTTGACATTCATCCTGAAGGGGTTAACGATTTACATGGAAAATAGATAACATATGTTAATATTTTTTATAGAAAATGCTCTGTGCACAAATTTAATTTGAAGTTGAAAGAATAAATCTTATTATCCAATAAATTATAACATTAGATATCTTTTGAAAACGTTTATGCATATGAAAAATATTGCTAATTAACTTAAACAACTATCTGGATTTTCTAGGTTCTTTGACTGATTTTGATTTCTTCAAAATTTAGTTATAGGAAGGGCAAAAAATTATTCTTGTGAAAAAATTGTTATTTTTGTCATGTAAATTCAGTGGGCCGAATTTCAATGGATCATGGATCTCAAGGCATAGGAAAGTGATAATAAGTTTTTTTTCTTTATTTTTTGCAACTATTACTGTCATATTAACTGTTTATGGCTATCAGTAGGACTGTATTTAGAACTTATGCCTCTGTGCATTAGGCAAGTTCCATAAATAAGGGGTTTAATGTAGCATTAATTATTTTAATGGTAAATTTATATTTCCAAAAATGTTGTAGCCTATGTGATTTCAATAGTTTTAAGTGTGTTTTAGTTTAAAATATATTTTAGCTAAATACTGGCGTGTAATAAAGGTACTAGGTAAGCTATAGAGCTGAAAAAAAGGATTCAAGTACAGGGTGTTTATAAAGTCCCAGACCCATTTTGATGTTTCATAACTCATAAAATAATAAAGATAGATTAAAATTAATAACATAAATAGTTAGATAGACACAAAAAGTTTTATGACCCTTGTCAATGAACTTCCACGTGTGCCCCCTTCGTCGCACGGAGAATATCAAGTCGACAGTCAATTTCACGCCAGGTAGCGACAAGCATGTTGACATCCACAGAGGCTAAATTCTTTTTCCACCGCAAGATGCTGCTTTTGGATGGAGGATCTTATATCTGGGTTATCTTGCGGTGGAAAAAGAATTTAGCCTCTGTGGATGCCGACATGCTTGCCGCTACCTGGTGTGAAATTGACTATCGACTTGATAATCTCCGTGCGACGAAGGAGGCACCGTGGAAGTTCATTGACAAGGGTCATGAAACTTTTTGAGTCTATCTAATCATTTATGTTATTAATTTTAATCTATCTTTATTATTTTATGAGTTATTAAACATCACAATAGGTCTGGGACTTTATAAACACCCTGTACTTAAATCCTTTTTTTCAGCTCTATAGCTTACCTAGTACTCCAACACATGGGATATGGATTAACGATATTAAAATATAAGTGAAACATTTGCATATAAATAGAGATTCATTGATAAAATAAATAAGGTACCCTGGGGTAATAACGCCACGTTAAGGTTCTACCAATTTTCACGGCTTAGTTTTAGATTGTATTTTTCAAACAAATATAGGATCTGATACAGCAACTCTTTGACTATCTATATAAAATAAAATAATTTAACAAATATGTATTCATAAAATGTAATGGCGTTTTTTCTTGACCAATGCTATTTGGCGTTATTACCCACCTATATGGGTATTAACGCCATGCAAACAAAACTATGAAATAAGATGGAATAATTGCATGTAGATAGCCCAATTCTAAAAATACAAACTCTACAAATTTAGAAATTGACAAATTGCATTCTAAGCTATTGAAAATGTTCAATTTTTTGTGAAAGTGTAAGAAAAATAAAGGTGTGGTGTGGGAGGAGGGGATGAGGCAAAAGAATATCAGACCGTGAGCTTCTTTTTGCTTAAAAAGGGACGCTTAAATAGAATTATTAGAAACATTGCACAGTTTTAACTGTGTATATTTGAATCAGTATTTAGGATGTAGCTCGGCCACTGTAGGGAATCAACCGGGGTACTAAAGTCAAGGATTGGCGTTATTACCCCGGTATAGTTATTGCGCAGCACATTTTAAATTACAAATTATCTCGAGAAGATATCCAAAATCTTCAACAACATTTTAAAAGTACATGAAATGCACTACAAATTTATGTAATTAACAAAGTATTTCCGGATAAAAAGATAGTCTTCACATCACAAAACGTATCTCGCAAATTTTAGATCAAGCGTTAATTTTAGTTGTTTGTAAAAACAATAAGACCTAAAAATGAAACAAATTAATTTGAAGCTGTTTTTTGCGATTTATATGACTCAAAACCCTTCTGCGCAGAGCACATGGGTGTCATTTACCTGATTATTTCATAATTATGCAAAATATAAGCACTTGGCGTTATTACCCCAGGGTACCTTATATCAAAAGCCTTTGGCGCTTCTTTAATAATAAAAAGTATAAATATAACAAACGAAAAGCTATAATAAGTATTTTTGGTCAGAACTCTTTCATACGAAACAATTTTTAACCATACCGAAGTAAAAAACTTTGTAGAAATTCACGGCTGAGCCGGGCTATGATTAAAACTTTTTTTCAGGCCGGTCCGGGTTATGATTTAAAATTTTTTCAAGGCCGGGCCGAACTTTTTTCCCTATGGGTCGGTTTGGGCCGGACCTAGATATTTCGATCCATGCAGACCTCCAGTGCAGACTGCCAACATATTTTAAAAACAAGTTTAGATTTAAATCAACACATTGCTTTATTATGTTCAAATAAGAGGCACTGTTTTAAATCGACATTTAATAACGGGACAATTTGTGGACGATCTCTCATTTGCTTTCAAAATTAGTCAAAAACTCTTCGTTTACAGGCATGGTTAAATGGTGTAAATCACGAATTTTGGATTTTAATATCTCTGTCAGGTTTTTAGATATGGAGATGAAATTTTTTTGTTCAATTTAGGAATGGATAAGGAATTATTTCCTAATTGGGAATTTTGCCCTACGGGGGCCGTATAAAAATTTAATATTCGTATTTTTTCAAATGGACTCCCCATGTAGTTGCAACTTATCAGAAATTTCACCCTTTTTTATGAATTTTTGCAATTGGAAGTATGGGTCTAGGGGCAATATTTAAAGAGGTAGCCTATTATTTCGATATTTATGATTCACCCTGTATATTGCATGACAGATCAAATACAGTTTTTCAGAAGTATTGGGATACATATTTGGCTGTAGACAGTAACCTTATTTCCTTAAATAACAAAGTTTGTTAAAATTTCAAGAAGTGTTGGAAAGTGTTTCACAATCTATGCGTAACGCATGATTTTTCTTCTTCTTATTTTTTTTTTTTTTTCAAAATGGAACTTTTTTACTATGGTTGTGAGCCTTTCATATATAGACTAGCGCACCCGACAGACGTTGTCCTTCTTGGCACCGACTCCAGAAAATCAAATAAATGTACGTAAATATGGTAATACGCAGAATAAACACTACGCTCTTAATTTAATTTCTTATTACAATTATGTAAGAAAATTATTTTTTACTCTTCATTAGTTAAGTCAATTCAATTTTTGATAGAAAAGTTTATTTTTCTCTTTTTAGTTAAAAGTTAGCGATAGTCTGAAGTCGGTTAATCAAAATTATAATACAGGAAATATTGTAAAGCATACACGTTTGTCAGCAGTGGGGTTCGAACACGCGATCTCTTTCTTGAAGAAGCTGAGCTTAAATCTGGCGCCTTAGACCATTCCGACATTCCGTCCGCACTCCATTCCACGAAATTATTAAACACTTTTAGGTAGATTTCGTAAGAAATACTACCTATTGCAATCGCACCAGTATATATATACGTATATACATCTATCTATATATATATCTCACTTTTTTATGGACACGATAACTTCTATAATTCTTCACCAATCTCTACCAAACTGGTACATAAAATCAAAGGGGATAAAATCTTGGCTAAGTTCGTTAATGGGCAAAATCGGACCAAGGGGGTCGGAATAGGGGGCGTTTTTGTGAAAACAGAAAAAACGCCATAACTTCTTAATTAAAGTAGATATCGAATCGGTTTAAAGTTTATATCACTTCTTAAAAATGGGCCAAAAATATATGCATGAGAGATTTTTGATAAATTTAGAAGTGGGCTCAAGGGGTGAAAAAAACAGGGATTTTGAGAGAAAAAAATTCACAACTTCGTCAATTTTCAAGATATAAAGCCCAACTAAATTTTTTGTAAATGTTCTTAAAATTATCTAAAACTTTTGTATTTACAAGTTTTTGATAGGACCAACTTTTACCGACGAAAAAAATTAAAAACAAAAAGAAAAAGGGCGCTGAAAAACGAGAAAAATCCACAACTCCATCAATTTTTAAGATATCAAATCTGATTAAATTTATTTTACATCTTCTCAAAAATATCTACAACTTTTATATTGACAAGTTTTTCATAGGACCAATTCGTATAGCAAAAAGAAATTAAACAAAAATAGGAGTCGGAGAAAAAACCTCAAATCCAAACTGCTTATATTCTGACTCATTTTTAAATTCATTTTTGATTTTAAACGCATCCAAATGGTAGATCCTCTTATTTAGAAACTGTATAAAGTGACGCATTGGTCAATTTTCTGATAAAGACAGAATATATTTCAAAAAAGGCTACCAAAAAGGGTATTTTGAACAGAATCTCCGAAAGTCATCGGGACTGAAAATTGAAGGAAATATTCAAATAAGAAATTGTGTTTTTTTCTGACTCGATTTTAAATCCATTTTTGTTCTCAAACGCATCCAATTTACAGATCCTCTTATTTAGGAACTATATAATGTGATGCATTGGTCAGTTTTTTGATAAAGACGGAATATATTTCAAAAAAGGGTATTTTGAACAGAATTTTCCGAAATCATCGTGACTGAAAATTTAAGAAAGTGTTCAAATAAGAAATTGCGTTTTTTTCTGACTCGTTTTTAAATCCATATTTGCTCTCAAATGCATCCAATTTACAGATCTTCTTATTTAGGAATTATATAATGTGATGCATTGATCGGTTTTTTGATAAAGACAGAATATATTTTGAAAAAGGCTACCAAAAACGGTATTTTGAACAGAATTTCCCGAAGTCTTCGTGATTTGAAAATTTAAGGAAGTTTTCACATAACAAATTGCGTTTTTTATGACTCGTTTTAAAATCCATTTTCGCCCTCAAACGCATCCAATTTACAGATCCTCTTATTTTGGAACTATATACTGTGACTTATTGGCCAGTTTTTTGATAAAGATAGAATATATTTTTAAAAATGCTGTCAAAGTGAGTATTTCGCACAAAATTTTCCGAACAATCATGATTAAAGAATTAAGGATGTATTCAAACAACAAATCGGTTATTTTATGACTCATTTTTAAATTCAATTTTTTTCTCAAATGCATTCAACTGACAGTTTTTTGTTATTTAGGAACTGTATAATGTACTGTTTTGGTCGATTTTTTAATAAATTCAGAATCTATTTCAAAATATGTTGTCAAAATGGACTTTTGAGCTGAATTTTTCTTAAGATGATTCTGATAAAAACCAGTTTTTGCAGAAAAATGAAATTAAAAATTTTTCATAAACGGCCAAATGAAGTTATTAAACTGGGTTTATCTCTAATCATATATATATATATATATATATATATATTTTTTTTTTTTTTTTTGTTGAAATGAGCACTCTTCGAAATCTACCTCCGTCTATAGGCCCAGCCGACAGGGAATTTTTAATTAGCGAAAAATAACTAACTATTAGTTTTTGCCTAATTACAAAAAAGTACTGAATCAAATTCGATGAAATGTGAATCTAAACCATTCTCAAATCCACTGGAACACACACACAAAATTTCATTAAAATCGGTCCAGTCGTTTAGGAGGAGTTCAGTGACATACACACGCACAGAAGATTTTTATATATAAAGATAAGCATTGAAAATTTGAGGTTTTTGCGCCGAAGACATCGCCAAATAAGGAAAATATGAATTATCTCACGAACTACTGGATTTAAACGAATTTTCTTAGTACCATTCGATTCAGAATGAGGGAATGCACTAAAATATGTTATCAGTTGAAAAATAACTACAAAAGCCGATTTTAAAGGAATTTTTTAAAAGCTCGTTCTTTTTTTTACCCTCCTTAGTGGGGGAATTTTCGAAAATCCCTTCTTAGCTGCACTCTATGTTATAAGAAGTATTTTTACCCCAATTTTCAAGATTTTTGGTTTGGTATATTTTTTTGTGCTGTGATTAATACGAAATCCAGACTTTCTTTTATATACAGGGTGATTCCAAATTTTTTTTACCATAAAAGAGGGGTGATAGTACACATTAAGACAAACAATATTAAATAGGAGACCAAGGGTCCAAAACGTTTTCCTAAGGAAATAGCCGCCATTAAAGTTTAGGGACCAAAATTTCAAATAAACATAAAAAACGGAAAAATCGGTCGATTGATTTGCGGTTTTCACTAAAATTATTCTTTATGTCGGCATTTTCTTGAAATTAAATTATAAAGATAAATTTCAAAAAATGCGGATAGAGGGCGCTTTAGACTTTGCAGTAACGAACAACTATTTTGTGCCGATATGTTTAGCATCTTATTAAATGTTTTCGTAAGTTTACACTCAAACTTAAATTTTGAGCTCAAAATCTGTAGTTGGGAGTGGTTAAGTAACACAAACTGAGCTGTGTTCAGAGGGTTCAAGTTTCAAATGATTAAAAAACCCCGGAAAAATTGGTCGATTGATTTGCGGTTTTCACTAAAACTATTCTTTATTTTAAGTATTTTCATGAAAATAAATTATAAAGATAAATTTCAATAAATGCCGATAGAGGGCGCTTTAGACTTTGGAGTAACGAACAACTATTTTTTGCCGTTATTGTTTGCATCTCTTTAAATGATTTCGGAAGCTTAGACTTAAATTTTGAGCTCAAAATCTGAATAGTAGGGAGTGGTTAAGTAGCAGAAACTGAACTGTGTTCAAGGAGGAGGGGGAGGTTCAAATTTAAAGTAATTATAGAAAATGGAAAAATTGGCCGATTCGTTTGCGGTTTAAAATAAAACTATTCTTTAAATCAGTACCTTCTTGAAAATAATTTTTTAAAGATAAATCTCGAAAAATTCCGTCAGAGGGCGCCTTAAACTTCAGAGTAACCATCAATTCATTTTAACCATTATTTTTTGGTTCTAATTAAATGCTTGCAAAAGCATTTTAAATGTTCTCGGAAGCTTAGATTCAAACTTAAATTTTGAGCTCAAATCCTGAATTGTTATGAGGAGTTAAGAAGCGCAAACTGAAGTGTGTTCAGGAGTTGAAAGTTAACCCTCTTTCCTCCTCGAACACAATTCAATTTTTCGCTACTTAAACACTCCCAACGATTCAGAATTTCAGCTCAAAATTTAAGTCTAAGCATTTGAAAGCATTTAATGAGATTAAAAAAATAACAGTTAAAAATAGTTGTACGCTACTCCAAAGTCTAAGGCGCCCTCTATCGGCATTTTGTGAAATTTTTCTTTAAAAATTATTTTCAAGAAAACACTGATTGATCAAGAAAACTGCTGATTTAAAAATTAGTTTTAGCAAAAACCGCAAACGAATCGACCATTTTTTTCCGTTTTTTACAATTATTTGAAATTTGAACCCTCTGAACACAGCTAAGTTTGTCTACTTAACCACTCCCAGCTATTCAGATTTTGAGCTCAAAATTTAAGTTCAAGTATAAGCTTACGAAAGCATTTAATAAGATGCAAAGAATAACGCCAAAAAAGAGTGTTTCGTTACTCCAAAGTCTAAAGCGCCCTCTATCGGCATTTTTTGAAAGTTATCTTTATAATTTATTTTCACGAAAATACCCAAATAAAGAATAGTTTTTGTGAAAACCGCAAATCAATCGACCAATTTTTTCGTTTTTTATAATCACTTGAAATTTGAACCCTCTGAACACAGCTCAGTTTGTGTTACTTAACCACTCCCAACTACAGATTTTGAGCTCAAAATTTAAGTTTGAGTCTAAGCTTACGAAAACATTTAATGAGATGCAAAAAATACCGGCAAAAAATAGTTGTTCGTTACTCCAAAGTCTAAAGCGCCCTCTATCGGCATTTTTTGAAATTTATCTTTATAATTTAATTTCAAGAAAATACCGACATAAAGAATAATTTTAGTGAAAACCGCAAATCAATCGACCGATTTTTCCGTTTTTTATGTTTATTTGAAATTTTGGTCCCTAAACTTTAATGGTGGCTATTTCCTTAGGAAAACGCTTTGGACCCTTGGTCTCCTATTTAATATTGTTTGTCTTGATGTGTACTATCACCCCTCTTTTATTGTAAAAAAAAATTTGGAATCAACCTGTATATAGAGAGAGATAAGCATTGAAAATTTCAAGTTTTTGCGCCGAAGACATCGCCAAATTAGGCAAATGTGAATTATCTCACGAACTACTGGATTTAAACGAATTTACTTAGTACCATTCGATTCAGAATGAGAGAATGCACTAAAATATGTTATCAGTTGGAAAATAACTATAAAAGCCGATTTTTAAGGAAATTTTTAAAAGTTCGTTCTTTTTTCTACTCATCTTAGGGGTGGAATTTTCTAAAATCCCTTTTTATCGGCACTCGATGTTATAAAAAGTATTTTTACCCCAATTTTCAAAATTTTTGGATCGGTAGATTTTTTTGTGCTATGATTAATACTAAATCCTGACTTTCTTCAATATATATAGCACTTTTAATTAGCGAAAAATCACTAACTATTAGTTTTTGCCTAATTGCTAAAAAAGTACTGAATCAATTTCGACGAAATGTGAATCTAAACTATTCTCGAATCTACTGGAACGCACACACAAAATTTCATCAAAATCGGTCCAGTCGTTTAGGAGGAGTTCAATTACATACACACGCACAGAAGATTTTTATATATAAAGATTCTATGAGAATAACAAGAAGCAGTTGTCTCTAAATCAATCTTCTAATATTTTGTAATTTGGTCTGTATTTATAAATGGCAACTCTGCGTGCTATTCCTGGTGTAGTTTGAACACCTGTCTTGTTTCTATCATATTTTCGCTTTGAAAATGGATCAAGTTCATTTTATTAAATCAGGTTAATGTAAGTTGATTTACTTACAACTCTCCTGTGTAGTAATCTGATGTTCTTATTTCCACTCTTTCGTGTACACATCGTCCATAGTAAGAACTCGATTGCTGTTGTAGTCTCTCTCGAAAGCTGAATTCTTCAAATTCTACTTCAACTTCTTTTCTAAAAGGAGCCTGGAACGAATGAGATTTAAAGTTTTATTCTACAAATATATTTAAAGATATATTTTCTTTCGTTTATCTATTTAAGTGAGCTGACTGATTTATTTTAAGTCAGTTTCTTATCCCTCATCTTTCTTTTTTAACCGTCTTACTCATGTTTTTGGGGATGCTGAACATGAATCTGAAGTTATCTTACAAATTTTCTCTCGGCAAATATGAAAAATCAATAACAAACTACAGTCAAACCTCGTTAACATGAACACGCTTAACGTGAATTACTTTTAACATGAATTGCTTTCACAGTCCCCTATAAAAATGAATACAATGATTTGATACTGATAACATGAATTACTTGTTAACATGAAAAAAATTTTGATTCCCCTTGAAGTTCATGTTAACGAGGTTCAACTGTATTAAAAATAGAATATTTTTTTGTTTTTGGCTTATAACTTGCAAAGTAAGCATTTTGCGTAAAGTGTAACCTTATATTAAAATAAATACGAGAAAATTATCTACATGTTCTTATAATTTATTTTGTTCGTCATATGATTCCCGTACAGTTGTTGAAATATCGTCAAAAACCAGTATTTTTGAAAAATCGAAAAATAAAAAGTATATATATGTGTTGGGAGCTCTTACATTACAAATACACTGTATTTATCGTATATACAGGATTCATTGAAAAAAAAAAAAAAAAAAAAAAAAAAAAACTGCTTAATGAGTTATGTGAACTCAGATAAGCTACTCCCGAGAATAATATTTATTGCATGTATGAGTGTATTCATGTATGTAAAATTTGAATATTGTGTTTCCCCTGCTTCCAGATGTTAATCAGGACCTGGCCGTTAAGTTCTCAAAATCTGAATTACTCACCGTGATAATCCAGCTGCAACTCATTTCTGGCTCTGTTCTATTCGGGAATCCCGGTGTTTCAATAATTGTTGGCTCAGTTATATTGCCACCACATGGAGGTTCCTCTGCAAAAAAATTGTTTTATTAAAACCAGCATAATTAATTAAAAAAATCTGTTAAATTGACTACAAAAAATCAATAAAATTATAGCATTAAATATTTGAATTTTAATCTGCAAGTTGAAATTACTATTTTTCATTAAAACTAAGTGATTTAAAAGAGATAAATAGATGAGACTCACTTATGCCCGCCCTTCCATTTCCATAGGGTCATTTTTAATTTTTTCTCCTTAAGTTTTGAATGTTTTAAGGGTGTATTTCGATTCAAACTGCTTATTTTCCGATTTATTTTTGAATTCATTTTTGCTCTCAAATACACCAAACTTTTAAAATCTCTTATTTGGAAAGTACACGAGGTGCCGTGATTCTCGATTCTTTGATAAATGCAGAAAATATTGCAAAAAAAGCAATCAAAAACGGCATTTCGAACCAATTTTTCCCAAGTAGGAGATTTGGGAACGAAAAAAAGGGTCATACTCATAAGGTAATTGTTTATAACTCAAATTCTAATGAATTGAGCCTAAAAAGACATCACACGGCATCTCATACGTGCCTTCAAGAATCCCCTCAGCAAGTTTCATGCTTCTACTTTTAAAAATGTCCCTGAAATTGTATCGGAAAATTTCGAGCTGTTGAAGGTGGAAAAGCGTTTTTTCGAATACACCCTTAATATAATCAAAATAAATATAGTGATGTAGTTACTAGTTAGTGAATAGTCCTTAGTTCGAATGACGAATAATCTGCTGAATTTGCCTCTGAATACCACAAAAATTAGATATTTATTATAATTAATTTTTTAAATTTTAGTATATTCTTGTTATTCTATGGTATTTTCGGATATTCGTATAGTATATTCTTTTTTTACTTTTTTCCGGCCTGAATTTCAGTTGCTTAACCTCAACGAATTTTCCTCATCCAATTTTTCCTTTTTCCCAAATTGGGCGCACATAGGGCCACTATAAGGCTAGAATTAACACAGGGTGTTTATAAAGTCCCGAACCCATTCTGATGTTTAATAATTCATAAAATAATAAAGATAGATTAAAATTAATAACGTAAATGGTTAGATAGATTCAAAAAGTTTCATGACCCTTGCAGTGAACTTCCACGTGTGCCCCCTTCGGCGCACGGAGAATATCAAGTCGATAGTCAATTTCACGCCAGGTACAGTGTTGCCAGGACTACTTTTTTTTAAATTAAGATTTCTTGATTAGCACCACTTTTTTGAAATGGTAAAATTCCTTTTGTTTTCGCTTTTATTAATCCATCATTAAATAAGATGCATTTCAGCATTGCAAAAAAGTGGTACCAATCAAGAATCTGAATTAAAAAAAAGTAGCCCATCTGGCAACACTGGCCAGGTAGCGGCAAACATGTCGGCATCGATATTGCGGTTGTAATTCTGGCTTTTAAGTCATCAATGTTCGACATTCTCCTCCTATAAACATTGTCCTTTACAAATCCCCAAAGGAAAAAGTCCAGCGGTGTTATATCAGGTGATCTGGGTAGCCAAGGAATTGGACCTCCTCGCCCAATCCATCTTCCTGGAAAATGGTCATTCAAAGAAGTACGAACGATGGTACCCCAATGAGGTGGTGCACCATCTTGTTGCAAAAAGACATCTGGCTGAAGCTCCTCTAGATGTGGAATTACGAAATTTTCCAACGTGTCTAAGTGTACGACTGATGAGACCGTCTTTTCTGTAAAAAAGAAAGGCCCAATGACTCGGTCGTGCATAGTCCACACCACACATTAATCTTTGGGGAATCCCTTTCTGCCTCACGGTATTCATGGGGGTTTTCAGATCCCCATATGCGCACATTATGGCGATTAACAATGCCAGAAACATGAAAGGTTGTTTCGTCGGAGAACATTATGAGCTTCAGAAAATCAGCATCATCTTCTATTTTCCTTAGCATATCTGTTGCAAAGGCCATCCTCCTAGGCCTATTGTTCGGTTCCAAAACTTGAACAATTTGAACTTTGTATGCATGCAGTCTTAATTTTTTCTTAATAATCTTGTACACCGTCGAAATTGGCATATCCAATTCTCTTGCCGCTGATCTCACAGATCTTCTAGGATTGTGTAAAAATGTGTCTTTGATACGCTCAACACCAAAATCACTTGTGCAGGGACGTCCGGTGTTTCTTATCTGCGATACTTCCAGTTTCTAAAAAATTATTTTTCTACCGCAAGATGCTTCTTTTGGGTGGAGGACCTTTTTGGTAAATTCTTCTGCAATTTCGCTGTGCTTGCACTATCGATTTTGTTTCTATGAACCACCATAAAATCTGTGCTTTCTCCTGTGGTGTATGCATTCTCCTTACTATCTGCTCGAATTAAACATCACATACAAAAGTAACATAGAAGAAAGACGTCAAAAGTAAACATAACATTGCAGTAGTTGCCAAAAACAAAAGAGAGAAAAATGCAATTAATAAGCAGACGATATTTAGAAAAGTACGGATATTTAGACTGGAAAATGAAATTATCTGAAATTAACCACACGCGCAGATGATATTTACAAAAGTAAAGATATTCAAACCTGAAAAGGAAAATATATGAGTTATTCTATCAATAAATGCCGTAAGTTTGTTTATATCTTTATTATTTTATGAATTACTAGCGGCAGCTAGCCTAAATTACTAGCGCCCTCGCTTTGCTTCGGGTAGTCCCGTGTCACTACTGACACCACAAATTGTTACTACCACTTCATCCCATTAAATTCAACTACTAAAACCATTACTCTCCTTTTAAGTAGTCGGGTAAAAAGTAGTCTGTATGTTAATCTAAGGTGCCAGATAACTCCATACAAAGTTTCATAAAAATCGATCCATCCGTTCTTAAGTTATAGATGGTGTAACTAACACGACTTTGTTTTATGGATATAGATTATAGCAGCCCGCCCAGGCTTTGTACGGGTATTAAAAAAAATTCAAGTTATAAATTTTTACACACATACTCATACTCTCTTCTTTGTGGGTGGAGTTATTAAAAAAGTGTAAACTTATAAAAGAAAATTCGGATATTAGTATTATTTTTTATTTATTTGTAATTCATACACTACATTTTTACTTATTTATTTTTTACATTTTTACCTATTTATTTTATTTTTACAACTATTACAGGATGTCTTTATACACAACGTTCACAGCTTTCTTGTCATTAGACAATACAAACATGTTTTCTCTAGAGCAGAGGTTCCCAAAGTGTGCTCCGCGGAGCCCTTGGGGCTCCGCCTGAATTTTCCAGGGGCTCCGCGGCGCTCTAGAAAAATAAACAAAACATGGAAAAAATGAGCATATTGCAAGTGAAAGATTTTCAAAAGTATGTAGGAATTTTCGTCTGTGTGTCTAAAAAATAAATATTTCTACACCTGGGTTGAAAAAATACAATAATACACTTCAAAGCTATTTAAATATTCGCATTGCACATGTACTAATTTTCTGTATAATATTTTTGGTTTGAATTACTTTATTTTATATTTCTGCATTTAATGCGTTTTAAAACTTGTGAAATGCGTTTTAAAATAAGCTACAAGAAATAATATTCTGAATCGAATGCACAACGTGAGTCGAAACAGAAAAAGCCCTCTTGTGCTGTTAACACTGCTTGCCGAACAAAAGGGAGAACAGTTTTGTTCTTTGGAGTTTCTCCTATTCATATGTTTATAATTAATTCTTTTTTGCTTAGTAACAAGGTTTCTGAGCAAATTTTCAGAAAAGTATTCAAAGTCATCTCGAAACTCTGACAGATTTATTTGAGCCTTGCTTTCCAGCTGCTTAACCCTTTGCGGCGCAGGACTAATTCATTGCTTAAGTGTTGAAATTAATGACTAACATCGGAATTTGAAAACAACTTTATTTGTAAATAAGAAAATGTTTTATTTCACGCATTCAAGAAACCGTAATTTTTCCAAACAAAATTCCGGTGCGAATGTGGCGTTTGAGAATTAAAATTAAGTGATATATCTATGAAACCACAAAGGGTTAAAATAAGATGGTGGACGATTTCAAATAGGTACTAAATCCATTCAGTATAAAAACAAAATCACACTGCTTAAGCTCTGAGGAAAACGAAGCTGTCATTGATTTAACATCTCAAAACGATCTAGTAATCTCTTTTCAAAGCACGGTATCACTGAATTTTGGTACCATTTGACAGATAAATACAAAATCTTGTTAGACGGAGCAAAATTAATTTTACTCCCATTTTCAACGACATATCTGGATTCTCCACTTATACAAATATCAAAATAAAATGCAGTAACCGACCCAGGCATTCGCTTACATCTGTCGAAAATTGCACCAGATATCAAAAAACTGTGCAAAACAATTCAAGCACATTTTTCACACTAAAATTTTATATTTTATTGTTCGTCAAACTTTATGGAGAAAAGAAAAACTATCGGCATTTAATATTTGTATATACAGGGTGTCCCCTCTCAACGGTGGCCAATAGCTAATTTCTAAACCGTTGGTCATAAACATATAGTTCCAGTTGCAAAAATGCTTTTAAAAAGGCAAAGAATTGTTTTTTAAGCGATTTTGGTCAAAAAAATGTTTTACTAGAAAATTACGAAAATTAAATTTTTATACGGTCCCCCGGTCCTATAAATGATATTTAGTAAAATTTTTTCAACACTCTAGCAAGAAATACAGAAAGGGTCCCATTCATGTAACATTAAAATTGACCGAGTTATGAAACTTTAAATTTCATGACTTAAACCACTTTTCTATAGCTGAAAACGGATGAGTTCGACTGAGCTTTAAGGGAACGTACACTAAGTGCTTAAAGTATCATAAAGGGAGTCGATTTTCAACGCTGTTCAAAGGCTACTTCCTAAACTATTTATCACAGACATATACACTATCTACCAAAAAGTATTTGTACACTTTCAGTTTTTGACATTTTGTCAAATATTTAAAAATATACTGGTCGGATTCTTCTGGAACTTCAGAAATATAAAGATTATGTTTCACTTTATATTTATTTACATTCATTTGTTAAGCGGGCAATTAGGGGGCCGGCAAAAAAACAAAGAATAATAGAAATATTTGGGATCGCCCTGTACATGAAAATGCACGAAACGACTTATCGCTTTAGAATACAAATATATGAATACAGTAGAATATGTACACTAATTTTTGTGAGAATAGCATGTATATTTATGGCGATAGAGCGATTTTTTTGAAAAATTCAAAAAATTCTGGTATGTCTTTTGTTTATATCATGCTGGGTTTTTGACCAAATTTAACGCAAATTTCAGAAAAATTGGCAAAATGCAGTAGAAAAAATGTAGCGCAATTGGAATATAAATATATTAAATATTTTATGAAATATATAAGTAGTTGTATAAAAGAATTTTTATCTGCGCATGCGCGAACTAGAAAAACATTTTTTTTACATCATTTAATAGTCAATTCTATGGAGTGACTTATAAAAAAAATCCAATCAAATATCGTGAAAATTCAAAAAGATATCATTATTTTAGTGAGATGTTTTTACTCTGCTCTCTAAAAACGGCTGAATCTTAAGGGATTCTCCACAAATTGACATTTTTTAATAACTGACTTTAAAAAAAAACTAGTATTGAATTAATAAAATATCTAATACAATATTGCTGCTAATAAGTACTTGACAATTGTGATAGAAAAGAAAAAGAGCTTTATTCACATTCAGGGCCAAAACTAAGAGAGGGGGGGGGGGAAAGGGCATGTGCCCCGGGCGCTAGGATGAAAGTGTCCCAAATGTACATTTTGTTTGGCGATTTTTTCCATGTCTATGTTTAGCATGATATTGTCAAAATCGTCCCATTCAAAGCATTTCTCCTATACCAAAGCATAGAAGAATCTAATGATGATGGCATAAAGATCCCGCATAAAGCAGATTTTTTTTTTTTCGTTTTGATTCGGTTTCACGATTTTAAGGTATCATTTTTTTTAAACAAAGCAGACTACTTTAATCAATATTACATATTTTAAGTTTTAAAATAAGTCGGCTATTAATAAATTAGAAAATTTTTCTTTGCAAATACTTTTGCAGATGCTTTGCAAAGAAGAAAAGGGAGGGGGAGGGAGTTCACCAAAATTCATTGAAATATAAATATATTAAATATTTTCTAAAATGTTCTATGTCATGCAATATTTTCAACCAAATATAAAGCCACATTCAGAAAAATTCGCAAAATGTAGTAGAAAGAATAAGGTGCTATTGAAATATAAATATATTAAAAGTTTTCTAAAATATGAGTATTTGTATGAAATATTTTTTAATCAGCGTATGCGTGAACGATAAAATTTATCATTTTACATAATTTAATATTCAAATCTATGGAGCTACCCATAAAAAAATCCGATCGAATTTCGTGGAAATTCAGAAAGTTATTGTGGATAGGAGTGAACTGATTTTCAATTGGTCTCTGAAAGCAGTTGAATGACGTCAGATTTTACGCAAATTGCCAAATCTACATTTACGTTTTTTACTGGTGATTTACTTCTTTTCTTAGATAATTACCAGAACGAACCTATTTCAGGATAAAAAAATTGGTTGCCTGTAAAGTCGGTATACGGGCGAAAGTTTTACGTGACAACGACTTTGAGTTGTAAAATAATTTTAATATGAATATTCATTCGTATAGTAGGAAGAAGGATGAAATAATAGTAACAATTTAAAACATTTATTTATACAAAGAATTATATTTAAAACATTAATTTATACAAAGAATCTCGCACTGAATTTCATATTAACAAAATTTTATTTTTACCTTTACACATACATACGTATTTATATACAAATATACATACAATAACTTGCAATACACTGTGTTTGTTAAACACATTTTACTTCATGTTTATTGATGTCAAATGTTGAATTTTGTAAACAGCATATTAAAGAATTTTTCAATGAGCAGAATATAACTAAAGTAAAATGGCTTTCACTAATCACATATCATTAGTTTTCCATAATATACCACCGAATTACGAAATAAACTACACTTATTTTCTTTGTACTTTATACTAATAACTAATACATAACGTATTTCGTCTTAGTTTGATACTATCTAAAATTCCTATTAAGCACCGCCCCTTCCTTGCAGCGAATTCACATTCACGTTCAGAAAATGGTCCCACAAGTGACCGGAAAAAGTTAAGAGAAAAGTGAGCGCGTATCGTGAGCGGAGCGTAACGTAACGTAACGCAGTTTCTTGAAGTGTCTCCCGGCAAACCAATTTACAAGACGTTGTCACGTCAATAATTATAAAAAATCGAAGCATTTGTGTCAAATCTACCCATTGATACATAATTGATAATGGCTCTTATGCAAATGCCGATATCTGCGATCCTGAAATACGTCAAGTTCTCCACTGTTAAATGTGGTGTCGAAAACAACACTGACATCAATCGCATGCATGATGCCAAGAAGAACAGAGCTGTCTGATTTTGAGAAAGGTGTGATCATCGGGTACCATCGAAATGGCCTATCTTTAATCGACATATCTAGCGAGCTTAATTATCCCAAAACGACTGTGGCTTATGTAATTACAAAATGAAAGCTGAATGGTGATTGTCAGAATGTGGCCAGAGTAGGCAGACCGACGAAACTGGTAGATAGAGACCGACGGGTTCTGTCTAGAGAAATTCGGAAGAACCGCAACCAACCAATGTTACACATACGCCAAGAATTTCAACAAGCTTCAGGATGTGTTGTTTCCATGAATATCATCCGTAAGGAAGCTCATCTGCTTAATTTTTATGGCCGTGCTGCCGCCCATAAGCCTTTAATCACCAAGTCCAACCGCGCAGCTCGGTTAAGTTGGTGCAAAACACGCCAGCAATGGACTGTACAGCAATGGAAACAGGTTCTCTGGAGTGATGAATCAATGTTCACCCTCTACCGTTCTGATGGTAGGGTCTGGGTCTGGCGTCTGCCTGGAGAACGCCTCCTACCAGAATGTATTGTGCCCACAGTTAAATTTGGCGGAGGGGGAATTATGTTCTGGGGTTGTTTTTCCTGGTTCGGACTAGGACCCTTGGTCCCAATTCATGGTAAGCTCAATGCCGATGCCTACTGTAATATACTGGACAACAGTGTACTTCCTACGTTGTGGCAATACTATGGATTGGACCCATGTTATTTCCAGGATGACAACGCAAGCTGCCATGTAGCGAGGTCCAGCATGGATCGGTATGCTGATAATGGAGTGCATCGACTCGAGTGGCTTGCTCAGAGCCCAGATCTGAACCCAATAGAGAACCTCTGGGACGAGTTGGATCGTCGAATTAAGGCGGGTGACACACGCCCAAAATCAGTAAAATAGCTTACCTGCCTTGTGCAAACAGAGTGGAATAAAATACCATTAAATGTAATACAAGGACTAGTTGAGAGCATGCCCAGGAGAGTCGCAGCTGTAATTGCCTCTCGAGGAGGATCTACAAATTATTAAATGTGAACAGGGCCAAAACCAGTCTTTTTTTCCCGAGGCAAACGTGGATTTTGAAGGTACCCCTTTCCCCCTCCTTCGCAAAGCATATTTACAAAGAAAATTTCTCCAATTTATTAATAGCCGACTTATTTTAAAACTTAAAATATGTAATATAAAATAACGTATTCTGCTTTATTAAAATACTCCAATTTGATACTTTAAACCGAATAAAAAAAATTCTACTTTCAACAGGATCTTTAAAGCCCTTGTCCCTGCCCACGAAGACACTGCTGAGCTAATGCTATTCCTGTGGGGAGGCATTTTTCTTAACTCTTTCGCATTTTGAAATTTTCATTTTTTTTTTTTTTTTTTTTTTTTTTTTTTTTGCATTGGATAGCGGAAGTCCCTCTCAAAATCTACTTTTCAAATACTACTTTTTCAAATTTGAGTCACAGATATTTTTTATAAAGTTAGTTTCACTTTCAGAACCGCTTTTGGAAGTGAAAGAAACATTATAAAAATATCTACGCCAAAATTGAAAAAGTAATCACGGAGCGATCTTGAAAAGGACTTCCGCTATCCAATGCAAAACATATTATTTAAAAATGTCCAAATGCAAAAGAGTTAGAAAAATGCATCCCCATAGGAATAGCATTAGCTCGTGAGCATCTTCGCGGGTAGGGGCAGGGACCTTAAGCCATCATCATTAGATTTTTTTATGCTTTAGCATAGCCCAGATATAATAATTTTAACAATATTATGCTAAACATAGCCATGAAAAAAATCGCCAAACGAAAGATACATTTGGAACACTTTCATCCTAGCGCCCGAAGCACATGCCCTTCTCCCCCCCCCCTCTCTTAGTTTTGGCCCTGAATGCGAATAAAGCTCTTTTTCTTTTCTATCGCAATTGTCAAGTACTTATTAGCAGCAATATTGTATTAGATATTGTATTAATTCAATACTAGTTTTTTTTTAAGTCAGTTATTAAAAAATGTCAATTTGTGGAGAATCCCTTAAGATTCAGCCGTTTTTAGACAGCAGAGTAAAAACATCTCACTAAAATAATGATATATTTTTGAATTTTCACGATATTTGATTTAATTTTTTTTATAAGTCACTCCATAGAATTGACTATTAAATGATGTAAAAAAATGTTTTTCTAGTTCGCGCATGCGCAGATAAAAATTATTTTATACAACTACTCATATTTCATAAAATATTTAATATATTTATATTCCAATTGCGCTACATTTTTTCTACTGCATTTTGCCAATTTTTCTGAAATTTGCGTTAAATTTGGTCAAAAACCCAGCATGATATAAACAAAAAACATACCAGAATTTTTTGAATTTTTCAAAAAAATCGCTCTATCGCCATAAATATACATGCTATTCTCACAAAAATTAGTGTACATATTCTACTGTATTCATATATTTGTATTCTAAAGCGATAAGTCGTTTCGTGCATTTTCATGTACAGGGCGATCCGAAATATTTCTTTTATTTTTTGTTTTTTTGCCGGCCCCCTAATTACCCGCTTAACAAATGAAGGTAAATAAATTTAAAGTGAAATATAATCTTTATATTTCTGAAGTTCCAGAAGAATCCGACCAGTATATTTTTAAATATTTGACAAAATGTCAAA
Source organism: Maratus speculifer (assembly GCA_964019185.1). Classification (NCBI taxonomy): domain Eukaryota; kingdom Metazoa; phylum Arthropoda; class Arachnida; order Araneae; family Salticidae; genus Maratus; species Maratus speculifer. The sequence goes on along the minus strand of OZ025290.1, from coordinate 192,067,166 downwards.
AACTGAAAGTGTACAAATACTTTTTGGTAGATAGTGTAGTTCCAATTACAAAATGTTTTAAATGAGCGATTTAACTGAAGGCACTGTCACCGTATAAGTTTTACGGTAGTGTTAATTATAATTAATTAACTTCTAGATTGGTTATTAAAATAATTGAAGACATGAATTTCAAAATTCTCTTAATCGAAAAAATCAAATTTGGGAAATAGCGAAAAAACTTTAAATGCATTTATTGGTTTTCATTATAAATTTTGAGATTGCATTGTTACAATAATGGAGGTTTGTATAGACTGATATAGAAATCAAAAAGCGATAAATGGAGTTTTGAAATTCATATCTTCTATTGTATTTTTACGTATGTTTTATTTTGTAAGCAAATGAAGCTGATTCTTTTCGTTATTTTATTTTAAAAAGGTATGTTACTTTTATAAGCTTTTATTTTATTCATAGTTTTTTTATGTAAGTTTTCCTAGTTCAAAACTTATATTCAAATTTTAACTCACTTCCAAATATCTGATTGAGGTTCAATTCCCATACTTATTTAAACCCGATGACAATGTAATATTAATACGATTTTAGGTGCGTTCCATTTATTTATTTTATAGGACTATATCAAATTCTGTTAGGTTGAGTAATCTAATAGAGCTTTAAATATGTATCATTTTGTAACGATTTGTGACTGTTGCTTTTCATAGTTTAATTTAACAAAATTTTTGTTATTTTTTTTTACTTATATTTTTAGCACAAATTGCATATTTTACTTTAACATGTAAATGTCAACAAAAATTCAGAAACAACATTGTAAACATTTTTTTTACTCTCAATGTTTAAAGTTAAATTTTCTATCTGATGTTTATTTTTATTTCCAGTAAATTTGTGACTGACCCCTATTTTGCAGCAAAAAATATGCTTCAACTTTGAACAGCTATAACTCAATCAATTTTGATCGCAGAGGAATGGAACTTTTTTTGTCTTACTTGTTAGAGTAGTGGTAAAAATTTTCTAAATATCACTTATAGGACCGGGAGACCGTATAAAAATTTAATTTTCGTAATTTTTTAGTAAAACATTTTTTTGACCTAAATCGCTTAAAAAATAATTCTTTACCTTTTTTAAAGCATTTTTGCAATTGGAACTATATGTCTATGACCAACGGTTTAGAAATTAGCCATTGGCCACCGTTGAGAGGGGACACCCTGTATATTGCATATTGTATGATTGATATTTTCGAAATTTTAATTTCTTTAAACTGTTTTTTATTTTTATTAAATTTTACTTATTTAAATCTTCTATCCTAGTTTTAAAATTGTGTTTAATTATTAAAACAATGTCTATCACTTAAAGCGTCTTTTCTTAAAAGATCTTGTTATCATTTAAAATCCCTCACTAGTTTCACTTGTGTGTAATGTTTGTATATATCTTTTTATTATTATATCTTTATTTTTTTAATCTGTTTTTAATTTGTTTACCTTGTTTGTATTTTTTTTTATTGTTTAAAAAATTTTATACTGTTTTTCATAGTAAAATAATATTTGCCGCTAAAAGCGTATTTTTATTGCATCTTCTATTATTCACAGCCCCTCATTAGATTCGTATTACATTTGTGTACATTGTGAATATATATATTTTTTATATATAAATTTAAATTCATTAATTTGTTTGTTATTTGTATATTTAAATTTTATATACTGTTTTTCATTGTACAGGATCGTTTGTAGAATAAAATGCCCCTTTTTTGTATATTTTATCATTTAATAAACCCCTCATTAAATTCATTTTTAATAGTTATATACAGGGGTTGGACAAAAATATGGAAACACCTTTTGAAATGCATGTTTGAAAAGAAAGATTGATTATAATGAACTATGTTGAAGGCACTGGAGTTTTCGCCTACTGACGCCACCTATACAACTTCGTAAAATCGCTGCACCGTTCAGTCGTTGTTGGAGCACTCTTATGTGAGATTATCATTGCATTATCGCAGAGTTAAGACTTCGAACGTGGACAAATTGTTGGCGCGCGTATGGTGGGTGTTTCCGTAAGCAAGGTAGCCGAGGTTTTTAGTGTTTCAAGAGGTACTGTGTCGAAGATTTATTCCGCATATTTGAAATGCGGAAAAAACATCATCCGCTAAATCACAGCGCGTACGAAAGTATGTGCTGAGTGATCGTGACAGGCGATCATTAAGGAGGATTATCGCGAAAAATAAGCAGTCCACAGCTGCAAAAGTTACTGTTGAAATGAATGCCGTGTTACCAAATCCTGTGAGTACCAAAACAATTAGAAGGGAGCTTCATAAATAGGGAATTACTGGCCGTGTTGCAATTTAAAAGCCATCCATCAGTAATGCTAATGCCTGTAACAGGAAAAAGTGGTGTTTAAGTCATAAAGCCTGGACTATAGAGCAGTGGAAGAGCGTAATATGGTCTGATGAGTCTTTTTTCACATTGTTCCCCACTTCTGGCCGAGTTTACGCCCGAAGAACGCCATCTCAAGCCTAATACAGATTGCTTGTTGCCAAGAGTGAAAAATGGCGGGGGTTTGGTGATGGTTTGGGCAGCCATATCGTGGGTCTCTTCTGGCCCCATGATAACTCTGTAAGGGCGTATTGCTGCTCAGACTTATGTGAACATTTTGGCCGATCAAGTTCATCCAATGGTACAAGCTTTGTTCCCCAATGATGATGGTATCTTCCAAGACGACAACGTCCCCGTTCACACAGCTCACATTGTCCAGGACTGGTTTTCTGAGAACGAGGATGAATTTTCGCATCTCACCAGGCCACCACAGTAATCAGACTTGAATATTATCGAACCTTTGTGGTCTACATTGGAGCGGAAAGTGCGTTCTCGCTATCCACCGCCATCATCGTTCTCTGAACTTGCCACTGTTTTGCAGGAATGATGATACAATATTCCCTTGGCAAACATACAGAAACTGTATTTATCCATTCCAAGAAGACTGCAAGCTGTTTCCAATAACAACGGGTACCGTACACAATACTAGGCAAGGAAACGCGTTTTTAAAGATGTTTCCATATTTTTGTCCAACCCCTGTATGTTTTGTATATAAATTCTTTCTTTTCGTAACTTTAATTGCTTTAATCTGTCTATTTTATTTTTATAATTTCTTAGTTTTTTTTTCTATGCTGTTTTACATAATTGTACATAATTTTATAAACAATTTATATTGGTGAAAACGCATTTTTTTTTAGCATCTTCTATCCCTTTAAAACCTCTTTTAAAAATTCTCTTTTAATTGGTCTCTGCCACATTTTCCAATAACAAATAAGTCTGTAACAATTTAAAAAATATATTCTTCACATCTGTCATCACATTAGAATTTAAAATTTTGCTCCCAAAATAATATAAATTTAATCCCATATATGTATCCCATTGTGTTAATAATGTTTTTTTACTACTTTTCAGTTCATTTAACATGCGTAGTTTTTAATTGCATAGTTGTTTTGAAGCAAAAACGATGACAAAAGAAACTTTCTTTCAAAACTATAATTAATAACCAAATAATTTAAATAAAATATAACCTCAAAAAAGTTAACCTCTTCACGATGGAAGTCTTTTACGAAATTTTTAATGTTTTGTCACCGGATTTTAAAAACAGAAATTTGTGCCTTATTAAATCGAAAAAAAATGCTTCGATTAAATATGGCAAATTTTACAGTAAATGTTTACTGGTGGGGATAAACAAGGATTCTTAAGCCTTTTTGCGGCACGTATACGTGACGTTCCGAATGCTCCCAAGGTTCGTCCCCAAGGGGTTAACAATGTTGCATTTAACAATACAGCTTATAGATTTTGCCGCGCCCATTTAAACACTAAAACGGTGACCTACGTCTAAATGTATTTTTTAAAAATGGTTCAAAAAAAAGCTGAGAGAGATTTATTTTCGTTATATATTTAGAAATTCTAGAAACTTAAAAAAGAACGGAAATATGTTCCATAATCGCATGATTCTTTTACGGGTAGGCGGGACTAGCGAAAACGTGTTACAAAATTACTCATGGATTACGGAACTATGCATTTTCTTCTTTTTTCACGAGTAGCCAACTAGAATTATACAGAAGTCGCTCTCCAAACGAAAACTGTACAAATTACCTTTATTTGTGTGTGTGTGTGTCGTTTTGGTCATAAATAATAATAGTTCTACGTAAGCCCCAATATAATGGATAATCCAAACATGGTTACAATTTAGATCTTTAATTCTGTGTTCTTACTGGAAATCCCAAAAAAATTTTCTTATTTTAAAAATGGATGTCATTAACCCCACAACATTACTACTTGAACATCGCTCGGGTAAAAAAAGAGTTTGTTTTACTCGTTACTAAAAGCTTTCAAAAATCACAAATTTTTAACTATAATTTTTAATGCATTTTGAAGGAAACATCTCGATTATACAAAGTATATAGAAAAAACAAGAGGGTTTTAATCCTTATTTTTATTTTATTGCGTCCACTAATAGTAATATTAAATAAAACTGTTAAAGGGTTATATAACAGAAAATTTGATTTTTAAAATTTCTATTACGAATTCAGTATTTCAGTATCAGGAAAGGGCGAAACTGAGAATCTTAGTTCAATGTTGGAAATTTTATGGAAAATGCTGAATTTTTATCCAGTAGTTTTTTCTCTGCTCCATAGGCATAGAAAACATAAATTTGTAAACCACAGAGTATCGTTGGGTTCAGGGGCTCCGCCTCAGAAATTCTTCCCAAGAAGGGCTCCGCGAGTTCAAAAGTTTGGGAACCGCTGATCTAGAGGTTACTTTTGAAAGAGCGACATACAGTTGTCCATGTGAAAAACAGTCAACGCTCAAATCTAAGCCTGCAACGTTAAAGTTTGACCCTGCGATTTATTAATGGTCATTGCAAAAGTTGTTTTTACAGGAAACTGTAAACGTTTAAATTGGAAGGGTAAATCCGATGGTATCAGAGGGAATCGGGGAATCTTCTCCGGTTAAAATTATGTTGAGAATACAACAAATCCGCGAAACGAATTAAGGAGCGCAGAGTGGAGTTGAGTGGAACGTCGCTCGCTAGAGAGATTAGGCGTCCGTTCGTGACAGGCGATGGGGCCATTCGAAGCGAACGGTTCAATGCCGGGATGACGTGGGCAGTCTCGCGATTGGCCGAGAAAGTTGTTCTTTCGCATTTCTGAAATAAAAAGTTACGAGTCGTCAAATGTAAATGACAAAAAAATGTTATTGTGGGATCTCCATAAGAGTTAAACATATACCATCGCGGGGTTTTCTGTAGACCTTTTTAATGTGTACAATAATTAGTACATTATTTTGATAATTCTTGTAGGGTTCAGCTTGCGTTTGCAATGTATAAGCGGAAAAAATGAAATTATTTACGACATCACATTAAAAACCTCAAAAATAACAGTATTTCTCCACTATTTAATGGATGTTATTATACATATAAATCTTCCTCTTGAATCACTCTATCTATTAAAAAAAACCGCATCAAAATCCGTTGCGTAGTTTTAAAGATTTAAGCGCACATAGGGATATAGGGACAGAGAAAGCGACTTTGTTTTTACTATGTAGTGATTAAACATCAAAATGGGTCCGGGACTTTATAAACACCCTGTACATGGTGATATATGCAGTCCGATAAATACACCCACCATAGGGGGGGACATTTAATTACTTTCATTGACGACTATTCTAGATTTTATGTAATTTATCTAATGTCGAAAAGGAGTGAAGCATACGGAAAATTAAGGAATAAATCTCGACCGTCAGAAATAAGTTCGAAAGATTCCCAACCGCCACCAGATCCAACAACGGCGGGGAGTATGTTAATGACGAATTAAAATAATATCATAAACATAACGAAATCGAATACCAACTCATCGTATTATATTGCTCAAATCAAAATGGTATTGTTGAGAGAAAAACGGACATTATTAGATACGACTTGAAGTATGTTAAATGAAGCGGACTTCCTCACAAATTATGAGAAAAGCAATTTGTGATGCAAATTAATTTGCAGAGCCGCTTGCTTTTAAAACCCATTAGCACCACGCCATACGAAGTTTGCCTAAACATAAAGCTTAATTTAAGATATTTAAAAGTGTTCGGCTATACCGCGTACACCTATATTCACAAATCTGAGCGCCGCAAACTAGATGACAGTGCAGAGAAAAGCATTTTCGTGGGTTACGAAAATCGAGCTATAGCATACAGAATATTTGCCAGCGATGGAAGGGTCATTTTAGCAAGAACCGTAAAATTTGCGAAAAACAACATGGGTAATTCAAATGCTGATGAAAGTTCAAGTACGAATGAGTTAATGTCATAAATAAACAAGCAAACACGACAGAACAACACAAGCATAATCGATTTCGATCTGACACAAAACCAAAATTCTTCAGATTCACCATCCGCGTCTTCAACATACACAACAATTGAGTAGATCAGAAAGACATATAAGAGGTGATCGCCATATAGGTTTATCTATGCAATCCGGCATGATCCAGTGTATGAACCTAAAGGTTGGCAAGTCATGTTAAACATTGATAACCCACGAAAAAAAATGAACTGGATTGACATGACACGCGACGAAATAAATTCGTTTATGAAAAATGAAGCCTGGTCTTTGGTAAAACTACCACAGGGAAAAAAAAAATTAGATCCAAATGGATCAACAAGGCTAAATATGATAAATCTGGGATGGTAAAGCATTATAAAGCAATAGTAGTAGCTAAGGGATTAAAAAAAAAAATACATGATCGAATTTGACGTGACTTATGCTCCGGTAGTGCCTTACACCATCTTAAGATGTTTTCTGACTGCTGCGGCCTATCATAATCTTAGTGTTAGGCCTATCGACATAAAAACCGCATTTCTGCACGGGGAACTGGAAGAAGACGTATAGATGTCAAAACACGAAGGTTATGTAAACACAAAAGAGCCCGATAAATTTCGTCTACATACAGGTAGTTGTTTGGATGACATTATCGCAGGGAGCAATGCACAAACTGATAATGTCGTAAATAAATTAAAAACACATGGTATACACTGAAAGATTTAGGGGAAAACAGTAATTAGCTTGGGAAAAAAATTAAGAAAATACACAATGGCTTCAACCTTAACTAAACTTCCAAATTAATGGAAATTGTTAAAAAATTAATCTAGAGGAATCAAAGCTTTACGGAACACACATGGAAAGGGGTTTCATCTTAACATCAGAAAAGGATGAAAATTCAATGCCGAATAATACAAATATCGACAAGGGATCGGCACCTTATTATACATTGCAACAATAACAATGCCAGACATATTACTGGCCGTAAATGTTTTGAGCAGGAAAAACGAAAACCCAACCGGAAAAGACTGCGGAAAGGTGTCAAACGCTTAATCCGATATCTGTATTAGAGCAAAGATTAAAATCTAGTAATCAGCACCGAACATGAGGTGATATTTCTTATTGCCTGAGAAAGTCAACAAGTGTAGCTGCTATGTTTATTAAACTTTTTTTTCATTTTTCCTCCAAAAGTAGATGTTTTTACATGCATAGTCTCACACACTAAAATAAAGCATTATGATCAACAAATAACCGTCATCCGATTACGCCATAAAATATAAAAATGATACAGTACTGCACAATGAACCAGTATTGCACAGTATCGGATATATACGCTCATTTGACAACAATGGGCCATTTAATTTTATCGACTACCCAGTAAATAAATATATTTACACATAATACAAATTAATTTAACGTCTACTTACCATAATACGGTTTTATAATGTATTCGCACTTGTGTCCAGTGGTATGGGGTGGGCAGACACAGATGCATTGACCTTCGTCACCATTTTTAAGTCCTCCTAAATATCCGCCATTGTCACAATACAGCTGACCTTTATTTGTGCAACGTGCTTTCAAGAAAGTGAAATTATTATGAGTTCAAGTAAATTAACAATAAAAATATAGCCAAAATAAAGAAAAACATAACTTTTTCACCAAACATAAGTATACGAGAATTAAAATTTCTCTGATTCATTAAAATCATTACATACAAATTTCTTTTCTAAAAGGATTTTACAATCCTAGTTTATTATATTATTATCTTAAATAATATTCTATTTATTCCGTTTTCTTAAATTCCTTTCTATTAAAAATGCTTATTTTAATAATTTATTGTTTTTCAAAACCTATTCTATAACATTTTTCGTGTCTTTCATTTCTCTTTCTACAGTGTCAATATTAATTCTATTATAACTATCTATATTGTACTTAAAATAAAATAAAATATAGAATCATTTCGCGTGTTTTGTTTTTCGAGGAAACCGCACCATTCCCTTTTTTTACGCTTTTAAAATATGGTTCGGCCCAGCTTCGAACTGTTATTGGTCCTTTCTCATATCTGCAATGTGCATAAGCACATTGCAGATGTGAGAAAGGACGGAAATATCAATCGCGCCGGAAACGTCAATACGCGAGTCCAGGAGCGCAGATTTCATGTTATCAGCTGACTTCTAGAACTATGTCAACAAACAAGTAAGAAAAATCATGCGTTAAGCATAGATTATGAAGCACTTTCCAACGCTTCATGAATTCTTCAACAGACTTTCGTTATTTAGGTCAAAAAGGATATAAAGCCAAATATAACCAAATATTTATTCCAGCTATTGAACAGCCCTGTATTTGATCTGTCAGCTAATTCTGTTAGCTAATGTCAGTCTGTCCGCGCTCTAACTCACGTAAATATACTCGGATTGCCTTGAAATTTTAGGACGTTATTAACGTTTACCCTAGTACAAACCCTATTGAAAATGAAGTTTCTACCGTGATTAGTTTATCTACTGGGAGAATCAAAAGTTTCCCATTACATTACGGCCTACGGGGAAAAATCGTTTCAAAGGAATTTTAAAGATGTTATACCCTGTCAAACAAAGTAGAATTTATATGTTTTTGCGAGATGCATTAAAATATGCATTCTATAAAATATAAGGTGAAAATGTAGCTATTATTTATTTACAGGGCCACACAAAAGAATTCCATTAGAATTAGATAATGGTAAAAGGGTGAATTGTGTGTGACATATTTTAAATATATTAAACTGTTTCATGTATAATAAAATTGATGTATGTCAATGAGGCTTAGTATAAATTATACGATGCTGCCTTCCCTAATATAAAGTACATAGTATTTACAGTGACACACAAAAGATTTCAAATAGTACATTCTTTCCGAAGTATTGTATATGTATCAGATGATAGCTGATGAATGGATGAAATGCATTTTAACTATGATATATGCGTATAAGTTTCGTTAAATTTATGCATATTATAGGTTTGCATAAATGCTATAGTTAATATACAGGGCTACCAAAAAGAGTTCGCCAACGTTACTGAATATGAGCATAAATTACTAAAAGGCGATTCTTAAATAAATTATGCATTTTTACGCTGAGCTGCATTAAATTTACTTAAATTAAATTAAGAAATGTTTGCAGAATATAGATACACAGGGATACAGGGCCACGCAAAGAATTGGGTACACGGAACCAATGAATGATAATTTATGAGAAAGTGATTTTAGTTGTTTTAAGAGAGTTTTAGTTTAAAATAAATTTTATCTTAACACTGATGTATAATAAAGGTACCAGGCAAACTACAAGGTTGAACAAAGTATTCAAGTATGTTTCATTCTATTAGTATAAAATGCAGAAAGAGAATTTTTAAACCACTAGGCATTTTTTGCTAAACTAAATTTTCCCATTATATAGTATCTATATTAGCTGACAGATCAAATACAGGGCTGTTCAATAGTACTGGAATACATATTTGGCTATATTTCGCTTTATATCCTTATTTACCTAAATAACGAAGTTTTTTTTTAAAGATTTCCTGAAGCGTTGGAACGTGCTTCATAATCTATGCTTAACGCATGATTTTTCTTACTTGTTTTCGTTGCTGTTGAAAAGAAACAGAGCAAAATCCATATATTTTATATCATACAGCACGATAGTGCTGTATAGTAGAACTCAGCCTCATTTCTAATGTTAAAGTCCAAAGTTTGCCTGTTAATAACTTTGGACCCAATCATCAGATCTCGATGAAATTGAAAAGATGAAGTGCTCAACTCTAGACCTCAAAGTTTACAAAAAATCATTCAGTTCCTCCGATTAGTTATGGAGATCAAGAACCCCTGTTTTGTCACTTTTTTCTCGTGAAACAAGAAAAAAAGACAAACAACTCAATTATAACCCGAACCAGGAAATATTCAGCGACGTGTAATAGCTTGTTCGAAAGCTTTTAATTTACGCATGTGTCTTTCGAAAGTTCTGTCAAAAATTATTTAATATTAAGGAAATAGCACCCATTTAAAATTTATATAACGCTATACCTTCTGTATGAACAATCTACTATACGTAACACGATAGTAATTGTTATCGACTTTAATTTTTACGATTAAATAGCTTTTGATAAACTTTAAATTTTAATAGAAAATATTACTCACAGTTAGTACCTTTGTACTCGTATTGCTGTAACAAAATCACAACACCTACCGTGAGAAAAACACTAAATCTAAACAATAAAAACGTATATGAAAAAAACTAACAACATTTTTAATTTTTCTATCTTCGAATACAAGAAAAAAGGCTGTTGCCACAAAATACATCAAAACTTGGTTTTTTCTCAGTTTCTTTTTAACAAGGGACAATCACAGAAAAACGCGCAAATAAAACAAAATATTAAAATGTCAGTTTATCTCAATGTTTTTTTTCTCTCTCTTTTTTTAGCCTCCGATGCTATTTCTTTCAGACAAGCTAAAAATGTCGTGTCATCAGCCCTGAATTTTCTATTCAACCGATTTTGATAATTATTTTTTTAAATGAAAGCTATTTATTTGTAGTTGTGCCCATTTCAGTAATTTTTTTATTTATTTCCATTTTTATATTTTATTTTTAATTTTAAAAGATTTTTCATGACATTTCTTCAAAATGGTGGCAACACACTTTAGCTTTTCTCTCGATAATAAATTTTTTTTTCCCAAACTGATTGCGTATAATTATGCACTAATTGAGGTAAAAAAATATATTTTCTGAGAACTAATATTGATAATGTAAATAAAATAACAGAAAATAATTTATGATAAAATTTAATGTCTAAATCAAAATAAGGGAAATTTCAAATGAGGAAAATGATGTCATTCAGCAACCAGATAAATGAGAATTACAATATTATTATGGATGCCTTTTTCATATTAATAATAACAGTAACTTAAAAAAAAAAAAAAAAAAAAAAAAAAAAAAAAAAAAATGAAGAGAAAATGACGTTACTATTTAAAATATCGCATTTTTACTCATAACGATATTAGGTACTACTCTGTCATTTCGTCGACCAATTTCGCCAAATTATACAAATCGCCAAACTAATAGCCAAATTATACATATTGACATAATTTTTATTTTAAATAACGAAAAAAACAAATAATTAGTAGAATATTAATAAAAATATTAATAACAAGATGAATGTAGATTCTGCCATTGCAGAATTCAGTTTCGCCTCCGATTAGAAAAAAAAAATCGATAGAAGTTTTCTAGAAGGGCGACCCCGTTTAGATTGCAATGAACTAACTTCATTTTTCTTGTGTTTATCAATATAACAGCAAACAGAACGGCGTGAAATACCCAATTGTATAGCAATTTATCTCTCAGACATTGGAATTGCGGAATAATAAAGAGATACAATTTGACGTGCTACTTCTTCATTGACTAGATTCATCAAAAACGGATTTTTACTTTAGTTTAAACGCTTTTTATAGACTCTGAGTAAAAGGAAATGCAATTTAACAATAAAACGAATGGAATCTCGTCGAATTCGACGAATGAAATGTTTAAAAGACCCGATCGATTTGGTTTTAAAAAAAGCAAAAGTAATAACATTATCGAATCAATATATAATAAATATATTTACAAAGTAAATGTCAAATTTGACAGTTACAATTTTGCATGCAAATATTCGCACATCTACAGTTAAAATTGTAATCTGAGTGCCGGCGAAATCCAGAAATTTTATTTTATATGCACTCACAGAAAAATAATTTTATATAAAAAAAAAAAAACTAATTTCATTTTTACTGTGACATTATTTTCACTAACTGAAGTCATCTGAAAGTAAAATCTCAATCTCAGTGTCCATAATGAAAATAAATATTGAAATGTAATATAGGGTACTACTAGATTATTTCGTCGACCAAAAAATTATCGCCAAACTATAAGATTAAATGCCAATAATGGGTGATCGTGAATGTCACATTCAATGACATTAAATACGATTCATGTGTTTAAAATGTCATTAAATGATTTTTATTTCGATTTTTATTAATATTCTACTAATTATTTGTTTTTTCGTTATTTAAAATAAAAATTATGTCATTATGTATAATTTGGCTATTAATTTGGCGATTTGTATAATTTGGCGAAATTGGTTGACGGGATAACAGAGTAGTTATGAGTAAAAATGCGATGTTTAAAATAGTGACGTCATTTTCTCTTCAAATGTTCTTTAAAAGTTACTCTTTACGAAAAAGGCATCCATAATAATATTGTAATTCCCATTTATATGGTTGCTGAATGACATCATTTTCCTCATTTGAAATTCCTCTTATTTTGATTTAGACATTAATTTTTATCATAAATTATTTTCTGTTATTTTATTTACATTATTAATATTATTTCTCAGTCAATACCTGAATTAGTGCATAATTATACGCAATCATTTTAGAAAATAAATTTTTATTATCGAGAGAAAAGCTAAACTGTGTTGCCACCATTTTGAAGAAATGTCATGAAAAAGCTTTTAAAATTAAAAATAAAATATAAAAATGGAAATAAATTAAAAAATAACTAAAATGGGCACAACTACAAATAAATAGCTTTCATTTAAAAAAATAATTATCAAAATCGGTTGACTAGAAAATTCAGGGCTGATGACACGACATTTTTAGCTTGTCTGAAAGAAATAGCATCGGATGTTAAAAAGTCGAAATAAAAATGACATTTTAAACACATGATTCGTATTTAATGTCATTGAATGTGACATTCGCGATCATCCATTATTGGTTATGAGTGCATATAAAATAAAATTTCTGGATTTCGCCGGCACTCAGATTACAATTTTAACTGAAGATGTGCGAATATTTGCATGCAGTATTATAACTGGCAAACTTGACATTTACTTTGTAAATATATTTATTATATATCGATTCAATAATATAGTTACTTTTGCTTTTTTTTAAAACCAATTCGATCGAGTCTTTTAAACATTTCATTCGTCGAATTCGGCGGGATTCCATTCGTTTTATTGTTAAATTGCATTTCCTTTTACTCAGAGTCAATAAAAAAGCCTTTAAACTAAAGAAAAAATCCGTTTTTGATGAATCTAGTCAATCAAGAAGTAGCACGTCAAATTATATCTCTTTATTATTCCGCAATTCCAATGTATCAGAGAGAAATTGCTATTCAATTGGGTATTTCACGCCGTTCTGTTTGCTATTATGTTGATAAACACAAGAAAAATGAAGTTACACTCCTCCCTACTTAATCGGGTAACGGATAATCGAATACCCCGCTTATTCGAATAAAATCCTTCGGAACCGAATTTCATCCCATTGGGCTAATGTTATTTTGCCCCGCTTTACCGAATACGTTACACGAAACGTCCTCGCTTAATCGAATAACAACTGAGTGAGACAATTGTAAAAATTGGGTGTGAAAAACATGTTTCCGTTGGAATTTCCTCCACACTTTTTGTCAATATCGATTCTTACACAAAAAACTAATTTCCAGAACTTCCAGCATTGATTTCGCCTGGTAAGAGTACAGGAGATTGGTCAAGTGAGCTCCTTTCCTTCTTCTTCTTCTTCTTTTTTTTCCGAATAAATTTAAAAAATGATGAAATAAATTGGACAGTAATTTCGATCAATATTGAATTTTGTTTACTTTCGTTGTTAAAGGACATTTTTTTCACATTTTTTTCATTTTTTACAGGTATTTTTAATGGAGACACTATCATTTCTTAAACCAGTTCCAAAACTGAAATCATCCTCATTAAAAAAAATCAACAATAAAAATCGAATAAGTTTAAAACTACAACGCCCTTTAAACAGATCGATCTCAGCTATCCATTGTAAAAAAAGATCTTTTAAAAATTTTTAAATGCGGTAGTGCATGCTTATAAATTTGTTCTATTGGAGTAGAATTTGCAAATCCTTTCGCGTGACTGAAGTAGCCCTTAATAATAATATGTTGTCAGTTAGGAGCTCAAGATGGTAATTATGATACCATTCGAAAAATAACTCGCCCATTTTTTACACTAAAATTTTACATAAACCCCTTTCATCTATTTTTTTAAACCTGTATAAATTACGTAAATTAAATTCTAATAATAAAATTTGGACTCAATTCACACAATCTGCATTAAATGTAATGTAAACCAAATGCATGTGCTTACTGACATTGAACTAATGCGTATTTACTTGAACTATTTTGTTTTTAATTCAGTTTGCATTGTTCTATTAAAATTTTTAACGATTTTATTGCTCTGGTAATTAAATATACTGTATCTAATATTTTTCTAATTTTATTTCACCTTAATTATTACATTTATATGCCTCCCCGTTTAATCAAATACCCCGCTTAATCGAATATTTTTTCTGGAACCGTTAATATTAGTTTATGCGGGGACGACTGTAGTTCTTTGAAATCTAAACGGGGTCGCCCTTCTAAAAAACCTCTATCGATTTTTTTTTTCCTAATCGGAGGCGAAACTGAATTCTGCAATGGCAGAATCTACATTCAACTTGTTTTTTTTTTTACACTGTTCATTGCTGATCTCGTGATTTTGAGCAAAAATAATGAACAAGATGAATGTAGATTCTACCATTGCAGAATTCAGTTTCGCCTCCGATTAGAAAAAAAAAAAAAAAAAAAAAAAAAAAAAATCGATAGAAGTTTTTTAGAAGGGCGACCCCGTTTAGATTGCAATAAACTAACTTCATTTTTCTTGTGTTTATCAATATAATAGCAAACAGAACGGCGTGAAACACCCAATTGAATAGCAATTTCTCTCTGAGACATTGGAATTCCGGAATAATAAAGAGATACAATTTGACGTGCTACTTCTTCATTGACTAGATTAATCAAAAACGGATTTTTTCTTTAGTTTAAACGCTTTTTTATAGACTCTGAGTAAAAGGAAATGCAATTTAACAATAAAACGAATTGTAATCCCGTCGAATTCGACGAATGTAATGTTTAAAAGACCCGATCGATTTGGATTAAAAAAAAAAAGCAGAAGTAATTACATTATTGAATCAATATATAATAAATATATTTACAAAGTAAATGTCAAATTTGCCAGTTACAATTTTGCATGCAAATATTCGCACATCTACAGTTAAAATTGTAATATGAGTGCCGGCGAAATCCAGAAATTTTATTTTATATGCACTCACAGAAAAATAGCTTTATTAAAAAAAAAAAAAAAAAAAAAAAAAAAAAAAAAAAAAAAGTAATATCGGGTACTACTAGGTTATCCCATCGACCAAAAAATTATCGCCAAACTATAAGATTAAATGCCAATAATGGATGATCGTGAATGTCACATTCAATGACATTAAATACGATTCATGTGTTTAAAATGTCATTAAGTTATTTTTATTTCGACTTTTTATTAATATTTTTATTAATATTCTACTAATTATTTATTTTTTGTTATTTAAAATAAAAATTATGTCAATATGTATAATTTGGCTATTAATGTGGCGATTTGTATAATTTGGCGAAATTGGTCGACGGGATAACAGAGTAGTACCTAATATCGTTATGAGTAAAAATGCGACGTTTTAAATAGTGACGTCATTTTCTCTTCAAATGTTCTTTAAAAGTTACTGTTTATGAAAAAGGCATCCATAATAATATTGTAATTCCCATTTATCTGGTTGCTGAATGACATAACTTTCCTCATTTGAAATTTCTCTTATTTTGATTTAGACATTAATTTTTATCATAAACTAGCTGTTACCCGTGACGTCGTTCACGTAGCATTAAAAAAAAGATAAACGCTTTAATTAAACAAAACGGTTCATTAACAATAATTTAAAAAATATATAACATTTATCTTATAGAAGGCTATGCAGTAGTTTTTTTTATAGGGGACTTAAAAAACTCAGTCAAATAAAAGGAAAATGTGTTAGATAATATGAACAATCGCGAAAATGAAATTGTAACCACTTGTACTGTAGAACAACTGTAACGCACTCCAATTGTACACAAATCATGTTGTAGTGCATTTCAGAATTCCATATCAAAGAAAGAAAAATCATGTGTTAAACCTAGGTAATAAAAAAAATATCCAACATTTCCATAATGCATAACTTCACCGGGACATTCTTTTCTGCAGCTGTGTATATGATCTATGTATTTGTAAATATTCTAAATACAATGTTAAAATTTTGCTTAGTGAGAAAAAGTATAACGAATATTAAAATTCACCTTTAGCAATTTCTAATTATAGACAGAAACTTACTTGAATTCTTTTTTACAGTCCTGTATATTACGTGCAAATATGTATACGATCGCATATTTAGCTTAAATTATTCAA
The DNA here is from genome assembly GCA_964019185.1 of Maratus speculifer. Taxonomy (NCBI): domain Eukaryota; kingdom Metazoa; phylum Arthropoda; class Arachnida; order Araneae; family Salticidae; genus Maratus; species Maratus speculifer. The sequence goes on along the minus strand of OZ025290.1, from coordinate 192,050,526 downwards.
GCAAAAAACCCGATTCAAATTATTGAATTCATATTTCCGGGAATCGCTATTGCACTGGTGACCAATTCAGTTTATTGTATAGTCCGATACATGATTTATTTAAATTCTACAAACATCTCTTATTATGTCAAATGTAGCTGAACTTCAGTATGCATTAGTTTTCCAAATACATACGATAATTGAAAAAGCTCTTCAGCAATCTTTTCTAATAGACCATACTTTGGATACAATATCTGAGATCTGGACGCAGGTCCAAAATCTTTTACGCGTATCTGTAAATGGACAACAAATAATATGCAAATGATACTTAACTGCAAGTTTATTGTATTAAATTTCAATATTTATCATTGTATTGATTATCTCAGTATATTAATTTCATCATGTTTGAAATAGCGCAACGCAATTAAAATACGCTGGGAATATTTTTTTATCCGTAGACTATTATATTACCGAACTTTTTTCTGTAATCTTGTAAGTGAATGTTAAATCTTTTCACTCCATTTTCTACAGAAATCCTATTTTAGTGCACTTGATATCAATTTCAATATTATTAAAATAACCTTAATGAAATAACATTATTAAAATACGTTGCAAATGGTTTTTCTTCACAGACCATAATATATTGAAATACTTTTGAGCTCCCTGTACGCACACTATAAGTACTACATTTAACATATTCGATAGTAACCATGTTCTTCTGAACCTTAAAAATGCATGTAAATTTCATTACATTTAAAATTATGTAACATTATCAAAATACACCACAAACGATTTTTTCGCCTTAGACCATAATGTGAAGTTTCCTTTTGAGTGCTCCTGTGATTCAGCTATAATTGCTACCTGGTCCATTTTCAATGCCGCATATGCTATGGTAAATCTCAATAACGTATGTTATTTTCGTATGAATTCCACTATATTTACCCAAGTTGAAAAACGGACAAACAGACGGCAGACTCCAGGCACTCGGCATCCGGTATACAGACAGGTTGAAGTCGTAAACACTTTTAGACCATGTTAGAAAGTGTCAAAAATCGGGTAGTTTCCGTAAAACGAAAAAAAAAAAAAAAAAAAAAAAAAAAAACAGTGATAGGAAAAATATACTACAAAACTGTGTTTTAGGTGGCATTTTTGTATAATTTGTACGTATATGCTCTGCATACCATAAAAGTTTACAGAAATTTATTATAAAAAACATTCTTAAAAGTCACAACATATTTTTACTTTTTAAGAGCTAAAAAAAATGTGCAATTAATATCCATCTACAAACCTGTTTCCAGTACACTTTGAGCACATTATGCCAAATTGAGATATTGACTGAGGGAATGTATTTTCTCACAATTACATTAAATCTTTAGATTTTAAGCCCGAAAGTGCATTTTTAAAGTGATGTTTATTTATATTTTCAGAATTGAAAAATTTTTAGAATTGAACAATTTTCAGAATTAACACACAAAAATATTTTTTTTTTTTGATTAGTTGAGCTTTTTTTACTTTCTAAAAATGATAAAAAGTTTTTTCATTGATCATTACGTCATTTACGATATGTATAAATTATTAATATATTCTAGTCGTTTAATGTTTAACCTTTAAAAAAACTTATTTCATTTTAAAATTAAATATTAACCACGCTCAGACGATAAACTTAATTTTCTTTAAATAATAACTTTTGATATCATAATTCAATCTCATTTCATTGCAATATCAGATATATTTATTTTATTTTTCAATATGTGACGTCACAATCGTCTCTTTTTAGCACTTACTCAAAATTACATTGCGTTATTAAAAATGAAAACTTATACTTTGTTTCATATATGACGTTACATTGATATTTTTAAAATTCTTAATGGAAAGTATTCCTCTGACGTCACAATTGGTAAAAAGTTGAATTTTATAGCCTCGAACAGAAAAAAAGAAAAAGGTTCATTTTGATTACGGATTAATATCTAGAAAAACTACTAAAATATTTATATTCTTGTAAAGTGTGAAGTTATATTCTTGTAAAGTCTTCTAAGTGTAAAAGAAATTTTATATAATCGTTTGCGTGATATAAGAAGAAAAACAGTATTCCTCTGACGTCACAATTGGTGAAATTGCGGTTTTTAATCTCGAACCGAAAAACAGAATAGGGTTCATTTATTTATTTCATTTTATTTTATCACGTGAAAATCTTTCAGTTGAAAATTAATTACAGAAGAGAAATAATTATTCCGGTTTTTTATTTTTTGGTAACGAAAAAAGAAAGATAATTAAACATTATGGAAAATTTTTCAATTTATTCTGTATGAAAAATAGTGAAATATTGAATTATTAAGAAAAATATTTGAATAAAATAAATAAAAATTAGCCTATGTTCATTTCAGACCAATAATTTACCTATATACAAAAATTCAAAGACATTAATCCATCCGTTTTGAAGCCAAGTTCATTCCAATTTTCGGACACACTTTCACATTTATAATATATATAAGGATTATTTTCTGTCATTTTATTTACATTATTAATATTATTTCTCAGTAAATATATTTTTTTAACTCAATTAGTGCATAATTATACTCAATCATTTTAGAAAATAAATTTTTATTATCGAGAGAAAAGCTAAACTGTGTTGCCACTATTTTGAAGAAATGTCATGAAAAAGCTTTTAAAATTAAAAATAAAATATAAAAATGGAAATAAATTAAAAAATAATTAAATTGGGCACAACTACAAATAAATAGCTTTCATTTAAAAAAATAATTATCAAAATCGGTTGACTAGAAAATTCAGGGCTGATGACACGACATTTTTAGCTTGTCTGAAAGAAATAGCATCGGATGCTAATAAATAATGCTGATTCCCTAACTCTGAAACTCCAGATGTATAAACAAAATAGTACAGGTCAAATATTTTCGAAAAGATCTATTTCCAAAATCCAATAGGGGACCGTTAACAAATTGAAAAAGGACGAATATCTTTTGAATAACCCTGTCAAAATTAATGTAACAAAAGCGTTTAAGCTGCAGATTATGATTAAGTGGCTTATGGTAGTAAACTGTGTTGTTCATTTCTATGAGGATAGCATGTATACTCGTAGAAAAATTAAAATTTTTATAAAAACGGTCCTAAATTTTACCAAAATTTTTATTTATAATTTGCAGAGTTCTAAATAAAAAATAATGTTTTTTTTTTCATACACTATGAGAAACGACATTGTACATAATACCCTGTAATCAAAATTAAAAAAATATTAATAATTGTATGAAAAATGAGCAAGTTTACTAAATAAATTTTCACTGCTCATTAGGGCGGAGCGTAAAAAACTTTTTTTTCGGAAATCCTTTTCTCCCTAGCGCGGAAAAGTTGTCTAGTGGTATCAGTAATATACTCACAAAATTTCAAAACAATCAATATATACCTTCCAGTTCCACTTTTGAGTCGAAATATGCAATTTTAGCCAAAAATGTTGTAATTTTTCACATTTCAGTAATATTTTTAATTTTCAATTTTTTCTTCGCCCTAGTGCGGAAAAACTGAAAGAGTACATAAGGAACACATATCCAAAATATTAGAGTAATTAAAAAATATCTTCTGGTTCCATTTTGGGTTCTAAATATCGGAAATTTGTCGAAAATGATACAAATTTTCACATTTCAGTCATTTTTTTATTTTTCGATTTTCTATTCTCGCTGGCATCGAAATGTTCGAAGAATATGCAAGAAACTTAAGTTAAAAACTTTAGAATAATAAATAAATATCTTCCGGCTTCCTTTTTGGGGTCTAAAAATGTAAAAGTAGCCAAAAAGTATGTAACTTTTCACATTTCAGAGATTTTTTTATATAATCAATTTTCTCTTCTTGCTAGAGCGGAAAGTATTAAAAAATCATATGAGAAACATAGCAAAAGAGGTTATTGGTGACACTTACCCTATATAATCGCAGCCAGGTTTTTTTTATAAGTGTCAAGTATTCTTCAAGTTCTCTTTGTTGATGAAGCGTTCCCTCAATATTCCTCTGAATTAAAGTTTGATCTTTTCGACAGTCAAAATACAATCCTTTCAAGGTATTGGTGAATATGAAACTCTAATCTTGGACTTGGCATTTCATGCGATATTTATTTCTTTCTCCTCTTGTGTTAAGCCTGTCTATAACATTGGACATGTCACCACGTGTATCAACTCGCAAGTCTTCAAGAAGTACGCTTGCTACTGATGCTGCAACTCGGTCGGACAACGGACACTCCTATTGCGTTTCAAGTTCTGGCTAGGGCAGGACGACGGGTTGTTCGTGATATAGTATTTATGTTCAAATGCAATGACACTATTAAGGTTTATCACTAAAATCGTGATACAGTTGTTCATCAACAAGACTAAAAGATTTAAATAACTCTAAGTCTTCGATGAAGTAGTAGTGATTGTGTTTTCCTTTTTATACCATTTTCAGAAACTTTCTTATTCGTTTTCGAGCCTGCTCATTCATTTATTAAATTTCCGTGTTGTGGACCGTGTTTCCGAATGTATCACTTGTGCCATTCGACAATTTCCTTGAAGTTCTTTGATCCTTAAGAAACCATCTTCCAATTCTGGAATTTTTATATCACGTGGACATTTACATTGATCTATACATGTACTCTTTTAAGAAAAATTTTCAAACAGACGTTTTCTCCCCCTTCCAATAAGAAAAATTTCAATTTTGACTTCGTCTGTTCTTTAGCGTCAAACTTCTTTATACTCTTGTATTTATCATTATATGAACCAATAATTTGAACTACTTTTTGCCTAGAAATCGATGGAACTGAGGAGCCTGCCAAATTGCTTCAACCATTTCAACCCATAATCCGTTATCACTCAAAGGTGGGTCCGATTTTAATTATATTTCGATTCATTTCTCACAAACAAAAAAGTACATTATATGTTCAAGAATGCCAGTTCTTGTTTCTGTAGGATCCCAAAAAATGGGATGAGACAAATGCCGTGTATACTGCGCCTTAATTGTGATATTTTTGAGCAATATTTTCCATGCATACTATTAGTTCAACACAATATTAAAAATTAAAATTTTGTAAACACTTTCAGATGTATTATTTTTCAATAAAATATAGAAGCTAAAATTGAATATCCTCATTACGAATCTCTCACGACCAGAGCATTAAACCAACAGTAATACTACAGTAAACGAACAGAAAGTTGAACTTATTAGAGGAATTTCCCTCAGATCTCTTTAATTCGATTGTTCTATGATTTTTGACTACATTAATGCCATGAATTGCCAGTTTAAGTAATACAAGTCAAATAAGAAGATATTTATTAATTATTTTAAATTTTTACACTTATGTTTTTCATATGATTTTCGAATTTTCCGCGCCAGCGAGAAGAGAAAATTGATAAGAAAAAAAATCTCTGAAACTTGAAAAGTTACATACTTTTTGTATTCTTTCACATTTTTAGACCCTCGAAAAGGAAGAGGGAAGATATTTATTTATTATTCTAAATTTTTTTACTTATGTTTCTTGCATATTCTCGAACATTTCCATGTCAGCGGGAATAGAAAATCGAAAAATAAAAAAAATTACTAAAATGTGAAAATTTGCGTAATTTTCGACAAATTTCCCATATTTAGAACCCAAAGTGGAACCAGAAGATATCTTTTAAATATTCTAATATTTTGGACATGTGTACTCCTTATGTACTCTTTCAGTTTTTCTGCACAAGGGCGAAGAAAAAAATTAAAATTAAAAATATTACTGAAATGTGAAAGTTTACAACATTTTTTGCTAAAATTGCATATTTCGAACCAAAAGTGGAACCAGAAGATATTTATTGATTGTTTTGAAATTTTGTGAGTGTATTACTGATACCACTAGACAACTTTTGGGCACTAGGGAGAAAAGAATTTCGAAAAAAAGTTTTTTACGCTCCGCCCTACTGCTCATGCGTCAACTCTATAAAAAATTCATTTGCATTTTGTGTTAGCATAATATATAGAACAACTTTTGTTAAAGTTTCAAAATCATAGCTTGAAAGTTCTGAAAATTATCATCGAAAGAATAAGATCAAAATCCATTATTCCCAAAATGAAACAAAACAAGTAAGAAAAATCATGCGTCAAGCACAGATTATGAAGCACTTTCCAACACTTCTTGAAATAGTTAGCAAAACTCCGTTATCCAGGCAAATAACGTATTATTGTCCATATTCAAATATGTTTTCGAATACTTTTGAAAAGCCCTGTATTTGATCTGTCGATTAATATATAAAATATATAATGGTAAAATTTAGTTTAGCAAGAAAACGCCTGACTGGTTGAAATTTTCCTTTCAGCAATTTATGCTAATAGATGAAAACATACTTGAATACTTATGTTTATCCCTGTAAAATGCATAGTACCTTTAATATACGAAAGTATTTTGCCAAAGTTTAGTTTAAAAATAAATTCTCTTTAATCTACTTAAATCCAATTTCCAGAAATCCTCACCCAAAGGCGATAATGTATCCAATTCTTTGCGTGACCCTATATATCATTTTATCTATATTCTACAAACTTTTCTTAATAAACTAAATGCAGTTCATCGTAAAAAGTTATAACATATTTAAAAACCCCTTTAATTAAATTACGCTCATATTTATTAATTTTTCTGAGATCTTTTGTGTAACCTTGCATATCTAAATAGTGTAACAATTGGCATTTATAATAACTATATAATAACCATACATCTAGTGAAACTTAAAAGCGTGCATCATAATGCATTTCATCCATCTAACAGCCAACTTCCAATTTACAGGACTTCGGACACCATTTAAAATGCTTTCATTTAGTGAAACTTAAAAGCACATATCATAATTCAAAATGCATTTCATCCATGTAACAGTCATATCCATCATATACAGTAATTCGGATAGAATATATTATTTGAAATCTTTTGCGTGTCACTGTAAATGCTATGCACTGTGTATTATGCATGAAATAACTCATATTAATCCTCAAAAACGTATATCAATTTGGTTATATATGAAATCGTTTAGCATAATTAAAATATGTCGCAAAGAATTCCCCCCTTTATTATTATCTATTGGAATTCTTTTGTGTAGCCCTGTAAATGAATAATAACTATTATTTTCGCAGCATACTTTAGAAAATGCATATTTTAGTGCACTTTGTAGATGCATATAAATTTGAAGATGTTTTACAGGGTGTGACATCTTTAAAATTCATTTGAAACGATTTTTCCCCATAGGCCGTAATGTAATGGAAAACGTTTGACAGTTCCTGTAAATAAACTTATCATGGCAGAAACTTCATTTTCAATTCTGCAAATTATAAGCAAAAAACTTGGCAAAATTTGGGACCGTTTTTATAAAAACCTTAATTTCTCTACGAGTATACATGATATCCGCATAAAAATGAACACAGTTTCTTACCATAAGCCACTTAATCATAATCTGCAGTTTGAACGCTTTTGCGACATTAGTTTTGACAGGGTTATTCAAAAGATATTCGTTCTTTTTCAATTTGTTAACGCTCCCCTTTTGAATTTTGGGAAAAAAATCTTTTAAAAAATATATGACCTATACTATTTTGTTTATACATCTGGAGTTTCAGAGTCATTCCTTACGTATATTTCTAGATATTTAAGGGGACAAGGGACCTTGAAATCCTTAAAAATATTTTTTTTTATTTTTGTAAATTTCAACTAAATATTATTCAAGGGTACATTATATGCATTATAACATGCATTTATCACAAAAAAATGCAAAAAAAAAATTATTTTTGACAAAAAAATGGCATTTTACGCAGCGTCTTCGAAATCTTCGAAATGCGCCCTGCGCATTCCATATCAATGAAAATCCCCAATATTTTTTATGAAAGTTTGTTTTATATATATAAACAAAATTGTGCATCGAATTTTGAATATTTGAATTTAAAAGTTAAAAAAAAAACAAAAAAATTGAAATTTTGAAATTTTTTCGAATTTTTTTTCAAAATTTTCAAATTTTTTCAATTTTTTTTTTATTTTTTGTAAATTTCATCTTAAATATTATTCAAGGGTGCATTATATGCATTATGGCATGCATTTATCACAAAAATATTTTTAAAAAAATATTATTTTTGAGAAAAAAATGGAATTTTACGCAGCGTCTTCGAAATCTTCGAAATGCCCCCTGCGCTTTCCATACCTATGAAAATGCCCAATATTTTTTTGGAAAGTATGTTTTATATATATAAACAAAATAGAGCATCGATTTTTACATATTTAAATTTTAAGATGTAAAAAAAAAAAAAAAATTGAAAATTTTGAAAAAATTTTCGAAAAAATTTCAAAATTTCAATTTTTTTTTTTTTTTTTTACTTTTAAATTTAAATATTCAAAATTCGATGCACAATTTTGTTTATATATATAAAACAAACTTTCATAAAAAATATTGGGGATTTCCATTGATATGGAATGCGCAGGGCGCATTTCGAAGATTTCGAAGACGCTGCGTAAAATGCCATTTTTTTGTCAAAAATAATTTTTTTTTTTGCATTTTTTTTGTGATAAATGCATGTTATAATGCATATAATGTACCCTTGAATAATATTTAGGTAAAATTTACAAAAAATAAAAAAAAGATATTTTTAAGGATTTCAAGGTCCCTTGTCCCCTTAACAAAACGTCTGAAATCGCAAATGTCAAGATTTTTTTTTTTGCTGTGACTGTATAGACATAGCTCCTTTTTAATTGCTAATTCAATTATTTCTTTCGAGTTGCCACCAACTAAAAAACAGTTCAATAATTTAAAAAAGAAATGATAACACGCGTCTTTTTTTATATAGATCAATAAAAATTCTGATTCTCCTAAAAGATTTTTGAATTTCTGAAATTGCCATCATTCGAAACAAAAAATACAATCTTTCATAAGCATATACTGTATAAACTCTAACTAAATATGTGTTAAAACAACATCGCACCTTTATTTGAGTGTTTTCGACATCAAAAACAGTTACCACAATACAGATATTTCAATTAAAAAGGGATAATATAGAAAAAAAAAAATCTTCTAAATTTATAAAAATAACGATTTGAAAATGAAGCTATGAAAATCTGTGTAGATACCTTATGGTCATAAGAAAATCTGCGTAGATCCCGAGAACTGTAGTGGGACTACCATCTGGGAAGTGGCGGTTAAATGTCGCCAAGATTTTCGCCAACTTAACGATACAGCGCCAAATCTGGCACCCAAAATTACACGCCAAAATTGAAGCCAACTTGGCTTTATTTACGGTATTTCGCCAAACTAATATGCCTACTAATAACTTTAAACTAATACAAATAATAGTTTAGATTTATTAGTTGAATGTGATTGAGAAAGTTTCTGAAAGGATCTGAAAAAGCTATGAAATCATATGAAAAACTGGTTAAACCAGAGAGAAAAGTAGAGCTCGATCTAAAAAAATTTTACAGTAAAAATTACAAGTAACAGAAAAAATATTTTCATTCTAAAAATGTGCGTATAAAAGAAATGGAATCAGATGATCTGTAAAGCTCACGAAATAACCCAAATTTTTGTTAGTTGAAAATGTGGACTGAGCTTTACTCACTCCAGTTTACTGATGCTTTATATTCAGAATTACACTATTATCTACTCAAAATGTTTACTGAAGAAAATAGTAAATAGAATGTATTGTTATGTTGTCTCAAATCAATTAAGCTCACAACGCTAAATGTATATAAACCATGAATAAGTAATTAAAGTATAACATTAATATAATTAGGTTGTTGAGGAATTGATGTAGATAAATATGTCTGAACACAAATATTTAGTATATGATTGAATCATATCTGTTCAAGGTTTTGAGTTTACTTGGAGCATTGATCTTCCACTTATCAAAACCGCTGGAATGGAATTCTGTCTACACTTTGTACTGAACGAACCTTTCTCATATTTCATTACATCAGCCTATAACATATAGTTATAAGCCCGAATTTTTAAACTGATTATGGATGATTGAAATACGCAGTGAGTTAAAAATGCCTCTTTTTCTCTGATTGATTTTAAGGCACCAGTAAAGTTCAGTCCACATTTTCAGCTAAGAAAAATTTGGGTTATTTCATGAGCTTTACAGATCATCTGATTCCATTTATTTTCTACGCACATTTTTAGATTGAAAAATATTTAACAATTGTTACTGTAACATTTTTTTAGATCGAGCTCTATTTTCCTCTCTTGTTCCACCAGTTTTTCATATGTTATAAAATGACTTATTTAAGCTTTTTAGCACTTTCCAACAAAGTTGAAAAGTTCTTATGCATTCGGTTTGTCTGTCCGTCTGTCCGTCTGGCCGGATGGCCGTCTGTCCGTCTGTCCGCACTCTAACTCCCGTAAATATACTCGGATTGCTATGAATTTTTTATACGTTATTGAGGTTTACCCTAGCACGAACCCTATTGAAAATGAAGTATCTACCATGATTAGTTTATCTACAGAGAGAATCAAAAGCTTCCCATTACATTACGGCCTATGGGGAAAAATCGTTAATATACTCGGATTGTCATGAAATTTTAGGACGTTATTGACGTTTACCCTAGCACGAACGATATTGAAAATGAAGTTTCTACCATGATTAGTTTATCTATAGGGCGAATCAAAAGTTTACCATTACATTACGGCCTATGGGGAAAAATCGTTAATATACTCGGATTGTCATGAAATTTTAGGACGTTATTGACGTTTACCCTAGCACGAACGCTATTGAAAATGAAGTTTCTACCATGATTAGTTTATCTACAAGGCGAATCAAAAGTTTCCCATTACATTACGGCCTATATGTAAAAATCGTTTTAAAGGAATTTTAAAGATTTATACCCTGTCAAACATATTAAAATATGCATTCTATAAAATATAAGGTGAAAATATAGCTATTATTCATTTACATGGCCACACAAAAGAATTCCATTAGATAAAGGTAAAAGGGGGAATTGTGTGTGACATATTTAAAATATATTAAGCTGTTTCATGTATAATAAAATTGATGTATGTCACTGAAGCTTAATATAAATTATACGCTACTGTCTTGCATAATATGAAATGCATAGCATTTACAGGGCCATACAAAAGATTTCAAATAGTATTTCTTTCCGAAGTACCGTATATGTGTCCGATGATAGCTGATGGAGGGATGAAATGCATTTTAATTATGATATGCGCGTTTATATTTCGCTAAATATATGCACATCATATGGTGTGTATAAATGTTATAGTTTATATACAGGGCTACCCAAAAGAGCTCACCAACGTTACTGAATATGAGCGTAAATTATTTAAACGTGGTTCTTAAATAAGCTATGCATTTTTACGCTGAGCTTCATTCAATTTACTGAGAAATGTTTGCAGAATATAGATAAAAGGATATACTGGGCCACGCAAAGAATTCGGTACATCGACGCCTATGAATGATAATTTATGAGAATGTGATTTCAGTTGTTTTAAAAATGTTTTAGTTTACAATAAATTTTAGCCTAATGCTGACATGTAATAAAGGTACAATGTAAACTACAGGGCTGAACAAAAGTATTCAAGTATGTTTCCATCTAATAGTATGAAATGCTAAAAAAGAAATTTCAAACTACTGGGTATTTTCTTGCTAAACTAAATTTTCCCATTATATCAACTGACATATGAAATACAGAGCTGTTCAAAAGTACTGGAATACATATTTGGGTATATTTGGCTATACACTATTATTTCCCTAAATAACAAAGTTTTGTCAAAGATTTCATTAAGTGTTGGAAAGTGCTTCATAATCTATGCTTAACGCATGATTTTTCTTACTTGTTTACAAAGAGAAACAAGTTGGAAATTGCACGTGAAGCATATAGAAAATGAAGTGCGTTCGTACTATATCGAAGTTTTTAAAATTTTCAGATCTTGTTGTTATAGTATACAGTATTTCGGATACAGTACAGAGTGGTCGAAATCTTTTGTGTGTTACCGTTAATACTATCTATATACTATTATACAGGAATTAACTTGTATTAAACTCCAGCCACGTACATAAATTTCATGAAATGTGAAACATTTTAATGTAAATAAAACGCGCCCGAAACAATGTTTCCCCCTATACCATTTTGCAGTGAAATACTTTTGTGTGGACCTGTAAATTAATAATAAATATTCTTTGTATCACATATTATACAGAATGTATATTTCAGTACATACTTCATAGATTCATGTCAATTCTATTATATTCGAAAGAATATTACTTCATTCAAATGTACTTGAAACTATTTTCTCCTGTTGCTCGTAATATGATGGGAAATTTTTTATTGTCCCTGTAATGAAATTATACATCCGATTTTCATAAAATTTGAAATAACTCGACAAAATTATATATTTTAAATCTCAAACGATTCGGTTAGGTAGTTTTTGTTCTGTTATATGCGGACAGACAGACAGAAAATCTGAAAGACGACTATAGGTATATTTATATAATTACGAACGCATTTAAAAATATTCAGATCTTGATGTAATAGTATACAATATGTCGGATACAGTATAATAGCCGAAATCTTTTGTATATCCCTGTAAATACTATCTGCATTCTATTATATATTAAATAACTTGTAGTATTCCTCACAAGGAAGGTCTCCATACTGGGCATACTCAGAATTTTATGAAAAAAATTATAATTAAACAACTTATGTATGTAATAAAGGATCAGTCAAAATTAGCGGCGGAATTACATTAGGAAATATGTTAAAAAAATAAAATACTTTCGAATATTTGGCGTGAAAAGACAAAAGTGTCACGCGATTTGGCGAGCAGCATTTTTCCTCGCCAAGATCAAACGATTTCAATGCAACTCAAAGCTGTTGGATATTTTTAGAATACGTGTAAATGGTACTTAATGAATTTAAACATAAGCAATGAGATACTTTAATATATTATATACATATATACACTGGTGTCCAAAAGTTAAGCATAATTGGTAATTAAGTAATTATTTTTAAGTAATGAAAGAAATATGAATCGGAATGTGCTGAAACTCCAGGTGTGTAAACAAAATAGTACGCGTCACATATTTTCGCGAAGAGTTTTCCTCGAATTCGAACAGGGGACCGTCAACAAATTGAAAAAGAACGAAGATCTTTTGGATAACCCTGTCAAAACTAATGTAGCAAAAGCGTTCAAACTGCACATTATGATTAATTGGCTTATTGTAATGTACTGTGTTAATTTTTACAAGGATAGCATGTATACTCGTAGAGAAATTAAGGTTTTTATAAAAACAGTCCTAAGTTTTTTGCTTATAATTTGCAGAGTTCTTAACATAAAATAATGTTCTTTTTTGAAAAAATGACAAACATCATTGTACACAATACCCTGTCATCAGAATTAAAAAATAATAAAAATTGTATGACAAATGAGCAGGTTTACTAAATAATTTTTTACTGCGCATGCGTGAACGCTATTAAAATTTCATTTGCATATTATGTTAGTTAAATGTATAGAGCAACTTTTGTGAAAGTCTCAAAAACATAGCTTAAAAATTCTGAAAATTATCGTTGATAGAATGAGATCAAAATCCTTTATTCCCTAAATGAAGCAAAAAGATGAGGGGCTGTATCCATATTCCATTGTTTAGTGCCTACACAATGTTGCACGTACAACTATATTTAGGTAAAACCCCTGATTTTTTTTGCTTCCTTCAGGAATAACGGATTTTGAGTTGATTCTATAGGCGACCATTTTCAGAATTTCCAAGCTATGTTTTTGAAACTTTTACAGAAGTTGTTCTTTACCATTTAGCTAACACAATATGCAAATGACGTTTTGATATCGTTGACGCATGCGCAATGAAAAATTATTTACTAAACATACTCATTTTTCATACAATTTTTATTATTTTTAAATTCTGATGACAGGGTATTGTGTACAATGAGGTTTGTCATATTTTCAGAAAAGAACATTATTTTATAATAAGAATTGTGCAAATTATAAGCAAAAAACTTGGAAAAATTTAGGACTGTTTTTATAAAAACCTTAATTTCTCTACGAGTGTACATGCTATCCTTATGAAAATAAACACAGTACATTACAATAAAATGTGCAGTTTGAACACTTTTGCTATATTGGTTTTGACAGGGTTATCCAAAAGATCTTCGTTCTTTTTCAATTTGTTGACGGTCCCCTGTTTGATTTCGGGGAAAACTCTTCGTGAAAATATATGACGCGTACTATTTTGTTTACACACCTGGAGTTTCACCACATTTCGATTTATATTTCTTTCATTACTTAAAAATAATTACTTAATTACCAATTATGCTTAACTTTTGGACACCAGTGTATATTGTGTTACATATACCTATTGCCTGTTGAAGAAGTTATTTAATTAAAATCACTGGAAAAATGTTTCCATATATAAAAATTTTTATTCAGAAAAATTATTTTCATACATTTAATCGTATTCAAAGATAAAATCGAGATGTTTCCATAGTAACAGAATCAAATTGACAATGCTCAACTGGACTTTGAACTTGAACAATTTTAATTAGTTTAAATTTGAATTTCGTTTTAAATCTCAGATTTTGATGGTTAAATATGAATATAAATACATAAATATCGATATAACGAAATTATACTTAAAACAAACTAAAACTGACAAAACCAAAGATATTTAATTTATCTAAACAAGCTAAACATGAAAATTTTTTCCTTTAAAATGTAATTGACATAAAAGCATGTTTTGAAATTGCTTTTCATCACCAACTGATAATAAATCGCCAAATACAGATTTTTTTTTTTTTTTTTTTTTTTTTTTTTACGGACAGGGTACGGAGATTCCGCCGAAATTTTTTTTATAAACGTATATATCCACACGAGAAAAACATTCTGTAATTTTTTCAGATTTTTCGGAGTATGTCCGTATGGAGACCTTCCTTGTCAGTAATGTATATAAATTTCATAAAATGTTAAATACTTTAATATAACTAAAACGCGCACCAAAAAATTTTCTCCCTATACCATTATGTAATAGAATACTTTTGTGTGGCCCTGTAAATCAAAAGCAAATGTTCTTTGCACTACAGATTTTACAGAATGTATATTACAGTACATACTTCACAGATGCGTATCAATTTTATTATTTTCAAAAGAGTGTAATACCATTAAAATACACTTGAAACTTTTTTTCCCCTTTGACCGTAATGTAAAGGAATACTTTTGATTGTCCTTGTAATTGAACTATGTGACCAATTTTCATAAAAATTGAAATGCCTCGACAAAATTATGTAATAATTATATATTTTAAATTTCAAACTATTCGGTTTGGTAGTTTTTGCGTTGTTATATGCGGACAAACAGACGGACGGACTGAACGACAACTATAGGTGCTATGTATTTACATAAATGCGAATGCACCTAAAAAGCAGTGAATTTTTCATAATCGAGTTTGGTTCTCATGCAAAATTAATGCATTGTAAAGGCAATATTTGAAAAAAATATATATATTATATATATATGAATTTCACCAAAAAACTAGGCGTAATTTTTAAGATGAACGTTGAATGCTTATAAAAGAATGTTTTAAAAAATATTTTAACTTTCATACTTATTTTCTAAAAAAAAACTAGTTTTCTAAAAAAATACTTACAGTCGCATCTATACATTTGGTTGATAACTTTAGCATCTCGGAAGCTGAGATCATTTCTTTTTTTACCCACAAGTCGTTGCAGGTGGGGATTACGGGCAACTACTGTATTTTTTTCGAACATTCTGCTGCTAAAAGCCTTAAAAACAAAAACCAATATCAGTAAAATGTAAATTATTTAAGTGGCTATTTCAGTCAAGCGAAAAGACCCGTTTGAAGGTTGCCGCGCTATTTCCAGAAATTCTTCGTTACCAGTAATTTTTGAAAGAAAATCTCTCCTTAAATTTGGCAAAATTTCGTGAGTTTAATCAAGATTTATTTTTCTATAAAAATTTTGATATTTCTGTATAATACTGGAAAAATCTTTGAAGCGTGGCAACCCTGCGTTCGTTAAAGCTAATCCTCTAGAAGAAATTTATAAAGATATCTTGGTTGCCTTTCAATATATTTTTATTTTTAAACGATTTTTTTTCGGGGGGGGGGGGAGGCATTGGATAACTGAAATTAATTTGTACAAAGGCCTTTTTTTACTTTTCCAATTTTGTTTGAATATATTTTTAATAAGGACATTTTCATTTTCGGAACAGATTTTGAAAATAAAAGCATCCTCATAATAATAATAATAATAATAAAAATCTGGAATCAAAATTGAAAAAGTAATAAACGGCGTGAATACAGATCGATCTCAGCTATCCAATACAAAAAAAATCTTTTAAAAATATTGGAATGCAACCGAGATATCTTTATAAATTTCTTTCATAGGATTGGATTAGTGAACGGGTTTTTTTGCTTGACTGAAGTAGCTTTTTAAATCAAGGAATTTCTATTAATTAATGATTTACTTCTTGCATGAGAATTTACCTGAGGATGGTAATGCATGATCGATGTGAGATCGTACTCGACTCCATGAGGATTATCCAGCCCTCTCCAAAACTGAGGCCTGCCTCCTAATGCAATGTTACGCCATAGTATACGAACGTGACGATCTCTGTCCAGTCGAGACTGTTCGTGGTTCAGGCCTAACGCATGCCCCAATTCGTGGATTACAACGTATCTCTAAAAATGAAATTAGAACAATTTTTCATCAATTATTTCATCTAGTATAGGAAACGCAGAATTAAACAACGTCAATTGCAAACGTTATTGCAATACACTCTATGTATATAAGAAAAATACTCAATGTAAATGGTCTACCGGATGTTAAATCTTTCGATTCGTGTTGACATACCATATCATATAAATGAGCCGATTTTTTAAAGATCTTAGGAATTTTTAAATAAAAGGAACGCATAAATTTGGCATATTTTAATTTGCCAGAATTGTGACATATAGGCATTAAAATTTGACTGATTTGGAGATTTTTTTGCAGATCTGGAAAGGTTAACACCAGGCAACTGTTGGCACTCGTCTAGGCAAATATTGTCAAATTTTATAATAAGAAGGTTGCTATAGTTTGGGCAAAACTTCAAATCTCAGTATGCGACCCCGTGCATGTTGCCATTGTGGCGTGATAAACAAAGACATTTTATTAGAAGCTATTTTCTCTGCCACACTTTCTTTCATTCTTTGTAAAATTAGAATCAAATTTCATGTTTAATTCTTTTGCAGTTACGATCGCTTAATCCTTGCAAGTTTTTAGAATTGCATACTGGGAGGCAGCAGCACAGATAATCACCTCATCGGATAAAGTTTTAAAATTAGTTAAAACTCGATTCGCATATTAAATCTCAATCGGTCTGCCAAATCACATCTTGGTGTGAAACACATGAAAACTCGATTTTAGCGGTTGACTCGTAGGTTTACCATTGTGTATTTCCTGCACCGAAAAGGATGAAAACAGGGAGGGCTCGGAACAGAAAAACACAATTGTAAACTTTTTACTATAACTTTTTAAATCTTTTTACTATCGATTTACGTAAAAAAAATTCCACTCCGTTAAGACGGAGCTTTTAATCTCACCGGTTCATGGACAAATAGAGTAATATGCATGCAAAAATACACACAACTAAATCGAAATAAATTGAGGAATACAAATTTTACCTTTTCACAGCGGGTTCCAATAGATAAATCTTGACCAATTAAAGGTAGTAAATTCCTGCCCATTGCCGACCAGCAACTGGAAATTAATTTATATATTTTAATTTCATATGAGTCAATTAAAAAAAATCAAGTTTTTTTTAAACATTTGCTATAAAATAAAACTAACTCTGAAAGCACCGTAAAGTTATACAACATTTAAGTTATTTAAACATTTAGTAAATTTTCATCCAACTATATGAAGGTTAATCTTTAGTACTAAGATTTTAATTCCCAAAGGCAAACTAATTTTTATCTGCTAGTACATAAAACATGCATTTTAATTAGTATTCAATATAACTGAAATTTTTACACTCGTATCATTTAGTCTTTTTAGGTGCTTTCGTAATTATATAAATATGTAGCACCTATAGTCGTCGTTCAGTCCATCTGTCTCCGCATACAATAGAGCAAAAAACTACCCAACCGAATCGTTTGGAATTTAAAATATATAAATGTTGCATAATTTTTGTCAAGTCATTTCAAATTTTGTGAAAATCGGATGCATAATTTAATAACAGGGACAATCAAAAGCATTCCGTTACATTTCGGTCAATTGGAAAAAAAAATAGTTTCAAGTGAATTTTAATGATGCTATACTATTTCGAACATAATAGAATTGATATGCATCTATAAAGTATGCACTAAAAAAAAAAAAAAAATACATTCTTCACAATCTGTGGGGAAAAGAATATTTGTTATTAATTTACAGGACCATACAAAAGTATTTCATCACACAATGTTACAGGGGGAAACACAATTTGGAGCGCGTTTTAATACTATTAAACTATTTCACATTTTATGGAATTGATGTACGTTGCTGAGGTTTACTACAAGTTCCTTCCTGTATAATAGAAAGCAGATAGTATTTTCAGGGACTCACAAAAGATTTCGGCCACTATACTGTATCCGATGTACTGTATACTATTACACCAAGATCTGAATATTTTTAAAACTTTATTATAGTACGAACGCACCTAATTTGCTACGTTTAATATGCAATCTCCAACTTTTTTTTTTTTTTTTTTTTTTTTTTTTTTTTTAAGGTTTGCGGTTTAATACTTTCAGGGGAAAGCAACTGTGTTTCTGTAATCTTGAATTTACACTGGAAAATTCGGAACATTTTATTTCAAAATAAGGAGAAGCATTTACCACCAACGTTATACAAGTATAATTTAATTAAAAGCTTCTGATGTAAATCTATTAAAATTACGTAAGATATAATCTATCTCACCGCTGCTTAAGAGTGTTCTTTAATCAAAAAGGACTACTTTGTGACACATGCATTAATTTATTTTTGTTCGGAAATGCATGAAATTAGCTGGTGTTTTTATTCAGAAATTGTCTAATTGCACTCAATTTTCTGTTTTTTTTAAAAACACAATAGATTTTTCATAACAAGCCTACAAAGTTGACGCTTTTGAGCACATTCCCGACGAAAGCAGAAAAACCGCTCGAAAAATAGGAGAAAAACGGGTGATCACGGGATCGAAATAGCTTGAAACTGGATAGGTAATTTAACTATCATAAAATGGAAAATTAAGTTCGATTAGAAATCGCTTCCATAGTTAGGCATTCCAATTTTATAACTTTCCGTTAAAAAATGAATTTGTAAATGTGTCAAAACGTTTTGCGCTTGTTGAGCGGAGCAGTTGAGAACACCCTTAAGGGGTTTAAATGGAACTTAAGGTGTAATGAAATGAAAAATCATATAAAGAAGGAAAAAAAATAAGGTACCCTGGGGTAATAACGCCAGGCGGGATAATAACGCCAAGTGTTTATATTTTGCATAATTATGAAATAATCAAGTAAATGACACCCATGTGCTCTGCGCAGAAGGGTTTTGAGTCATATAAATCGCAAAAAAAAAAAAAAAAAAACAGCTTGAAGTTAATTTGTTTCATTTTTAGGTGTTATTGTATTTCAAAGCAACTAAAATTAACGCTTGATCTAAAATTTGCGAGATACGTTTTGTAATGTGAATATTATTTTTTTTTATCCGGAAATACTTTGTTAATTACATAAATTTGTAGTACATTTCATGGACTTTCAGAATGTTGTTGAAGATTTTGGATATCTTCTCGAGATAATTTGTAATTTAAAATGTACAGCGCAATAACTATAACGGGGTAATAACGCCAATCCTTGGCATTAATACCCCGGTTGATTCCCTACAGTGGCCGAGCTTCATCCTAAATACTGATTCAAATAAACACAGTTAAAACTGTGCAATGTTTCTAATAATTCTACTTAAGCGGTCCTTTTTAAGCAAAAAGAAGCTCACGGTCTGTATTCTTTTGCCTCATCCTCCCCCCCCTCCAAACACCAACCTTTATTTTTCTTACACTTTCACAAAAAATTGAACATTTTCAATAGCTTAGAATGCAATTTGTCAATTTCTAAGTTTGTAGAGTTTGTATTTTTAGAATTGGGCAATCTACATGCAATTATTTTATCTTATTTCATAGTTTTGTTTGCATGGCGTTATTACCCATATAGGTGGGTAATAACGCCAAATAGCATTGGTCAAGAAATCACGCCATTACTTTTTATGAATACATATCTATTAAATTATTTTTTTTATATAGATAGTCAATGAGTTGCTGTATCAAATCATATACTTCTTTGAAAAATACAATCTAAAACTAAGCCGTGAAAATTGGTAGAACCTTAACGTGGCGTTATTACCCCAGGCGTTATTACCTTATTATGAGAAGACTGCATTTGAAAATTTATAAGTGCTGTAATTGCTGTGATGTTTCAATCCATATTGTATAACTAATGGAAATATCTTTAAAGAAAGCGAATAATTATTTTGACAACGTTCGAACTTTTAATACGGGAAACTGTCGATGCAGCAACTGAAAGTTACAAAGTTGTCGCATGTGTATTTGAGCTCGTGTTTGTCGTCTGTTCAAAAATCGAGATCGAATGTAAACAGCGCTACAGTTCATAATTGGATCTCAGTAGTATACGGGATTTGAGGTTTTTCTATGTGAGTTCGAATCCCATTCGCACTTATTTTTCGGAACAAAAATTTGTTTCTTTGTTAAGAATAGTAGACTAGTCATTGAAATAACTATAAATAATTTCAAATACCCCCCCCCCCCCCCAAAAAAAAAAAAAAAAAAATCTGATCTATAGATATAAATAGTTATACATTCGAGTCTCTCTATAACGAAATCCAATGTTTCAGTAAAAAATTCGTTATATAGAGAAATTCATTGAATAAAGAAAGTCGTTAAAATTTCTGTTTAATGTACACATTTTGAACAAGTATTATTTTTTATAAGTTTAATTAAAAAATTGAAGTGTTTAAATATTAACGTAATATCCTATTTCTTAATTATTTGAACATATTCAAAAAGGAGAATATACATTTATTTAAAAGCTTAATAAAATTCACACAAGAAAAACGTACGTTAATTTTTTTGCCATTGAGAACACAACATCTCAAATTTTCGGGGGCGATCTCATTGTTCCGGGAGTGAATATCTCCCCAAGCCACCCCCTGAAATAAATACTGACTTCAATTACCACATTGATCCAGGTTTTATATGTGTAACAATCAAATTGACACTGTTTCTCGAAGGATGTTAAAAGATATGTGGGAGGGGGGCTGGTGGAATTAATTCGTTGGACTTAAAAATCAAGGAGATTCAAGGTAGAGAAGCAATATAAAAAACTCAGCGTTGAACGATAAACCAAAAATAGGTGATGGAAATTTGATTCATTGTGATTTTGAAGCTTCTTTAAAACTGAATAAATAAAGTATATTTTATGAAAATATTCGTTATATGGAGATAGATATTTCGCTATATAAAGACTGTTTTTAATGTAATCATGTAAAAAGGTGACCGTTCCTGCTAAAAATTCGTTCTTTAGAGAAATTCGATGCATGGAGTTTCGTTATAGAGAGACTCGACTGTACTTTTTTATTTATTTTATTTGTTTATTACTATTATTATTTTACCTTGCATTGTATATTTAAACATACCAAATTTCTTAGTTAAAAAATTAATTATACGCGACAAAATGTACATTTAATTTGTATTTTTAGTAAATTTCAATTATGATTAATAATTTTCCAATTGCTGTTCGAAAATGACTGATAAAAATTTTCATTCCAAAAAATATCACCGATTGACATTGCTCCCTTTTAATATCATTGTATAAGTATTATTACGTTTTTTTTTTTTTTTTTTTCAAGTAGACATCTTACCCATTTCTGTCGCCTCTAAAACGAAGGTACCAAAGCTGTGTTGTTCTCTCAACGAAGCGAATGCATGTGTGATTTTCCCAGTGTTCCATTGCTTCTCGTATCATGCGTCGACCAAGGGGATTCAATGCTGAAATAATAATAATAATAATAAAAATGATTGTTAGACAGAATGAAGCTTAGACTTTTTCATCTCTAACCCTCCCCCCCTCCCCCCCAAAAAAAAAGGAGTTGTTTACAGTTTATGGTTCAAACAGCTTCATGTTTATCGCAGAAGAAATAATATACAATTACAATTTGTCAAAAATGAAATTTTTTTCGGAGCTATTTTGCTTTTCCAATTTTCACTGTACAAAATGTTATGTTTTTGTTTAGCATAGTAAAACCTACTGAGATTTAGTATATAAATATAAAATTTCAACTGACAAAAAAAAAAAAAAAAAAAAAAGATTTTGTTTTAGGCACATTTTTATCTTAACAGGTTTATCTGTATGGTATTTCTCCCATAGGTACTATTGGTTTAAGTCATGATTCCGTTATAGGCAAGTCCGATTTAATGGGATTCTGTATCTTTATGTCCCGATTAACTTCTTCGCGACGAGAGGTTTTTATTAATTTTTAATCTTTTACCACCCACCGGTTTTTGTGAAACAGAAAATTTTCTCTTGTTGAATCGCGAAAATGCTCTGATTGAATAAGGTAAACTTTACAATAAAAAATAACTGGTAAGAATAATTTCGTCCCTAAGGGTTAAGAAGTCATTGTTCTTTTTTTTTGCTTGCCTGTCTCACTTTTTGTTACCCTGGAATTGGCAACACTGGTTGCAATAATTTGAATAAAAACTCCCATCTGAATGCCATTACTCTATGTAGTGAAGAGGGCCTTTATATGAGAGTGGTGTTTAAACAACTTCTATTCCTATAGCTTTTTAGATAGGAAAACAGCTTATTTAGCTTTTTAGAATACCCACATAGCTATACCACAATAATGAACGCATCTGCTTACCCAGTTAAACATATGTACAATGATCACGGCTGCGAAGTCAGAGTCGGAGTCGGGCCCATTTTTAAGTAGAAAAGTCGCAGTCGGAGTCGCTAAAAAACATGCCTATTCCAACTCCTGCTTTTTTTTTCGTTATACTGTTTGTAGTGAAATTAAACCAATTATAGGTAATTTTAAATCCATAAAAGAAATTTTTATTGTTATTTTTCGATTATATCGGACTAACCATGTCAGAGATTCCCAATATACTACCCGGTGTACATTGTACATGAAAACTGTTTTTAATTAAAAACTGTAGTGGATCCCCAATTATTTACGAACTTAGATATTTTTTTCTTTCCATATCGAAATCTGGAGGACACGAATTAACATCAAAATTGTAACCATAACCAAATAGTAAAATTTCTGTTTTGTTTTATTCTTCAGATTTTGACAGTTGGATTTTTGGGATTTGAGGGATTTTAAATTGAAAATTTAGTAAAATGGAAAACATTAATATGTAACGTAAACAGTGAAATAATTGACGTACACTGTTAAAAATTTTGCTCTAGTTTGAATCAAATTTTGGTGCTCAGTAGCTGCCACCATAAGATGGTGAAATCTCGTACCAAAATTTGGAGTTTCTTATTTCAGCCTCGTTCCAACTATTGGATGCTATGCTTCAACAGGGGCTCCAAATATTGGTTCAAGATTCCACCATCTTACAGTGACAGCTATTGAGCACCAAAATTTGGTTCAAACTAGGACAAGATTTTTAACAGCGTAAATAACTGATATAATGAAAATTTCGCCTCATTTTTCTTGCGTTCTCTCATTATGGGGTCAATTTTAATCAACAGCAACTCTAGTATAGTGGCCAGCAGGAGTCGGAGTCAGAGTCAGCCATTTTTCGCATCGACTCCGCAACCCTGCCAGTGCGATCAGCGAGGTAAAAAGCAAGTGTTGTCAATCCTGAATTTTTGCGTTGATGATAATCAGTAATCAGTTACATTCTACAGTAATTTAACAAAGCAATAAAATTACTTCATACAGTAATGTAAGGTATAGTAGACAGTTGCTCTCGGCCATAGAGCTAAGAGATTGATGGTCCCCTTTCTGTGGGATAGTTCCTTGTGGTCATCAGCGTATTTTGGAACTACGATATCTCCCTCCACAATCCGCTCTCCTGTTTCTGTGAAGCTGGGATTTCCGCCGAACAACAGAAGCTGTAAAAAAATTCAATTTTACATTAATTTGAATTAAGTATAAATAAGCTGTTTTAAATAGTTAAATTTTGATTACCTTGTCATTGGAAAGTTCTTTTAAATCTTGTTTAGCCTTTAAATTAAAAATCTGAAAAAAGAAAATTGAATTAGCATTCGAAAATTAATTTTTATAAAATTTATCAAGCACAGTAATCTCTTGATTTCGCGCGGGTTAGGTTCGCTTCCGCGAATAGTCCAAGTGCCGACAGCTTAAAAACCTAAAATTAAAGCACAAAAAAAAAAAAAAAAAAAAAAAAAAAAAAAAAAAAAAACTTTTATTTATGGAAGGGTATAGGAAAGGAGAATCTGATGATCCATGTCTGCTGAATTAAAGAGGTGCATGAGCCAAAAATTAATGCCACTAGTGGTTGACTCGTTGGTTTATCATTGTATTTTCCTACCTTTGATTGCAAAACAAACAAAACGATAAATCTGCGATTCCAATATTTCTACTTTTTCATAAAATAAAAGTTTTTTCTTGTGCTTGATACCTTATTAGGTGCGTTCGTAATTATGTAAATACGTAGCACCTATTGTTGTCGCTCAGTCCGTCCGTCTGTCCGTCTGTCTGTCCGCATGTAACAATGCAAAAACTACCCAACCGAATCGTTTGAAATTTAAAATACATAATTATAACATAATTTTGTCGAGTCATTTCAAATTTTATGAAAATTGGATGGATAGATCAATTACAGGGACAATCAAAAGGTTTCCGTTACATTACGGTCAATGGGGAAAAAAGTTTCAAATGCATTTTAATCGTTTGAAATTTAAAACATATAATTATTGCATAATTTTATCGAGTCATTTCAAAGGTTATGGCAATCCGATGTATAGATCAATTACAAGGACAATCGAAAGGATTCCGTTACAGTACGGTCAATAGGAAAAAAGTTTCAAATGCATTTTAATGATGTTACACTCATTCGAACATAATCGAATAGGCATGAATCTATGAAGTATATAATAAAATATGCATTCTGTACAATCTGTGATGCAAAGAATTTTTATTATTAAATTACAGGGCCACACAAAAGTATTCCGCTACATAAATCTATACGGGGAAACATTGTTTGGGGCATGTTTTAATTATATCAACTATTTCACATTTTATGAATAAGATATACGTTGCTGAAGTGTAATAAAAATTACTTCCTGCATATTTACAGAAACACAAAGATTTCGACTACTATACTGTATCCGAAATACGCTCTACTACATCATCAAGATCTGAATATTTTTAAAACTTTGTTATCGTACGAACGCACCTCATTTGCTACGCTTCACGTGCAATTTCCAACTTGTTTTTGTGTGTGTGCTGTCAGCTGTTGGATTAGAAATCACGAATCAAAATCACAAATGTTGAGACTAAATGTAACATGCATAAAAGGAGTTTAGGTTTTATAATTTTTTTTAATGGTGAAGAGCAAATAATAATCAAAAAGTACATTTATTAATCATTATACATTAAAAATACATGCTTTAAATAAATTTATATATTTATTTACCATATTGTACAAAATTTATTTTCTATTTGGTGGTGGAAAACATTTACTGATATGCGATTGTTGTTTCCCTTAAACTTCGAATTATCCAAGTTTATTAGAAAAACAACAACAACAACAAAACGTTGGTTTAAGGGTGTATTCCGATCCAAAATGCTTATTTTCTGATTTATTTTTAAATTCATTTTTTGCATTCAAATGCACTAAACTTTCAAATTCTTTTATTTAGAAACAACACAAGGTGCCGTGATTGTCGATTTTTTGATAAATATAGAAAATGTTGCAAAAAAATGCTGTCAAAAACGGCGTTTTGGACTAAATTTTCTGAAGCGGGAGATCTGCGAACGAAAAAAAAAAAGGTAAAGCGGAAAAAATAATTGTTTATAAATCAATTTCTAATGGACTGAGCGAAGAATGAAACCACACGGCATCTTATACGTCTCTTCAAAAATCACCTCAGTAAGTTTCATATCTTTACCTTTAAAAATGAGTTTGAAAATGTTTAGGAAAATTTTGAGGTATTGAATGTAAAAAAATATTTTTCTGAATGCACCCTTAATTGGCACAAAGCATATAGTTTTTTTGTTTGTTTATTAATTACCTCTTCTTCTCGATTCTCGTTATCCATCACCATGTAATCGCTTTCGATGTCTTCTTTATTCTCAGACATACCTGGATGGTAATGACCGCCGATGGAGCACGTCTCTTTATACTTGCCGTCTACCAAATCACTTGGATGCAAATCTCTCTCCTTTAAGAAAATCAATATACACATGTAGTCAGTATGAATCGCATATATATCAAATAAATCACAGTATCTGAAAGACAAATTAAAGGGTAAAACAGTTATTAATGGGCTATTTCACTCACTCGATAACATCCGCTTACTAATGTTAATCCTATGGAAGGAATTTTTAAAGGAATTTATTGTTTGCTTTTCACTGTCAATATTTTTAAATGAATTTTTTGCATTGGATAGCTGAGACCGATCTTTGCAAAAGCCTTTTTCCGTACTTTTAGATATTGTTTGCAAATTTTTTATGGCGATGCTTTCATTTTTGACATCAGTCTCTAAAGTGATATCACTCCCCCCCCCCCCCAAAAAAAAAAAAAAAAAAAAAAAAACCTATAAGTAAAATAGAAAAAGTACAAAACGGCCTTTGTAGAGCAAATTCAGTTCAAATCTAAATTCAAACTTTAAATTCAAATTTCAAATATTTAGCAATAATAATAAAATAATAAACTTTGAAATGCAAACGAACTATTAAAAAAATTCTGCCATAGGATTAACATTTTCGAGCGAGGATTTTCGCGAGAGTGATGTAGCCACTTAACCCCTTGGGGACCAGTTCTTAAACACCATTTGACTGCTTTTAGAAAATGTCTCCGTCTGTATGAAGTGACAAAAAATTGTGTTGTTATACTTTAGATTCAGTTGAACCCGATATAAATTGGTATTGATTAGTTTTTGGTGTGAATAGCCTAATGGGTGTCGCTACTATATTGAAATTTCCCGAAAATCCATTATAGCATCGCCAATTATTGGGCAATCAATACTAACATCTAATTAACAATTATTTGTGTCAACGTCTAACTGAATCTGATTTTAGATAAAAATTCGTGCATAAGTTCTTTTGGTAGAGCTATAACGGAAATCGTGAAAAGTTCAGTATATCAGTGCCACCTGTTGAGTGATTTATTTCAAAAACTAATCAGTACCAATGGACTATATTCTTCCATTCGGTTCGAGGATATAAAAATCGCTATTGTACCAATTTCGATGTCACACAAATACTGCTTATTGTACTTACCGCATTCAGACGATAAAATAAAAAAAGAAAAAAAAAACTTAAAAGAATATCTGTAGTTGTCTGAGCGAAGCGAAGTCTTATACTCAGAGTACGTAACGATATTAAAAGTCAAAAAAATTCTTTCGTCAAGCAAATCTCAAAAAGTACTTGTCGGATTTTGATTCTGTTTGTGCCAATAGGTACCTATGAAGGTATTCTGGTGAATGCACCTACTTTTAAAAATTAATTCCAAATAGTTTAAAAGTTATATTAAAAAAACTGATAAAAAAGCACAATTTATTTGCATACGTCACAGAAATTTGGTGCGCGTGATTTCCACCGGCTGGATATTTTCGTAGATAACTGAATCAGTACATGGAGTAAATAGTAATCATTTACGCACTCAGAAATATTGAATGCAATAAAACATTTTAAAATTGAATCATGCAGGAAAATAAAACTGTTATTTTTTTATATTA
Organism: Maratus speculifer; assembly: GCA_964019185.1. Lineage (NCBI taxonomy): Eukaryota > Metazoa > Arthropoda > Arachnida > Araneae > Salticidae > Maratus > Maratus speculifer. The sequence continues at coordinate 192,022,605 of OZ025290.1, read as the reverse complement.
AAAAAATGTCGTAAAAACTTTGATTTTGATATTTTGTGATAATCTCTTAGCATTTTTTGATCGCTAAAAGAATATTTTATATATTTCGCGTGTGAAAATTAGAAACAATTACTTTTTTAAATAAAAAGTTTCTTTTATGAAATCATTTTCCCTTTATATTTATTTTTATTGCATGTTTTCTTCTAACTTATATTTTGTTTGTGTGTGGAAGTCAATTCTGGTCATTAATTTTTCGGCACGGATACCACAAGCGCATCAGATTTGGCGCAATTTTTTTCAAAGCCCATTTGGCGAAAACTCCGTTTTCAAATAACGCTTACATATACATTTTTAAATTATTTTCTATTTTCAAAAAGAACTTACAGTAAATAAATTAATAATAATAATTAATAACTATAAAAAGAAATATTTTACATAATTAAAAAAAGGAAATGAAAGTAAATAAATATTTTATGAGTAAATAAACAAATAATAAATAAATAAAGCCGAGTTACCATCTCAGGTAAAATAATGCCATTTTGACGCCAATTATGTACCCTGGTGCATATGTGACATCTTTTCCCATTTTTCATCCATTTCCTGTTAGCATACAACTTTGAAATTTTGAACATGTATGCATACATGGGAGCAATACTGGAATTAGACATTGATTTTTTTTTTATTCGATCCAAAAAGAGGCAACGGGGGCTATTTTTTAAAGATTTATACAATTTATACTGCATAAAGGAGCCACTTACCTATTTCTATATACAAGAAGAAGTAAGTGGTATGTAAAAACAATTATAGTATACATAAATAAAATACTTGAGATAATATACTAGAGGTATAAGCACCGGGTTTGGCGAGATTTTTTATGCCAACTAGGCGAAAACATCGTTTTGATTACCAGATACACATAGCATGCTATAATAACACGTTATTTATTTATTTCAAAATGAAAAAAAAAGGAATAAACGAAACATTTTCTGTTATTAAATAAAAGAAATAACAATCAATAAATGATAATATTTTTAGAACAAACAATTTATTATAACATTTATATGATAACCAGCATGTTAGGCAACTAAACGTCATTTTGGCACCAATTAGGTACCTCGGTGTGTATAGGGCATATATGTGTTATATTTATTTGTAAAACTGAGCATGAACGTTTACAAAGTGTGTTTTCATAGTCGCTTATATATTTTTGCGACATAGCGCACCTTTCGAAGCCAAAACTGCACAAAAGAAGAAGAAAAAAATCAATATTTGCAATATTTTTTTTTTCCTTAATGTAATGCACATTTTGTAATCAGTAGGCTCGATAATCAGACCTCGGTTTTTTTTTTTTTTTTTTTTTTTTTTTTGTTTAAAAATGATATTTCATACGACGTCTCTTTTGGATTCGTCGTTTTTCAATATTTGATAGTATGCGTCTACTCGTTTTGTAACTTTTTTTGTAACTTTCTTCTTTATTAACAGTGACATTTGGATTTCCTATTTAAATAAAAATTCTTCTAAATACAAAGAATTTTGTTAAAATAAATAAATAAATGAAATACGGACATCTATTGCTCAAAGCACAAAATTTTTCCTATTGAGTTAATAAAAATCAGTAAAAACATAATTTTTATGATAATAAAAAGGTGACTTATGTAATAACAGAGTCATATATTATGTACGTTATGGATTAAGTATGAATATTTCTCCACCATTTATAAATAATAATAATAATAAAATAAAATGCGGAGAGACCAAAGTCTATATTTGTCTGAAAACAACAACCATTTTCTAAATGCTTTAAAAAAATGGCCAATGAAAAGTGATATTTCAAAAGTATTATGAAATTAGTTAAAAACCATTTATTGAATAAAAGATTTATATTTTTAATGAAATAAATGGAATTTGAAAAATTATTGGAAATTTATCACCATAGATGTATCAATATTACAATCAGTACTTTGTATGCAAAATGGAACAATTAACAATACTTTTTGTACCCGAAAAATGGTCGTTGCTTTTTTTAAGGTTAAAAAGTAGATTACGAAATATTCCTATAACAGGGATCCCAAGCCCCCGCTTATTGCACAGCAGAATTTTCTTATAGGAAAAGTTATTTTTTAAATCCGCAGAATGTTCCAATTTAATAAAACATTTTCTGTATTAAAATACCGGTATCCTGTATTAAAATGCCGGAGACTTGGCAGCTCTGCCTATAACATTTTAATTAATCACGGTACCTTTTTTTAATCGGATTCAAATTTAGTGAAGGCAACGTTTTTGGCCAAAAGCAGCTTTTTTCCACATGTGTAACTACGATACAATTCCTTGATGCTGAAATAAAATGTTTTGACTTATGCTATTATTGCTTCCTCTTATTTATTTATTCGAATTTTAAATAAGATGACTCAAAATCGTGTTTTTTAAATGTACGGAAAAAATTCATTTCGAGAGAGAGCGAAAAGAACAATATTTGACGATTTATTACCTGCGTTTGGCTAAGTGTCTTACTACCTTATATTTAATACTCTTCATAATACTTCGCTGTAATATGGACTTAGGCGCTTTTATAAAAAGTTTGACGTAATTCGGGCTTAAGAAAGTGAGTTTTTTACTGAAAAATACAAATAAATGAAAAATGAATGCTAAGAAATACTAATAAAAGAAAAATGAAGCATTATATTGATCTATGTATATTTAAAAATGCATCTGCTAGCACTAATTAGATAATTTATGTGTATATAATAGGAGATAAATAGCTTTTGATTCTGTATTTCTATGCTATAAAACATTAACGTTTGTGTGTTTTTCGTTATCATTGGGAGTACGTAGCCGATTTAAAAAATAATGTGGGCAAAAAATGTTAGTAACCATCTTTGCTGCAAAATATACAATATTTTGCGTAGGAACAATAATCACCACCAATGTACGAGGAAAAAAAGTTCTAAAATTGAGAATTCTTTGATGGTGATATGACTGAAAATTTAAAATCTTTTTTTTGTTGGCAACTTTTAAGATATAATATTCTCGTTATGAACGATTTCTAAAACATTCGACAATTTAATTTCACAAATTAAAATTTTTTTTTCTAGAAAAAGTTTTAAACCCAATTTATTGAGAATATTGCAATTTCTAGGATACTGTTGGGGTCAGAAACTATAACTTTGACATCACCGTAACTTATAAGATGTAAGTGCTCGTTTAGGACAAATTTTTAAAAAAGGATATTCCTTAACTCTTATCGACAACCTCATTGCATCCGTGGAAAACAGATATTCAACATTATAAACTATTCGGACGGGTTTCACACCATATAAAATAAACTCCATTCTCTTCAAACATAATAGTTTATATTATTTATAGTTTCTCAAATTGGTGCGAAGCTTCTGTTTATGCTTATGACATCATTTCAAAGAGTTTTTTGGTGCAATTTGGTGAATTTTGGTGCTGAGAGAAATTTGGTGTTTTATTTTCTGTATTACTTTTAACATTTTGCATATTTCCAATTTTATATCCATGCATGGTTTGCTTTTCTTTTATAAAAATAGTATATGCAACTTGTATATAAGATTTTGCAATTCTATGATTCAATATGCTTATTTTCATCATATTTTATCACAATGAATGACCAATTAAAGGTAACATCTCATTTTCTTTACTTATCGCAAGTTATTAAATGTGCATTCTCAGCAATATCGCTCAGACTAATCCCTCTGAGGGAAGTCCTAGTATAACATTTATTTCTAGCTAATAATCCCCGAAGAAATGGACAGTATTCTTCCTTTTGGTTCCAGGCTATAAAAATCGCCATTTTACCAATTGTGACGTGAAAAGAGTACTGTCCATTTATATCACGGTCCAACTGAAACTAAAATTTTATTAAATTTCGCGCATGTCCTTCAGATAAAGTGCTCACAAAAAATATTTATCACATTAGACAAATTCTCAGAGAGGCATTTTCTAAAAACAGTCAAATCGTGTTCAGGACATTCTAAAACGAATAACTCCATTGAAAATTACAAGTTCAAAATTTTCAGGAATTCAGTACTTTTCTTCTTCTAAATATCAAAGAATATGAAAACAGTCCTTGCCTGATTCTAACTGCTTCATAGATTGCTGCATTCGTCCATTGTAGACGATTCTTGATAATAGACCGGGAGGTGACAGCACAGATAATCACCTCATCGAACTCACAACTAAAATTCTACAATTAGTTAAATCTCGATTCGCATATTAAAACTCAATCGATCTGCCAAGTCAAAACTTGCTGGTAAAAGCACAAAAACCCGACTTTAGCGGTTCACTCGTAGATTTACCATTGTGTTTTCCTGTTCCGAGCCCTCCATGTTTTCATACTTTTGGATGCAGGAATCCCCAATGGTAAACCTTCGAGTCAACTGTTGAAATCGGGTTTTCAAATATTTTTCACCAATTGGCAGACCAACTGAGATTTAATATGTGAATCGAATTTTAACTAATTCTGAAATTTTAGCCGTGAACCCAACGAGGTAATTGTCAGTGTTGCCGCCTCCCGGTCTGTAAGACTGGATTGGATATCAGCTAAGAACAGAGCTGCTAAGAATAGCAACTGACTGACTGGAGTAATCAATAAATAGTTGATACAATCGAAAAAGAAAAATACAGATTTCCATACAATCGAGGAAATTGACGGAAATATCTAGTTATCGCCCAACAGTAGTCAACAGTGTGCAGTGTGAGATACGGTTCGCCAAATACAGCAGACGTAAGGATAGCAGACGTTTCAAATGGCATCATATATGACCACTCTTCCTATTATATACTCCTTGAGATGTTGTTATTGTGGACATTGTTCCATTTTATTAGCAGAAACTCAGCTAACATTTTAAACATGACATGATTTACTCGGGCGAAAGCTAAAACACTAAATCCAGCATTTATTGTGCTCAGTGGATTTATTAAATTATGAACCATGGACTAAATGTTTTTTGAAAAAAAAGGGGCTTAATATTTCATGCCACGATTTTATTTTAATAATTATGCTTAAGGACATGAATTCATCAATCAATGACACGAGAGTTTAAAATTTCCAGAATTTCATTTTTTAAAGGAACTAATCATTTCTTGATATTTTGTAACCCTTTTTAAATTTCGGTTTTCTCTTCAGAAATTATATTTATTGCGTACATCTGAAGTTTAAATTAATTTATACCGAATCAAGATTTTTTTTCCCGGAAATAATTTGATTTTATGAAAAAATGAATAAAGCTATTCAAGTTAATTTTGTGTCTGAAAATTCAGAAACTGGTCCTGGAAATACCTCAGAAGAAATTATAGAAATTATGGATTCAAATGAAAATAGCGTCGACATTGTACCTGACATGCAGTTAAAATACATGAAGGATAAGTCAGGAAATTCAAAGTCAAGAATGAATAAAGACACTGAACTTAATGTTGTGACTGAAAATTCAGAAAATACTCTTGGAACAACTTCAGAAGGTGTTGATGAAATTATGGATTCAAATGGAAATGGCATCGACATTGCGTCTGATATACAGCCAAGATACATAAAAAATAAGTCAAGAAATGCAGATTTAAAAATGAATAAAGACGATGAAATTAATTTTGCGACTGAAAATCCAGAAACTGTTCCTATAACAATGCCAGAAGCAGGTATCGAAGTTGTGGATTCAAATGAAAATGGCGTCAACATTGTGCCTGATATGCAGTCAAAATACATAAAAAATAAATCTGGAAATCCAAAGTCAAAATTCCATAATAATAAAACGAAGAAAATGACAGTTTCATCTGTGACTGAAAGGAAAAACTTGAAAAGAAAAGCTATTCATCCCCCAACTGCTCAAATGGTGATGGATTCCATTAAGATCCTAAGAAAACGTAATGGCGTGTCATTTGAAGACATAAGAAAATACATTGAAGAAAAGTATATGGTCGATATGAAATTCTTAAAGCGTCACGTCGCAAAATTCTTGCTGAAAGGTGTTGATAGTGGAATACTTGAGAAGATTGACAGAGGTAGTGCCGAAGGAAGATTCAAAATCAAGAAATCGGAAAACATCAAGAAAGATTTGAAAACTGTGCCTCGGAAAGAAAGGAAAATGAAAATGGAAAAGAAAATGGCTGCAACAAAAAAGCAAATTAAAAAGTAATTAAAATTCTTTTAATCTCCAAATTCTTTTTCTGATTTTCGGTTACACGATTTTACAACATTTGAAATTGTTCAAAATTTCTCTTATATTTTAAAATTTAATCCCATAAATAAACTGACTTTAAATCGGAAAACTGTCTTTCTTTCATTATTAGCCTCACAACTAATTTTGGTATTATATGATAATCCAGTCGACCAATTTCGCCATATTGTACAAATCGCAAACTATTTATCAAATTATGCGAACTGACATAGTTTTTGGGAAGAGTTCCATATCCTATTCTGGTTGGCGCGATTGGCGAAAAGATTGAAAAAGGCGACAAAAAGCCATTTTAGCAACTTTTCAGATGTTTCAAGATGGTGAAAAAATATAATTTATAAATAATTTATAAGAATATATTTATTTAATAAAAATTAGACACATGTTAAAAAAATATACGGGAAGAGTTCCATATCCTGTTCTAGTTTTTCTGGCGAACTTTTTTTTGGCATTAAATGAAGCTATATGGTTGCAATCTCTAACCTTTGGGTTTGCTTTTTTACTACTATAATGGACTTTATCCAATTGTTTTTTGCTATTAGCATATTTTTATCGAAAAATTCATAGTTTTCTTTTAATTTAACACATATAATAAATATATGAAACATATAAAATTATAAATATATACCTAAGTATCTAACATTTATTTATAGGCGTATATATAATATATTTATATGGGTGCTACTTGGTTATCCCATCGACCAAAGGCCGCTTCTACTCGGACCGGATGTGCGCGTAGTCCACAGGCTACACGGACCGGGTCATGATTGCGCATGCGCAGACGATAGGTTCAGCAGTTTTCCATGTAAAGAAACAAGAAATTTTAAATCAACATTATTTGTTAATTTATACTTTATGGCATCTTTAATATAATAATAATAATTCTATGTTGAAATTTTGAAAAGGGGGAAATGAAAAGGGGGAAGGGGGGTAAGTTAAGATGAAATTAAAAGAAACCGGGAACACGGAAGGATTTCATTCTTCCTTTTTAAATTATTTAATTTTTAAATTTTTAATTAGAAATTATTTTACGTACGACTAATTCGTTAAAACTGTGTCCTTAATTTACTAACTTATAGCAAAGAATATTAGCATTTGAAGCTTTTTTATTAAAAAAATATTAATCATAATTTCACTGTGAAAATAAAAAAAGAATAAAATCAGTCTAATGTATGTGAATATATATTTATACTGATCATGCGCATGCGCAATCATGACCCGGTCCGTGTAGCCTGTGGACTACGCGCACATCCGGTCCGGTTAGCCACTTCGTCGACCCAAATACCTATCGCCAAACTATAAGATATTAAATGCCAATAATGGATGATCGTGAATGTAAAATTCAATGACATTAAATACGTTACACGTGTTTAAAACATCATTAAGTGATTTTTGTCTCGACTTTTTATTTGTATTTTTATTAATATTTTACTAATTATTATTATTATTTTTTTTAAATAAAATTTATGTCATTATGTATAATTTGGCGAAATTGGTCGACGAGATAACCAAGTAGTATCTTTATATATGTACTAGCCGCTTATTGGCGACCAGCTAGATCTCCCTTGAATGTATACTAAGCGCAACATATTATTTTAATTGCTCATTTTTTTGCAAAATCAGAAGATTCTGCTTGAGAAATAGACACAGACGCCATATGCTTACCCCATTGGTGCGATTGCAACAAAATGGCAATTATATGGTAACCCTCATATGGTAACCCGGCTTGTTATTTATCTATACTAATATTATAAAGAGGAAAGATTTGATTGTTTGTTTGTTTGAATTGAATAGGCTCCGAAACTACTTGACGGATTTGAAAAATTCTTTCACCGTTGGAAAGCTACACTATTTCCGGTGAACATAGGCTAATTTTTAATTGATTTATACAAATATTTTTCTTAATAATTCAAAATTTCATTATTTTTCATACAGAATCAATTAAAATTTTTCCGATAAAAAATAACCATTTTTCTTTCCCGTTGCCAAGAAAATGTAATCTGAAATAGTAATAATAAATAAATTAAGTCTTAGTAATTATGGAACAAAACAATTTGTATAATTTTAAAATAGAAAAGAAAAATAATGAAATAGTTTACTGATAAATAAACGACTATTACTGGATTACCACGTGAGGCATAAAATCGCAATTTTGTTGTAATCGTGCCAACGTGATCCGTAGATGACATCTGCACCTAAATATTATTGGCAATATTATTGTTTATATAATTTGTTTACATTATTTGGCAATATTGATCTCCCATCGACCAAAAAACTGTCGCCAAAGTATAAGTTTAAATGTCAATAATGGATGATCGTAAATATCACATTCTTTTGACATTAAATATGTTTTGCATAATTGTTACGTCGTCAACTAATTTTAATCCGATGTTTTATCTCTATTTCTATTAATATTTTAATAATTTTTTAATTCTTTGGTTATTTAAAATAAAAATTATATCCATTTGTATAATTTGGCGAAATTGATCGATGGAATAATCAAATGGTACCAATTGTTTCTTTACACTCTATCTGGAATTAGCGTACTTATTGAGCCTCCGCCAAGTCATATGCCAAGCAGTCATTAAATCTGAGTTTTAGCCTTACTATTATATCTTTTTCATCTGCAGTTATTTTACCATCACTAAAAAAGAAATTTTTTGAATGTGAAGGAAAAATCATTGTCATGAAAAAATATTTGCAATTAATTTATCATTCATTCTAATAAAAAAAAGGTACTACTAGGTTATCCCGTCGACCAAAAAATTATCCCCAAACTATCAGATTAAATGCTAATAATGGATGATCGTGAATGTCGCATTCAATGACATTAAATACGATTCACGTGTTTAAAATGTCATTAAATGGTTTTTATTTCGACTTTTTATTAATATTTTTCTTAAATTCTACTAATTATTTGTTTTTTTTCGTTATTTAAAATAAAAATTACGTCAATATGTATAATTGGGCTATTAGTTTGGCGATTTGTATAATTTGGCGAAATTGGTTGACGGGATAGCAAAGTAGTATAAAAAAAGAAAAAAAAAAAAGTGGATAAGTGTGATTGGCAATCGCACACAGGGATTCGTTTAATATCTTTTTCAAAACACTTTTTTTCATTAAATTAACAAATGAAAAATGGTTTTTCGGCGCTATTTTGGGATTTCTTCGCTAATCGCGCCAACCAGAACAAAATATTAACAGAATATTCCCCTAAATGTTGCCTTGATCGCATAGATTTGTTCATTTCTCTATCATAATCTGCAGATTTAGTAAAACTACACAAGTAAATAAAATTATGAATAAAAGTAAAATATTTCAAAGCTTAGCATAAATTTAAGGGAGACCAAATTGGTCACCAGAGGCGGATCTTAATTTAAATAAATAATCTATATATATAAAAGGAAGTTTGGATTTCGTATTAATCACAGCACAAAAAAATCTACCGAACCAAAAATCTTGAAAATTAGGGTAAAAATACGTCTAATAACATCGAGTGCCTCTAAGAAGGGATTTTCGAAAATTCCACCCCTAAGGGGGGTAAAAAAAGAACGAACTTTTAAAAAATTCCTGAAAAATGGGCTTTTGAAGTTATTTTTCATCTGATAACATATTTTAGTGTATTTTCTCATGCTGAATCGAATGTTACTAAGTAAATTCTTTTAAATCCAGTAGTTCGTGAGCTACTTCATATTTTCCCAATTTGGCGATGACTTCGGCGCAAAAACCTGAAATTTTCAATCCTTATGTATATAGATCAGATTTTGTAGTTATTTTTTAACTGATACCATATTTTAGTGTATTTTTTCATGCTGCATCGAATGATATTAAGCAAATTCTTTTAAGTTCAGTAGTTCGTGAGATACCATATATTTTTTTGATTTGGCGATGTCTTCGGCGCAAAAAAGCGGTAATTTTCAACCTATATATTTAAAAGAAAGTCTGGATTTCGTATTAATTATCGTACAAAAAAATCTATTGAACCTAAAATTTTGAAAGTGAGTTCTATAATCAGTTAACGTGATTATGTAAGCTACATTTAATTATCTCAATATATATAAAACGCAAAGTGAAATTTCACTCCGGACGCTTATAACTTAAGTTCTACTAGATAGATTTTAATGGAACTTACATTGTTAGTTGGATAATTATTCAGAAATTTTGTAACAAGTGAAATATAGCATTCTACGTTGTTTAATTGAATACTTATGGAGATGTTTTAAATCAGATGAACACAATTACAAAAGGTTGGTTTTAATTTAAAGATTCCGCTGAATGAATTTTTATGTGATTAAAATTGTTAACATGTTGAGAGCTACGTCATTCATTGGTGACTAACACTGAACTTTCTGTTTAGATGACTGACTTTTCACCGATGACAGACAGTCTAAAATACGATATAAAACTAAAAATTACTATGATATAAAAATTTCGTTTGATTCAAAGTTTCTTTAAAAAAACTGACCAGCGTAGCGGGCGAAGGCTGCTAGTTTATTAATAAACTGTTTGTTTGCTTTTATTTTCCTTTTTAAAATAATATAAATTGTTTATTTTATAATTATTAACTAAACTTTTTAAAAAATTATTATTTTCTTGACGGGAGAGCTTTAGATTTTTGTAGTCCCAAGTCCCAATTCCTCTTTGTGAGATGGGGAAAGTCTGCAATGTAACCACTTGCCAACCAATCTCCAGTGATTCTCTCTTTGTGACATTTTCTGAAAGAGACTATAATATCTTCACGCGAGATTAGTCTGATAGTTCTTGCTGAGTTTTTTAGATGACGGGCGAATCCATTTGTTAATTCATTGCACTGAATCCCACTATGTCCGGGCACCCAAATAATTTCAATAGCTTCAAGATGTGAGCTTGTCTGAGTTATTGCTTCACGCAGAAAGAGGATTACTTTCGGGGATTTATGGTCCACAATTGCAAGGGCTGAAATGACTGATAAACTGTCGGTGATTCCCTCTCCTAAATGCATATTGAAGAGCTTTCCAAAGGGCAAGAGCTTCTACTATAAAAATTGAATTCAGGTGATGCAATTCCCAAGACTGGCCGCAACCCCTTGTGTGGTACCGATATCGGATGCTAGTCTTGGATGAACTTATAGAAGCGTCAGTCACTATTATGTGGCAACCCTTATAATTGTCTAAGTGCTGCATAAATAACTGTTGCAGTACCCCGGGAGCTAATGATTTGTTCTGGAAGGGATAATTAGTATAATTGTATCTGACTGGAAGGTTGCTTTAGGTTTCCGGGATGAGAGTCCACTTAATTAATTCTGTCAATGTTATTTTGAGTTGGTTCAGGAGTTCCCGAGCCTCATCGGAAAAGATAGATCTGCTCTCTGCAAATTGATCTTCCAACGGCGACATCTTACCAAGAGACAGTTGCCTAATTATGAAGATTTTACGTTGAAGATCATGGGAACCAAAGATCATCACCAAAGGACTTTTTCATTGTAACCCATAAAATGTGGCCGTGTTCAAAAGACGCTTTTTTTGTGCGCGCGCGCTCAGAAGATTCTGCTTGGAGTAGGTGCTATCAAAGAAGAGAATTTTAAAGTTATTCAATTATTGTATTATTTTTATGGTTCAGAATTGGTAAATACAAATACCATATCTCTTTATCCTTTCAAAACATGATTTTCGTAACAGAAATACATACCTGTGACCACTCAAATAAAATTAAAAGTATTCCGGAAAAGTATCACGTGACCTATTTCATGTAATTAAGCCCGATCAGCATTTAAAATAATACATCCAACCCTGCTAAAAACTGACGCGCGTTACGCGAAAAAAACTGCTGGGCGATTTGATCACGTGATTGTGCATTTTTGCTTATCTGTTATTGGTTGCACTTTGTTTGTAAACAAAGTTGGTAGATTGACTGATACAATTTAAATTTTTTAATAATTTTCTTTTTATTTATTTAAAAATCATTTATCAGTTGCTTTATACTTTTCGTATTAAATAATAGAATACTGTTGATTCTATTGTTGTAATTAATAGAATGCTGTTGATAAACCAAGGTTGAGATATCCATAAATGTTGTTACACTTTGCAAATTTAAAACTTTTATGTCAATTTAATAAAAATTTTAATAAAAACTGCAATACATTTTCTATTTTTGATAGAATTTGCAAAAGTTACAACTCTAATTGCGAATATTATTAATTTTTTTACAAATAAGAACTGTATTACATTCTCAAAGTGCGTTAACTTGGCAAAATTATAAAACGAGTTGGTGAATATAAAAATTTGACTTGACAATATTAAGGTTTTCTCCCCCACCTATAAAAAGTCTTAGCGATGGCCCTGTATCCACATATTACAAGATTGATTTGCAATCTACAATACTGGATTGATTTCAATGGAATTTGCATTGTTAGTTAGATAATTTTTCAGAAGAAGTTTTAGTATGTATATATTTCTTATTTAATGATTGTATATTTTAATACCGTGTGGATAACAGGCCAAAATATGTCATAAAATATGAGAAACAAACGACATCCGAAATTATGTTAGTATAAGCAAAACACCTATTTATACTTTCAATAGAAAAATTATAAACATTCTAATCATACTTTATTCACTACAAAACTAGAAGGCAAACTCCAAATATTTCACCTCTTTAAAATATATGTATGCAGATATTCTTAACTTAAAAAAATGTATATCTTTTACATTTTGCTTTTATAATATTTTCCAGTTTGACTTTAACACCGTAAAATATCCACGCATGCATTATATTTGCATCCTAATCTCAATAAAAACTTACTTCTAAAATTTTCAAAAAAAAAAAAAGAAGAAGAAGAACATTAATAATTATTTTATGCGTATACGGATATTTTCGCCGAAAATTTTTTTTGCTTAATATATATATAAATCACTTTGGAACGATATTAATATCGTTCTAATTATCCTTTTAATATTCTAAATTTAGAATATTAAAAGGATAATTAGAATATTAAAACTTTTTCCGCAAAAATCTCATTTTCTCGTATTTAAATAAGTATTTTATTATTATAATAGAAATACATGTGCTTCTGTATTATTAATATAAAATTTACCTTTAATAAAAAAGTCTTATTTATTAATAAAAAGCAACAACAACAACAAAAAAAAAACACAAACCAACTTTTGGCCCGAGTAGGTTTCGAACCCGTATCGTCTGGGTACAAGCTCAGCACTCTGACCATTCAGCCAACGAGCTCATACTCATTCGTAACAGATTATCTTTATAATTGGCACCACAAGTAATTACATCCGTGATCTGTTCTCCATCTATTATTGAGCGCACAGTTACAGTAGCGAGTGGCACAGTAGCGAGTACTGAACGCACATCCCGTCCACTATAGTTACCCACTCCATGTCCGTGGCTCCTGAGCCCGCGCGTGCAGCGCGCGTAACAGCTGAACACGGCCTGTGTTGTTCGGATGTTGCCATTAAACAACTGACAAGTAATCGTGATTTTTGCGTTACATACGTTAGCATAATGTATATATAGATATTTCTATATCTAATTATATATAGAGAGAGATATATAAAAATGTACATAGCTAAAAAATATTTGTATAAACTTTGTATATTTGGGAAGAATTCCATAATCTGTTCTGATTGGCACGATTGGCGAAAAAATCCAAAATGGCGACAAAAGATCATTTTATCAACTTGTAAAATTTTTCAAGATGGTGGAAAAACATTTATAAACATATATTTATTTAATAACTATTATGTGTTACATATTAACAAAATAAATGCGATGTTTATATAGATGTATTTATTTTTATGTGCATATATTTTAGATAAATTTCTCTATAAGTGTAATTGGTACTTCTAGGTTATCCTGTCGACCAATTTCGCCAAATTATACAAATCGCCAAACTAATAGCCAGATTATACATGTTGACATAATTTTTAATTTAAATAACGAAAAAACAAATAATTAGTAGAATATTAATAAAAATATTAATAAAATGTCGAAATAAAAATCACTTAATGTCATTTTAAACACGTGAATCACATGAATCACATTTAATGTCATTGAATGTAACATTCACGATCATCCATTATTGGCATTTAATCTTATAGTTTGGCGATAATTTTTTGGTCGACGGGATAACCTAGTAGTACCGAAAATTGATACCAAGGAATAAAAAATATAATAGTGAAAAATACAGGGTAATTTAGATTTCTTCCTCCAAACTTTAAGTAAATTCCACCCGCTGCCCCCTTTAGGGATCAAATTGTAATTATATAGAGATATGCAAATATACATACATAATATATATACCTATAAATAAATATTTTGTACTTATTACGTATTTTTATAATTTTATATATTTAATATATATATTATATATGCTAAATTAGAACAAAAACTACAAAAGTTTTTGAAAAAAATATGTTAAATTAAAACAAACAAACAAACAAAAAACATATGGCTAAAGTTCATTCTAGTTGAAATAAAATAACCCCATAATCTGCAGATCGCAACCATATCTAAACATTTAATGCAAAAAAAAAAAAAAAAAAAAAAAAAAAAGAAATTGTAATTGTAATTTAACAAATTATAGCGACTGTTTGAAAAATGATATTTTCAAAGACTAAAATTTTAAAGACTTATAAATAAATTCTATATTTAAGTTAATAATAATAATAAACATCATTTTTTGAATGATCATAACGAGTATATATTGCGTACGCCATGCATTAAACATTAATATTCCTAGACCAAAGATAAAAAACAATAGTTTATAGATATACTGGTTAAAATGTGCATTTTTATTTCATGGGATTAATAAGATTGACTTCCGAACGCCTCATATTACGTACGTCATGATTAAACATTAATATTCCTGGACCCATCATAAACAAATTTTAAATGAAATTTCAGTTTTACAATTTTCGGAACTGCAAATTTTTAAACTTCTAATCATCGCACATTTAAAATTTTACATCCTTGTGTAGAGAAAACATGCATTTTTCAATTAAATCACAATTTGTTTTCAAATTATTATTATTATTTTAAAGTTTTTATTACTTTTTTGGTCATCGTGGTAACAGAAGTGTACCACTTTTAGACATTAAACATGGACCAATCAGAAAACGAATAAAATAAAATAAATTGCGGAACTCAACCAACAAAAAGATCCAGACATGCTTCAGATTTTCCAGTTCTGTACCGAGGACAACAACTATTTTCCAAATAGTTGAAAGAAAAAAAAAAAGTAGAACTTGATATGGAATTCTTTCCTTATATAGTAATTAAAATAATGGTACAGGGTGTTTAACAATCAGTGGCGCGGGGGCGGTGGTTAGCGATCACGGGCGTCCGGCTAACCGAAAAGTATCAATGAACGGTAACAAATATTCAGCAAGTAAATTTTTTACCAATGTCCTTAGTCTTACACTATTTCGATATACTGTGTGTTGGTATTGCAATGACTTTAAATTCAGGGTGAATTTCTGAAAAATAAAGGATAGTGTGAACGAGAATTGTGTAATGATTAAGAGTCATCACTAGTCGCCAACCAAAAAGTAAAAATGTTTTGCACATAACCCTCCTCCCTCCCCATTCCAAGAAAAATTGTAATTTAACAGATTAAAACGACTATTTGGAAAATAATAATTTCAAAGACTGTATTTTAGACCTTTTAGAATGATTTCTATATTTTAAAAAACAATAATAAAAAATTTTATGATGACCACAACGTAGCTTACGTAATAACAGAGTCATATTAATATGGCCTGGACATTTAGAGTCATGTTAATATTTCTTGTTATAAACAAATATTAAATGAAATTTCAATTTAACAATTTTCGTAATGTAAATTTTTTAATTTCTAAACATTGTACATTTTTAATTTCTACACCGTCGTGTATAGAATAAAAAGAATATTACCCAGTTAAACTGATTGCATTGAACTCACAGGCTACTCATACTAATTGCATATTGCAGCCTTATATTTTCAAGGGTTAATTCCGTTCGAAAAACATATTAAAGGGGGGGGGCAGCTCCATCCATTTCCCCATTTTATACTTATTCATTGAACCCCTTAATCTAATGAGGGATAAGATTTTTTGTATAAAAATTTTGAACAAAAACTGATAATTCTGCATGAAAAACCCATTTTTATCAATCAAAAGTAGGGGCATGAACCCCCCGTTCCTCGTCTTTATACTCATCCAATGAACACCTAATACTAATAACGGAAGTGATTCATCAGAATGATCCTACATCTAAATTTCGATCGAAAACTGATAATTCTGCATGAAAAACACATTTATATAAATTAAGGGGAGGAGCATGAGCCCCCGTTCCCCGTGTTATACATTTCGAATGAACGCCAAAAACTAATCAGGGAAGCATCTTATCAGAATATACATATATCCAAAATTTCAAGTGAATCGGTTTATTTTATCATCAGTTATCGCGTTACGCACATACGGACGGGCACATAAGCTACCAGGTTTTGATAGCCTATGAGCTAAACAATTTATATTTTTAAAAGCAGGTTGTTTGAAACTTGTATCTAAATTTGTCATTGAATTATTAATTTTTTTGTAGTTTTTAATACTTTTTTGTCATTGTGGCAATAGACATATTTCATTTCTAGACATTAATCATGGACAAATGAGAAAATGAATAAAATAAAAAACAGAAGTATTCCATTTTCGGACATGAAATATAGACCAATCAGAAATCGAATAAAATGAAATAAAATGAAATAAGTTGCGGAATTCAACTAATGGAAACATTCAGATATACTTCAGATTTCCCGATTCTCTACCGAGAACAAGACTATTTTCCAAATAGTGAAAAATCGAAAAACTACAAACACACAACAATATATATCGACCTCAGATAACTTATGTGAAAAAGTAATTTCAAAATATTAAAGTACAATCGAATGATTAAAAAGATTTTTTTGCATAAGTTTGACACTCGTGTTCGAGTTAGTCTGCTTGATTAATGTAGGCTCTTAATCGAAATATACGGATGAAAATTTTCATTATATTGTATGCTAAAACATATTATTCTTGTCATTGCATTACAACATTAGTTCTAAGCCTGATGTTTTAAACCAGTTTAATCATTCTGATGAACATTTTTATACATTATATTTCATTAAAACAATTTACTAACAGTATAGTCCAAGAACCGACCGCAAAAAATCCTAAGTCATCGAGCATATGGAAGTCTTTATTTTATAGAAGAGTAGTAATAGAAAAATCTAATGTTCCATGTCTGCCGGAAGCGAAGTGGTGCATAAGCAAAAATTTAATACCACTAGTGGTTGACTCGTAGGATTAGCATTGTGCTTTCCTGCACTCATTTTTCCATGTTTTCATACTTTTGATTGTACGGCAAACATAATGCTAATTCTATGAGTCAACCGCAAGTGGTATTAATTTTTGGCTTATGCACCACTTCGCTTCCGGCAGATATGGAACATTAGATTCCTCTATGACTACTCTTCCATAAAATGAGGGATTTTTCCTTGTGCTCAGTGACACAGGGTTTTGTGCCGCCGGCTCTTAGACTAGTAATAAAACTGGAAACTATTATCATGATCGAACAGAAAATTTTTATGTTAAAGATTTCATATTGAACAAATCTAAAAGAAAGTTTTAGCAGAAATTTGAGATAGATATTCCTCATGAGAATTTATTTATTTTAACTATATAATAGTATTGGCTAATCTTACCGGAGGTTTATCATCTGGGTAGATATCTAAAGCATCTTCATATTCATGGTCTATGGTTGGACTTGAATTTATTAATAGAAATACCTGAAAGTTTTAAAGAGTTTATATTAATAAAAATACTTCTGCAATAATTATATACATTTTTATTTTCTTCTATTTTGAATGGAAAAAAGTTGTAATTGAAATCTTTTACGATTTCCGGTTTTCGATTTTTTTTTTGAGTTTAAACAACGTTTCATTATTACAGTTTAACATCCATTTGACCTGTTTTGGTGAGCATTAATTAGTGCAGAGCTAAATCCTTTGTTATATAAACTTCTATACAATTATACGAGTTATAAAGAAAGTTTGGCGATTTATCTCCTCTGGCAACCAGGAGCATGGGAAGAGAAAACTTCGCCCAGGGCAAAGTTGCAAATCCGCATCCCTCACACTTCCCCAACTTTTTCTTGTGACAGGCTGAAAATGACATTGCTAGTATAAATTTGGCGCCCCCTAAATTTCCGCGCCCCGGCGACCGTACCCTTCGCCCCCCTTTCGCTCGTTCGCTGGTGGCAACTAATAGAAATGTGCCATAAAATTAATGAATTTATAATCAAGTTTTTAAAGTATAAAAATGTAGTATTTGCATCGTAAACATACATGTGGACGTATTTTTACTTTCTTCTATATTCACAAGAAGATAGTACTGAATTCATGAAAATTTTCGAATCCCAGTTGTCTACGGATTTACATGTTTTAGGGGTCAGAGATCTCTCAAAACATGTTTATACAAAATGTCTGTCTGTCTGTCCGGGTGTCACCATTGTACTATCGAAAAATATATGGAGTTATGCATAGAATCGAGCCAAAAATTTTGTGCATGTTTTCGGCTGTGGCAAGCAGGTCCTTCTTCAATTTAGATATGTTCCGCCTGAAAAGGGCGCTGTAATAACGATTTTTGTGTAATTTTCTCGATTTTTATAGTATTGTACATCAACGTTTCGTGCCACTACGGGAATTTGCATCTTGCTAAATCGGCTATTCGCAAACAACTGATGACGATAGAATAAGAAAAACTATTGATTTTAACAAATCTACAATAATAAGGAAAGAAGTTTGTGTGTGATTGTGTCGATGGTGTTTTGAAGAGACCGCTACACGTAGAGCTGCAAAATTCGGTAGAAAGATACCTCTACATATAAAGTTTTGCCCCTCGAAGCCTGATTTGGGATTTTTTGATTAAATTTTTTGTTTAATTTTTTATGCGATTTTTAGCGTTTTCTTATATTTTGAGGCGATTTTTCGATATTAGTGAAAGGAACACGGTTACATTCTTTTAACCAAATAAGTAAATTTCGTTCCCTTTTCAATAAAATGTATTCGGAATTCGTATAGCTATTTTTATATCGGTGCAATCGGTTTTAAAAAATATGAGAATTAACCCTTTCAAATACACCGGCAAACGCAAATCAGTTCGCTTCTCACGGAGACTGTATTTTTTCAACAGTTTTTAACTGTATTTTTTCTAAAAAGTAACTAAATGTTCGTATTTTTACAAAATCTTTTTAGACATTTCAGTAAACCAGATTTACATCACTTGCAAAATCCTTGAAACGTTCAGATGAAAAGAATTATTTTTTACAAAATAAAATGTGTGAAAATGGTCTACGAAATCAGTGAAAACCTGAGTGTTCCGCCGCGGTGTCGTTCACTTTTTTATAAGAATTTTCATATTTGAGTAACCTAATGTCTTCCCATGTTTCCCCTCCTCTCCCTCATAACAACAATAAAAAGAAAATAAAGAAAGAAATGCTTGTAAAGGTTAAATATTGACTCTAAAATATAAGAAAAGTATTATTAGTCCAAGAATCGACTGCACAAAATCCTAATTCATCGAGCACAAGAAAAAATCCTTTATTTTATGAAAGAGTAGTAATAGAGGAAACTAATGATCCGTTTCTGCCGGAAGCGATCGGCTCTTGGACTATATTTAATATGAAGAATTTTAGGATAATTAATAATGACAAAATAAATGTATAATAATTTCACGCTATTTTCTAACAAAAAAGTATTTAAAAAAATAAAATAAAATAAAAGCTAATGATGATTGGATTTCTATATTTGTCAGATCATTAGGATCCTATATAATATAATCCTACATATTCTAGCAGATCCTATGTATTATTACGATATTAACAACAACTGAAAGCTGATTCTAAAGGGTTGAAATTTAATTTCGCAAAAGATTTTAAAGATAATAGTTAATATATTTTATTCTTCACACATAAATGTAGGGACTTCATCCAAATTCTATATTAAAATGCAGGTTATAATTGTTCATTTAAGGGGAATGTTGATTACAAAAGCTTATGATTTTGAAAATTTTTATTTACTTACTTTATTTTCGATAAAAAGTATACATATACATATATATATATGTTAGTACGTTAGTACATTGCATCCATTTAGGTTAAATAATGAAAAAGAGATATAAAATTTTACAAGTTTAGCAGATATCAAATTGAGATGAAGTAGCATAGAAATATTAAATCATTTGCGATTACTCCTTTTTAACCCTTTCGAGAGCGACTTTTTTCAAAATATTTAGAAAAAAAATACTTTTACGTTAATAACATAAACACAAACTGTTCAAATAGATTAATTAGGGTTTAACAAATATTTCATCATCTGAAACTTAACGAATGTTATTGTTTTGTGTACTATTCAATTCATATTGATATGACAATAGGCTAAGCAAGAGTTTTTTGGAAATGTTTAGAAAACTATTGTATTACAACAAGACTTAAACTCTCCAGAATTTTCATAAAGTATATATGTATGTTCCACGTGATAGACTTTAAAATTAGACCGTGAGGAGGCTACAAAGACCATCACCTTATCGACTTGGCGACTCAAATTCCATAATTATAATGAACTATTAGAATATTAAAATGCAACTGATCCGCCAAATCATTTCTTGGTGAAAACTATTTACAGACTCGATTTTAGTCATTGATCGGTAAGTTTATCATTGTGTTTTCCCGTACCCAAAACTATAAAATCATGAAGGAATGGAATCAGAAAACATAATTGTAAACTTATCAGTCAACTACTGAAATCTTATTTGCATATAATTTCCACCAAGAAATGATTTGGCAGACCAGTAACAATTTAACATGCGAATCGTATTTTGAATAATTATGGAATTTCGGCGGCCAACACGATGAACTGATGATTTGTGCAGCCGTCTTAAATGTCTGTTGTCTTCAAAGTAAGATGAGACAGGATATTGGCATTACACAGAAAATATTTCATCACAGATGTCATACACTCACCACATTGGTGCAAATTTTTTCTGACTCTAGTTTGGCGAAAACTTTTCAAATAACAATCGAATATATATTTTAAAATTATTTTCTATTATTTTAAAAAAGAAATGATAATAAATATAAAAAATTTAATGGTACTTACGTATTAACGCTACCGCAGCAGAAGTTGCGCTAATGCGTTAATAAAGAACAATTTTGCTGTTCACACGCGCACACAGTTATCTTTTGGATTTCTTGTTGCTTTGTTTTTTATCGGTTTTTCACGCCATTTATTAGTGCAACGAAAATGCGTATTTGTTATTTGCCAAAAAAAAAAAAAAAAAAAAAAAAAAAAATTGTTTTGAATCTATATTAAACTCTATATCAACTCATTTTCCACCGAAATCCTATTGACAACTTTATTTTCAAACAAAGTGTTTTGAATTTTGAGTGTTTTAATTTCAAATAAAGTGTTTTATTTTATCGCAAATTTCGCACAAAAATTTTAGGTGTAGGTTGGCGGTACTTAAAAACCGCCATATCTGTAGCTGCGCTGGCGTTAATACGTAAGTACCCAAGTTTCTAATACTTTTCTGCGCTTTACTACAGATGATTCTTTCAGGAAAGCAACCTTTATTTTAAATTTAAAGAGTGTAGTAAAAAAGTAATATATGTTGTAACATATGTAATATGTGTTTATTATGTTGTAATATATGTTATAATATATGTTGTAATATATGTTTCATATAAAAAATCGCAAACGGTGCAAGGAGAATTAAGCAAATATTTATTATTATTATTATTATTATTATTATTATTATTATTATTATTATTATTATTATTATTATTATTATTATTATTATTATTATTACTAAACGCCTAAATGTCAATGAAGCCATATCGTAAATAACTACATGCTAACGTAAACAGAAACAAAAATATTTGTTAAAACAAAATAATACTCAGTTAAAAGACATGTACTATTAACAGTACACCAGACTCGAAAGGGTTAAAAACAAATAAAATCGTTTGGTTTTCAAATAATCAGTTCAGTTTCTTCCACTTTCGAAAGGTAAAATATCTTTTACAAACAAAAATTTAAATAGTACAAATTACATATTTTTTATTTTTTATTTTTTTTTTTTTACTTACTGCTGAGAATAAAAGAAAGAGTTGACTGAACGTATTTCTAATAGTTTGAGTCATAATAGCATGCAGAAGATAGCGCTGGAACCTAAAAGAATAGAATACAATAATGTAAAAGTGACTTATTTTTTAAAAAGAACAGAGAAAAATTATGCGCCCAAACATAGATTATGAAAGACTTTCTAACACATTGGGAATAATGTAATAGAACTGCATCGTTTTATAAGTTAAAATACGATGTCTGATTAAAACCTTTGAAAACGCATTTTTTGAAAATGTATTTGAAATACAATTTAAACAATGCACTTTGTAAAAATCACTAGAAATTAAAAACAATTTAGGACGCATTTCGAGCTAAAACAAAAACAGCTCGTCATCATACAATCAATCTCATCCTAAATGCATAATAAATACGAGAATTATCGCATGACATAAGTTAGATATACCTATATGTATAAGCCAACATTTAGACTGATGGTGGTGATTTCGGGGTCATAATAGGTGAAAATATACTAAAATTTTCCGCAAGTTTTTTCCTCTGGACGGCTGCAATAGGCAGCTTTCTACTTTTTGTAATGAAAGCTACCTAAAAGCAGATATCTGAGAGACCGGTAACATCAGTTAAAAGTTAAATAAAATATGTTGCGAGGATGCATCGTATAACAAATATAAGAAAAAAGAATGACATCATAATTTAATTTTACGGTTCATTAATATTTTTAAATCAAGAGTCGTATTTTACACCGTAATATAAGATAATGTAACATTGGTGGCAGCATGCTGCTTCCTCCCGCGTATTTAATTCTATTTTTGCTAAGTTACATTATTATGACTTTAAACACCTGATGTATATCAATCCCTAAAATTATTCTTTTTGAAAAGAAAGAATTGAGTCTCTAAGTAAATTCGAGTCCACTAAAGAAAAAGTTTTTATATTTAATTATTTAAAATGTGTATAGTTATAATCAGTACAGTAGCGTTATTTTCTAAATGAAAGATTTAAAAAAAAATCCTTACCTGTATTTGTGAAAATGCTCTTGTATAACAACTAATCACAACCAAATCCAGAAGAGCTGTATAGGCCGACAGAACAGAGAAAATATCAGTGTTTACAGTGAGGTCATTGAGTTTAGTAACGGTGAACTTTTGGATGAAGATGTAATTCATAGCCCAAAGGCTCTATCACCTTGACTAGCAGTACCAGTTTTTGGATACTTTCGATTCGGGAAAGCTCGATTCAGGCAAAACTGTCTTATGGGGGGTCGCTAGGTGTAGCTTGACCTGCATACTAATTAAGTATTCGGAAGTTAGCCTAATAAAAGAAACAAAAAATGACCGCTGTTTTTCATCTTCGCATGCTTTCTAACGCAGGTCGTACGATGCTCATTGCGCTACGAGGAATGAGCCTGGGGTGAACTTGATATAGATGGATTTTACTTTTTGGAGAGAGTTTCACATGGTAGTCACGATGTTATGTGTAAAAAACCTCCAATACAGTCGAACCTCGTAAACATGAACCTCAAGGAGAATCAAAATTTTATTCATGTTAAAAGTAATTCATGTTAAGCGTGTTCATGTTAACGAGGTCTGACTGTAATCTACTTACATAAAAGTCAAGTATAGGAAAATGCATATAAGCATTCCTGGATTCCATCCCTTTATTTAGCATAATTTATCATTCAATATATTTTTGAATTTAAATACACAATTGGTTTTATTTAGTAAAGGATTTTTTTTTTTTAATTTTCTTCTTACTTTACAAGAATAAAGTATTGGATTCGTGGAAAATTTCAAATTTCGGTTTTCGACGGATTTATACGGTATAGAGGTCAGAGGTTCCATAAAACATGTTTTTACAAAATTTTTGTCCGTAAGTTTATGTCTCTGTGACTCTGTCTATTTGACTGTAAGTGACAAATTTTATGGGCGTTCTATCTCAAGGACTAATGCACAGAATTTACTAAATAATTATATTCAGGTAGTCATTGAAATAAATTGATCAGATTCAGTTACTCCTTGATATTAACTAGTTCTGTTTACTTTTCGGTGTTAATTGCCCGACAGGTGGCGCTGCTATGCTGATTTGTTTTTAACTACTGCAATAAATTAATCTCTAGAACTAATCCACGAATTTTCTTCAAAATTCAGATTCACGTATACCTTGATTGCTGATAAATATTGCTTAAATATTGCTGATTATGTTTTGGTGTAAATCATCCTACAGATGGCATTTTAATGTTGTATTTTCCCGTATATCCTCAATAATCCTATTTCAAGAACTAATGCACGGAATTTCATGCTTCTTGAATCCTCACAATGGACAGCGAATTTTGAAGTGTTAACCTGTATGAGATAGAAGAAAGTTTTGGGATTGCCATATTCGACTAGTTTCTTTTTGTTTGTAATTAATTATATGTAATGTAATTACTACCTCACATCCCTAAATTTTAGTTTCTGTCATTTTGTTGTTCGAATTTGTAAGATAGGTTTTAAGTTAAAGGTATTCTATCAAGGAAACATTTCCTATTTTTAAACTAGAGATTTGGTCAGATTTTGTTGGAAAAACTTGTTTGTCGTATTTTGATTTACCCTTTTGATAACCCTTTGCGGTGCAGTGGTTTCATAGATATACCACTTAATTTTAATTCCCAAACGCCGCATTGGCACCGGGATTTTGTTTAAACAAATTATGGTTTATTGAATGCGTGAAATATAGCGTTTCCTTATTTACAAATAAAGTTGCTTTCAAATTCCAGTGTCAGTCATTAATTTCAACACTTAAGCAATGAATTTGCCCTGCACCGCAAAGGGTTAAAGTCATTCTGCAATAGATGTTACTTTTTCAATAAGTTAGTTTTTGACAGAGTAGTTATTATAACAATGTTTCGAGGTTTCGCATAAAAAGAATACGTTAAAAATACATATTTGTTGAAAAATAATGATTTCTGAACTTTTTTTTTTTTTTAAATAAATGGTGATGTATTTGTATACTTCCTATTAATACTAATTCTCTCTTTTAGCATCTTCATATATTTTGTGAATGTGATAAATTCACCATGCCTTTAATAACGGATTTTGATTCTTTGAAAATTCCTTTATATAAATAATAAATTTTATTGTGAAAATAATATATTTATTTTGAAAAATTATGTTTAGAATTGCTGTTACAACCCTTTAAAAATCCACTGTTTCAATAAAATGCTCTGGAATATTTTCCAAAATATAGTTATATTCATTACTTATTAAGCATATTCAGACGCAAGATTCTTTTTAGGTGCGTTCGTAATTATATAAATAGTCGTCATTCAATCCGTCCGTCCATCTGTCTGCATATAACAGAGCAAAAACTACCCAACCAAATCGTTTGAAATTTAAAATATGCAGTTGTTGCATAATTTTGTAGAGTCATTTCAATTTTCATGAAAATCGTATGCATAATTTAATTACGGGAACGATTAAAATTATTCCGTTTCATTATGGTCAATGGGAAAAAATAGTTTGAAGTACATTTTAACGATTGTTATATTCTTTCGAAGATAATAAAATTGATATACATTCGTAAAATGTGTGACACAAAGACTATTTGTTATTAATTTACAGGGCACACAGAAGTATTCGCTTGCAAAATGGTATAGGGACAAGCATTTTTTGGGGCGCGTTTAAAATATATTAAACTGTTTTATATTTTACGAAATTGATATAAGTTGCTGATATTTACTACAAGTTACTTTATGATAGAAAGCAGAAATTATTTACAGGGATCACATATGATTTTGGCTACTATACTGGATTTGAAATACTGCGTGCTATTGCACCAAGATCAAAATATTCTAAAAACTTTATTGTAGTACGGAATCACCTCATTTGCTACGCTTGACGTTTAGTTTCCAACTTGTTTTAATTTCAGTTGTTAGCTGTAGGTGTGGACATTATTTTTATTCATTGATTTTTAAATATTCCCACTGAGGTAGAATAATACTGCACTTTAAATAAAATCCGTTAAATTTACGGTGTAAAAATTACAGTAAAATTAGATGTAATAAAAAAATTACATCTAATTTTACAGCAATTTTTACGACAAAAGCTGTTGGTAACATTACTGCCGGAAGTTTTTGCCGTAAATTTAACGAATTTTTTTCACAGTGTGAATTTTATGTATCCTTTACTTTGAATTTTAATGGTAAACATGATTTTTTTTAAACAGAAATAAGTTTTTAACTAGTAATATACGAATACATAAAGTTTAGTTCTTTAGATATTTACCTCAAGTTATGTATTAGTCCTACACTAAAAATGTATATCATTAAAAATTAAAACAATGCGTATTTGTATCATCATTAGATGTATCTTCCATTAAAATATTGTTAAGGAAATAACTCACTGAATTTTTAGAAAATAAAATAAATAACAAATAACGAGAAGACTATGGGTCTACTTACATAAATTTCAAAAGAGGTGAAAGATGAATTATGAATATTAATTTTTTTTAAATAAATTTTTATGGAAATTTTAACACTGGAAAAGTAGCGTTTTCCATGGAGTGTCATTCCATGTAAAATGAGCAAAAATACAAAAAAAGCTGATTTTGATAAAATTTGATACACACATACAATTCATATTCAAATAGAGTTTTGCAAAATATAATGATGAAAAATAAATTATTTTAGCAGTTTTGGACATTTAAAATCTTGTGATATAGAATGGCAGTCGTCCAGAGTTGCAAGTTTGGAGTTCTGTATCTTGAAAACTATTTAACAAAAATCATTTTTTTATAATGTTGTAACCTCTGAAAATATATCTTCATATTTATTGAGTAATAATAATCTGGTAATACTATGATTAATCTTAAATTGGTCGTAAATATAAAAAAATTGTAAATTTTCAGAAAATTAGAAACGTTATAAAAGTCAAAGAAATTGAAAAACATATATGAAATTAATGACTGATATAGTATTATATAGGGAAATCGAATTCTACAAGTTTGAAAATTGTCATTTAATTCCTTCTTCTTCTTCAAAAAAAAAAAAAAAAAAAAAAAAAAAGAAAGTTTAAAAGAAATTTACGAAATCATAATTTTTCCTCTAATGTATCCGAAAAAATAAATAAATAAATAAATAAATAAAGGAAAGGTTCGACATTAACAATATTGCACAGTCATAAGGATCCGCAAGTAGATAATAATATGCTAAAAAAATTCAAGATTGCTTTTTGATTTCTAACACAGCAAAAATGGGTTCAAAAAATTAATAACTGTTATATCCCATGGACTGCTTCGCTTTAAAATAGCACGCGTTTCTTAAAAATTGCAAAATTTAGTTCTGTTTTTCCATTTTTAAAGGTTTAATGGATGTATGAGATGCTACCATGACTGCATTAGTAAAACTGAAAATTACTTTTTCATATTCTCTTCTTAAATCACAAGTTTGTTTCCTTTACAGAGTCAGTCAAAAGTTACCATGCTAAAAATCAAAATTTTATCTGCTTTGATGTAATTAATATATGTAGTGCATGATTGTATATTCCTTACATTTTATTTTAATGATATTTGATAAGAAATATAAATTTCATTTACAAAGGAAGAACATTTCAAATAGATATAACATATAAGCTAAACTTTTAAAAATTGGTGTAATTAAATTAAAACTTCACGACAGAAATAACGGCAACAATTTTGGTTTTCATTATTACGGAATGAATTTTTAAAGTTACATAGCTGAAGCTTTTAAATATTGATTTTGAATTAAATCAACGCCTCCTGATTCTATATATTTTCTACAAGAAATTAAAATTTTACCAAAAGCTCTTTTGTTTATATTAACTGAAGCTAGATAGCGCTAAATCCATATTTAAAAACAAATCATAAAACTTCATTAATCGATGAACTAGGAGTCTATCTTATATCATTCCTATATCTATGACTAAAACTACTGCCGAGTCGTTGCTTTTTATAAAAATACTGCTTTGTAATAAATAAAAAAAATTCAATATTTAATTTTAATCTTTAGCGAAATCTTCAAAAATTGTGTTTTACTTTGCTAATTATAGTTGTTGTTGTGATAAATATTGCTGTTTGTTTTGCCCAATTATTGAACTATTTAAGAAATTAAATATCAAGAAAAAAAAAAAACAGCATTTGTATTTGTAGAAATCTGTTACTATTTTTAAAATATGCTTTTTTTCTAGAACAAAAACTCTTCAATAATAAAATATCCATTCTCTTTGTTTGTATGAAGTCTTGTGGAAATGAAATGCAGGTCAAAATTAAAATCACATACGGTTACGGTTACGGGGGTTATATACTAGTTAGTTTTCAAATCATTTCGGTAGTTCCGGCAATTACCTTTCCTACAAAAAAAAAAAAAAAAAAAAAAAAAAAAAAAAAAAAAAAAAAACTTTACCTTTTTTATAATATAGATATACATAATGAAGAAGCAGTAGTCTTTCGTAATTAAATTGGGGATTCAATACCTTCTCACAGAGTTATAAAAAACCCTGTGAAACGTGGTTGACTGGCTTTTCGCTTCACTAACTAACGATATTTATCCAAATATTCAAAATTATCCACTTGTTATATTATCCATGGATATATAATACTTCATATTCTGCCGCCAAATTTGACATAACATCGCGCTGAGGAGTGCCAACGCAGCGTGAATATGCCACGCGTAACCTCCAACGAACTTTACTAAAAACATAAAGATAATTTTCGAAACAAAACAAGCTTTAAACAAGCTTTAAACAATGAATTTTTCCTGCCTTTGCGGGGCAGGATAAATTCATTGTTTAAGTGTTGAAATTAAGGACTGACACCGGAATTTGAAAACAACTTTATTTGTAAATAAGAAAACCCTATATTTCACGCATTCAATAAACCGTAATTTTTTTAAACAAAATTACGGTGTCAGTGTGGTGTTTGAGAATTAAAATTAAGTGGTATATCTATGAAACCACCACCCCGCAAGGGGTTAAAAAGTATTATTTTCAGAACTCTGGTGGAATCCAAAAAGCAATTCCAGAGTTGGTAGCACGAGGTTAAATACAGGATGTTTCAAAAATAACGATCCATTTAACGATCCATTTCTGTGAAAACACTAAGCTATTGATTTCGTTCACAGATACTTGAAGAAATACTCTCCTTAGAAGAAATAATATTCTCGTTTCCTGGAAACCGGATAATAAAACCTATGAAGAAATGCGTCAGCTGGACCATCGGAAACACGGAAACAGCCACCAACAAGGGCCAATATCACGTTGTTTATGAAAGGAGCCTCCTTTCTACTGCTTCAAGAACGCTCTTGACTGTATCGTCCGATTTTGATCGTCTTCCAGGATGCTTTTCATCCATCACACTACCAGTTCCCCTGAATTTGATCACAGGTAGCCTCATATTGGCCCTTAGTTGTGGTTGTTTTCCGTATTTTTGATGTTACATTTGAAGGAACTCTTCATATGTTTTATCATCCAGCTACATGAAACGATGGCTATTCTTTCTTCAAAGGAGAGCATTATTAATTGTAAACTTTCTGACATAGTATGCCCAGTCTTTTAGGAATACCTAATTTTAATTCCACACTTGTAGACGGCACCAATAATATTTTAATAAAATTTTGATCTTACAGTGAAAGCTTAAATTAAGGAATTCTTAGTTTTTAAAAAAGCCGTTTGTAGATTCCGGCGACAGTCGGAAATTTCTCACCGTGCCGGAAAAGGCAAACACCTGTGAAAGAAATCAACAGAAAGAAATCAATCAATGTTTTCATAGAAATGGATCTTTATTTTTGGAAGAGTAGTAGGGTGCATAGAGCATTTAAATAAATTGGGCTGCCCTACTTTTCGACGGCATTTCAACAGTGGGCGTAGGTAAAACACGAAGAAAGGCAGTAAAGTGCCAATCAACACAGAAAAGGCATAATATAAGGTAACCAGAGGCCTAACTAATATTAAAATGAAAACTATGAAAAAATGGGCCACATAGCTCACGAAATTTGAGTGGCAGTTGCTTAAGGGTGTGCAAATATAATCATATCAACTTTTTTGGTAATTTTGGACCCCCCCCCCTTGTAATGATGTCGTTATCAAAGTGTAACAATTTTTTTATAATTAGATTTTATTTCTTTTTTTTTCGAGTGATATGCAAAACTGGTGGCATTTATTTTTCGCATATTTTATTGATTCAAATGAAGAGAAGTCCATATCGCTTTGTATCAAATATAACTTAAAATAAATAGTTGCTATTTAAAGGTATTTTGTTATAGTTTTTTGTTACATAGTGCATTCAACAGTAATAATGTGTAAACACACGCTTCATTTCAAATGTACTTCTCGTATGGTTCCTCGAACCGTGATTCATACACATGGGAGAAAGAACAGGAATGTCAAGCGTTGTGATATTCCATATTTTAGAATTAAAAATTTTATAATAATTTAGTGATTTTAATAATAATTTTGTATTTCCATAAAAATAAATAACCGATTAAAAAAAGATAACATACTATTTTACACCAAAAACCATGTTACAAATAAAAAGAAGAATTTTGATTGGATCAAAAATAATTATCGATATCAAAACACATACTTTCCATTCCCTCAGAGATATTTTAAGACTATATTTGTACAGCCCGTTAGTACCCGTCACCCGTAAAAGTTTTCCAGGTTTTCTGTAGATGATTCAGTCTTGAAAAAGACTTTTTGCTTCCAAGTTTATTATGTCAGAAAAATTAAAACGAATAATTTGTGGAATATAAAGATCATTCCTTCTCTGATCGTTCTACTTATCTACATGTAAAATCTATAAAAACTATTTAAAATGACCAAATAACAGTACCGCCAAATACTTTTCAATTGAAATATATATTTACTCATTAATATTAAAAGAGAAATAAAACTTTAAAATAATCAAATTATAATGGTCAAAAAGCATTACTTAGGAAAAATTACGTCGTAATTAAAACGATACATTTCAAACTATTTTCTTCTAGCGTTTAAATAGCAATTGTTTTCATTAAATGTTTCTGGGACATATTTATTTATTTATTTTAAAGTCTCTTTTCTTTTTTAATATACAATTGCAAATATATTTTTCAATTCAAATAAATTTAGAAAGATTATTATTTGCGCTTTTTAAATATCTGGCAACAGTAGAGAAAAAAAAATTCCGAACTATGAAAAAATCTCTTTAACGAAATCATTAATAATTTCTAAACAGTTTTAAAAACTAAAACACACGCTTTTACATCAGGTCGTACCAAAGCAGTATTCAAGTCAAGCGTCCCAAGACCTATGGAAGAAGAGTCCGATAGATTAAAGACGGGGGTCAAGGTCTACGCCTCCTAGCGGCAGGGGTGCACAACAAGATGATTATTAAGTAGAATGCAGTTTCTTTTGTGTGAATGGCAACGGAACTTTTTTGTTTCTATAAAATGTTACTTTAAAATATTGCGTAGAATATTTTTAGGTTTGAAATATTGTAAATAAAATTAGAATAAATAAGTGTAGTAATACTAAATAGTAACATAAAATATAATAAGATGAAATATCATGTAACTATGCGAAACAAATATCGCTGGTTTAAATATGTTCGGTTTTAATTATGTTTTTAATGTAATGAAAGATTTCTCATTAAATTTAGTAAGTAGTTAATATATAAAGGCAGAATTTTGTAGTAATGTCATATTTTATTAAATTCTTGATGAGCTAAGTTATACGAAATGGTATACACCGTTTATTTCCCTCGATAACATAATGTATATCAATGTTTAGAATATGTATAGAATTTAATGCTAAATAAAATATTCAACTTTAGCTCCTTTTTTTCATTTACCGATTGCAGACGATAAAAATCCAATGTTTTCTTGGTCGTATTGACTTTTATTATTTAACTTGCAAACATTTCATTCTTTTAATTAAAAACCTATTTCATTATATGTATATTTGGAATAACATTAATTTTAAATGCATGTATTAAATGTTGTTTTGTTAAACAAAGACATATTGTTAATTAATTTGCTTATATATTTTGCGATTCTAGACAATAATTTTCCTAAAATCGTAGATTAGACTCTCTCTTTCTCTCTCTCTCTCTTTTTCTTTTTAACAGACAAAGCTATTTCGAGAATTCATGAATTCATATTAAAAATTCAATCATAAATTTCAAGTTATTTTCTCAATCATGACAGATTAATCAAGTCTATCAGATTTATTACAAAATATTTGTAACAGATTTTTTTTGATTAAAAATATGTGTATTTAAAAAAAGTCGCATTATCATTTTAATTTTAAGATAAATGTCAATATTTTTTCGTAGCATTATATGGTACTTATTACAACTAATTAGTGTTTTTCTCAAAATTAAAATGATATTGTGACTATTTTTTTTTAAATGTACATGATTTTATCAAAACAAACTGTAACAAAAATATTTTGCAATAAATCTGGTAGACTTGATTAATTTGTCATGATTGAGTAAAAATTCAGAAAATATGCGCAAGAGATGCGGAGATAATAGACATGTGCGCATATATGACATCATACTAAAAATCTGCGCATTCATTAGCATCCCTGCCACCAGCTAGAGCAGCTATGTTAATTTATGACACGATTTACGACAGATTCCAGCATTGTCTTGGAATGCTTGATATGTATGCAGTTTTGGGTCGGACTAAAAAGTTTAAAATGTTTTCTTGGTTGCATAGTTACAGTTTTCTTATGTGTTTCAATGATTGTCATGTGTCTAGGGTGTCAGCTGACTGTTAATTTCTCAAATTGCTTTTGATCTGTTTATGCGGTGTTTTTGATCCTTTTAAGTGGCGACTTTTCAAATTGTTGAATTGTCATTAGTTCTTAATAAGTGTGCAAAGTTTCAGTTTAATCTGATGTCTTAAAGTGGGTGAAAATGACGTTCAAAGATTCCGTTACATACCGGGTGTCCCAAAAATGACTGATGGATTTTAAAATTCAATAACTTGCAAACGGTGATATAACTTTTTAAAAATTTTTTGCAGGAGGGTTATGTATAATGTCAGGAGTTTTTTTACCGTAATTTTTTATTTTAGTTCGCATCTCAAACGATAGGTGGTGCTGACGGCGATTGAAGGCCAGGTGATCAGTGCTGAGTGAATCGTCGACCTGGCCTTCAATCACCGTCAGCTCCACCCATTGTTTGATAAGCGAACTAAAATAAAAAGTTACGGTAAAAAAACTCCTGACATTATACATAGCCCTCCTGCAAAATTTTTTTAAACAGCTGTCACCGTTTGCAAGTTATTGAATTTTAAAATCCATCAGTCATTTTTGGGACACCCGGTACATACATACAGGTGAAGCTAATAAAAGCGTGTTAAAAATAAGAGTTTTCTTTTAGACATTGTTATAAAATTTTTAGAGGCAGCCACACTTCTGTTTTACCGTTTTCTAAAAGTTGATTTTCAAATGTGTGATAGATCTTACATAATCATTCAGGAAATAAGGCATGGGCTGTTGCGACAGCGGTGGATAGGGGCTTGGGAACTAAAAAATATTTCCCTCAAAGAGGAACGAATCGCAACCCAATTACAGAAGATAGCTTCTGACCGCGAAAATATCACTAAATTATCCGTAATCACGTTCCTTTGTTATTCCTTTCCACAAAATTATTATTGTGTTTTTAGAGCCTGCAGTTTCTGGTTGGAGATTGGCGAGTGTTGCTCGTTGGGGCAAACAAAATGTTATTAAAAAAATATCTCTTAAAAAGTCAGTAAATTTTATACAAGTCTCGCTAGAAAAAGGATGATATGTTAGTTTTAGTTGCAAGGAAGTTGTTGAGATTGTTAGTTGTTAAAAGAAGCAGAAAAATCTGACTATTATGCTATTACATTGTATATCTCAAGTGAAACTATTATTATTTCATATGTGCGCAACATAGATGTTTAACTCTTCACTGCACGGTGTGCCAAATATGGAACATACTGATAAAATCCTTCTATTTTCCTAAGGATCTTAATTTTACGTTATATGAGTTTTGTGTCATATCTAGAACATTTAAACAAAGAGATGTGTACCAGTTTTTCTCACTTGATTGCAATTCCTCACTAGCTATTAAATTTTAAAAATTCCAAAAAAAATTTCCTTTCTGCATCGTATACAACAGTATAATTTGCTTTAACTTTTTCGCCCCAAAATATTGAAAGTATCGCAAGATAAAATTTTAGACATTAGAGTATATCACACATTTGTAATTAAGGTTGCTTAAAACTAAAATATTTCAGTACATCAGCTTGAAATGTTGTTTTTGTGTTTGTGCCAGATATGGAACGTAGAGCATAAAGCTCATAAAACATTCTAAAGAAAAATGGCGCGCAAAGGGCTAACGCAAGATTAAATCAATGTAATATTTTTAAAATCTGATAATGATGATGAATCTTTTGGAGTTCTGATGATAACTGGGACGATTCAATATACATTCCAGCTAAAAATAGAATTGAAAATGCTATTTCTTCATATGAATCATACGTTGAATATATGATAACAACAAATGTGATCTAAGAAATGGATTCAACAGCCACAGATATGTTTTCATATTAAATATTAAAGTAATTTTAAATTTCACTAAAAGTGCTATATAAAAGTTAAAATCAACAAGTGAAATTCAGCAATATTGAAGTCAGATGTTTTTACGCTGGAGAGACATCGTTATTGTGTCGTGATTATGTGTATGTGTGTGTGTGTGTGGGGGGGGGGGATTGAATTTCTAAACTAAACAAGTTTTCAGATTATCTGTAACATACACATGTAAATATTCTTGACGACCCCCCCCCCTCTCCCCGGACACTTTCAATTTAATACTGGATCTATAAATTGAAAAGCATTAATTTAGAGAAAGATTGTTTATTCTTTCAGATGCTGCATATATCCCTGCTGGACCTACTGTTGATAGAAAAAAGTTACAAACGAAAGACAAATTTCTGAAGTGCAAATAAAATGTAGAGAAAGTAACTCCTTAAATGCTGAAATTATGATTCTGGAGACTTACTGGTTTTTTTCCCCTTTTTTAAAACCTGAACTTTTGAATATTATTTCAGAAGAGACAGGTAGATACAGCATACAAAAGGATCTTTCTCAAGTTTCCATTACGGATATTGCTGGAGTGATGTTTTAGCTAATCAAACAGTTAAGGAGACAATGTCTGTCAAAGAATTTGAAAAAAAAAAAAAATCTGACAATTTTCATATTTTAATGACTATACTAAAGAAATTCCTAAAGGCATGAAGAGCCGTGATAGACTTTTTGAATTAAAATCTCTTATAGAATGTATTAGGACAGTGGCATATTTTATGTACCAAATGATTTGGATCAAGATTCGCAGCAGAAGCTTTTAATTAAATTTTATATTTCTGACTTTGGAGAAAAAAAAATTTCTTAATTGATTTCTTTATTTTAAAAATATTTTTTTTCGAAAATTCCGGTGTGAATTCAACATTACAGAAAAACAATTGCTTTCTCCTCAGAGGGTTAAACACCTGCAATAAAGTTTTAATACATATTATACTCTTTTTGTATATGTAGTATACCAGTATTGTGAGCTTCATGCCACATTTGGTACAAAAATGTAAATATCTCATTGTGTGCTTTGGGACACATATGGCACATACAAAAAAAAAAAAAAAAAAAAAAAAAAAAAAAAAATACATGAAGTCAGATTTTTTTTATTATTTTTCCTGCATTTGTGACTACTTAAAGTAATCAAAAAATTTTTTTTTTCATAAAAAAAGGAAAAATCGTGCAGTGAAGGGTTAAACTTTAAGAATGTAAATATGTCTGTAAAAATGATTATATCATTCTCTATAGAAAATTAAAGATATGGGCAACAAATTTAGATAAAAATTTAAAAATCTTTATTTTGACAAGGACAACATGACATGATATGAAAGTAAAAAATAATATAGAAAAACATAGCTTGCATATAAAGGCAGTTCTTACTAAGAACTTATTCAGATAAACACTATGAAAAATCAAATTCATAATGAAGAATAATTGTCAAACAAAACACAATGAAACTTGCATATAATAATGTTGACCGTAATAGAACAGCTAGTTAGTGTGATATCACAATTTTCTCTAATGGCATTGTCTAAATAAGTTATCTAAAACGTAATACAGTCGGCTCTCGTTAATTCGAACTTGTCGGGACCGCAAGAAATGTTCGAATTATCCGAAGTTCGAATTATGGAAAAAATGAAATGAAAACATGCTTAATATAGTACTATTACAAAGGAATTAATGTTATTGTG
Organism: Maratus speculifer; assembly: GCA_964019185.1. Taxonomy (NCBI): domain Eukaryota; kingdom Metazoa; phylum Arthropoda; class Arachnida; order Araneae; family Salticidae; genus Maratus; species Maratus speculifer. Next base: position 191,986,025 of record OZ025290.1, on the reverse strand, counting down.
TTTTTTAAGTTTATTTCGTCCGTTATCATTGGAATATGACTAGTATTAAATTAGAATGTATAAATACATAAACTTATTAAAAGATTAGAAACAAGCACAATGGAAGAAAAATTTAAAGCGTCACTGATGGACAGACGGGGCACTAAGAAAAAGATATCAAATGCATTAGATTATATGTATACTCGTTCGGAACAATTTTCACAAAAAACAAAGGAAGAAAGTTATTCAAATGATCTGAAATCCGTGAAAAAGAAAAGAAAAATGAAAAATCGAAATTCTCGTTAGTTCGAATTAAACGGAGTCAAGAGAAAATGAGTTCGAATTAATGAAAATTTTTAACGTTATTTTGGCCTTGAAAATTTCGGGACTTCATGTTTAGTTCGAATTAAGCGAAGATTCGAATTATCCGATTTCGAATTAACGAGAGTCGACTGTATTTTCTAATTTTGTCAGCGTATACTGTCAAGTGATGTCACTTCGTGACTAAACTATGACGTTATTATAGACGATTTTCTAGTCATTTTCAATGTCAAAAGTGGAACGTATAGACTTTACAGCGAAGTGGATACAGATAATTAATTTTGCACGTGCCTTAACTACAATGCAGACGTTCAAAATTGCATTGGACACGGTACTGTCACACTTTAGTCACATTTCGGTAATGATGTTATTAAAGCACGAAACAGAAGTAACCGTTATAGATATTCTGTTTATAATCCGCAACGTCAAGATTAATTCTGGGATACACATTGTACAGTATATTATTAATAATGCACACGTATGAAAAAAAATAAGCATTTTTTAATAATATTAATTAATAATAAAAATCAAATTATTTTTAATAATTAATCATAGATATCTCTATTATTAAAAGTACCTATTATATAAATAGGGCTATTTCTCAAAATGAATTAAAAAGAACCAATTTGTACTACCTAAATGAATGAAATTAAATACAATAGTATATGTGTTTTTTTCATATTTTCTATGCATAAATACAGGTATTACAAGATAAATAGCTAAGATTTTAAGAGTGATAGTATGCATCACAACGTACATTTTTTATATAAAGAAAAAGCATGTTTACAAACAAACATTTCGATCAACTAATTTATCACAACATTTTTAATACTGCGATCATTGCAGAAATTGTCTTGGCAATGCAGACCATTCCTATCATAAACCAGTTAAAAGTAAAACAATCAAATTATCCCAAATTATTATTAATTAAAATTTATCCCACAGTAAAATCAGTAGCCCTTTCCTTATAAGAAGCCAGAAGTTGGAAATCACATATTCAGTCAAAAATACGCAGTATTTTATTGCGAACAGATATCTGATATTAGTTCTTCACTTTAACAATAATGAAGATGTTACAAAGCCTTATATAGAGTTTTGTGAACTAAAATAACATCACAGGAAGTGATGATAAATGTAATTGTATGCAAAAAACTTCGTGTTCGGGCACGTGTCCGAATGCATGTGTGCAAATCGCTACGGACAAAATACTAAATTAGTATTACAGAGGTAGCAGTCCAAATACTCTGAGGTAGAAGTCTTATATTTAGAATGTAGCTAAACAAATTATAGCGCTCTTCCAGTTCTTTGCATCATGTCATCGCATTTCTTACAAAAATAAATTCATCTGATGAAAATATCGTTAAAATACCTTCATTATTGTTGTGAACCAACATTCGAGATCTGCTTAGCGTGTGACACTCTGTATTTTTGACTAAATAAATGACTTCCAATCTTGATTTCATATGAAAAATTGGTTGTCTTGACGTGTATCACAACGCCGCTGAGTATTTTTCTACAATTGAATAAGATTGTTCTACGAGTATCGAATGACTCTGTATGTTATTACGCAAATAAAATCTACGGGAGTGTGGCTACACTGTAAAAAATTTGACTCTTTTGCTGTATCATTACTCCATCACTTTTATAGAAAACGATTACTTCGCTGCATTATGGAGCATTCTCATTGGTCAAAACAGAGAGATTCTATAAAAGCGATGGAGTGACGATGCAGCAGAAGGGTAAAAAATTTTACAGTGTACTACACTGTTAAATCTTGTCCTAGTCCGAACCAAATTTTGGTGCTCAATAGCTGCCACTGTAAGATGGTGAAATCTTGAACCAATATTAGGATCTCCTGTCAAAGCATAGTTCCAACATTTGGAACAAGGTTAAAATAAATTTCTCCAAATGTTGATACAAGATTTCACCATCTTATGGTGGCATCTACTAAGCACCAAAATTTGGTTCAGACTAGAGCAAAATTTTTCCCAGTGTATCGTTATAGACAAATTTCAATTGTATTTTAAATACAATGCAATTTCATAACAATTCATCTGAATAAGATTCGACGTTTGTTCAACAAACAGATAATAATGGGGTGACATTCGATGATATGACTTTTTTTACAACGGAAAAACAAATGACTTATATAAACTGGACATAGGCTTTTAATCCTCTGCCTTCAGCTTTCCTGTCAGCTCTTAACAAGATGAGAAATTTATTGGAAGTGGATTCCAACGCTGAACCAGGTGTGATATTGTCACCGCAGTAGCTAAAAAAAGGATTCAAAATATAAATATTTAATTGGTCATTTTCAAACAAACATAATTCAAGTAGAAATAAGGGGAATAAATTGCAAAAATGAAGTTGTTGAAAATAATGTTTCTTTGCAGAAATTTCTACTTCATAAATATTTAGTAATATGCTAGATTGAACCAGGTGTGATAATTTCACTATAGTAGCATAAAGAGTGATTCAAAATATAAATATCTATTTACTCAATTAGAAATAAACGTAATTAAAGTAAAAATCAGGTAAAAAGAATCAATTTCGCAAAAATGAAGTTGTTGAAAATAATGTTTCATTGCAGAAATTTCTATTTTATAATGAATCAAATATGATATCTTCACCATGGTAGTTAAAAAATGTGATTCGAAACATAAATATTTATTTACTTATTTTAGTAACAAACGTAATCCAAGTAAAAATTAGGAGGAAAAAAAATCATTTTCGCAAAAATGAAGTTGCTGAAAATAACATTTCATTGCAGAAATTTCTATTTCATAAATATTTAATAGTATACCAGACTGAACCATTTTCACCATAGTAGCATAAAAAGTGATTCAAAATATAAATATCTATTTAGTCATTTTAGAAACAAACGTAATTCAAGCAAAAAACAGGAAAACGTAATCTTCACCTCAAAAATGAAGATACTAATATTTCTTGTAATCATGTTTCATTGCACAAATTTCTATTTCATTATTACACCGCTCAGCAAAAGTTTAGACAATGATCGATTATGCTTCTATTTTCTGAAGTATGTACGGAATGTTTGTAATTCCTCTGTCAAATATTAGTTGTGACTTATCCTTTATTCACACACAATAAATTTTGAATTTTACCTTTTACATAAAATATAATGACAAAAAAAAAAAAAAAAAAAAAAAAAAAAAAAAAAAAAATAACATTGTGGCAAAAGTATAGACAATTTGTGTATTTACAGAAAAAATAACTACAAATTAAAATCGAGTTGCACCAGCATTGTTTGCAGTTAGTGCAAGAATGTGACTTTTCATCGAAAAAACTAAATGCTGCGTCACTTAGGGGTCTATTTCGTACCAACCATGTTCAACAGCAGCTCGAAACTCATTAAAAGAAAACTATAACAAAAATTTGCATAAAAATTACGACATATGATGTTACAAAAGTTTTCGATTGGGTCCGGATCAGAACTACACGCCGGCCAGTTGAGATCAATAGTATTTTCAGAGTTAGACGAAGTTCTTCTTTTGTATGCACCATGAATAGATGCTAAAATCCATACTTTAGATCAGCAAAAGTTTCCCAAATGACTAAAAATTAATCTCCAACGTATGTACTTAGTCTTGTGTTGCTTGGCAACCAATGATGCACGAGCACGAGCACAGATGCACGAGCATTAAAGCTAAGTGAGGACCAAATTATTTTAAATTCACCTTCTTTTTGTCGATTTAATAAAGTCCCAGGATCTTTGCTTAAGTCATTCCAATAGTATGCCCACGTGTTTGGGCCACTCAAATTCCACTTTTTTTTCGTTACTGAATATCATAGCGTACCATTTGGATCCATATGACGTATGTTTGCAAGTTAATTGAATTCTGGACAATTTATAGCGAGATTTTAAAGCTGATTGTTTTATTATTGTCATGTAAATTGATTTACCTGTTTCTTTAATCATCTACGCATCATGTCCGTCGACACAGAAATTCCTGACTTACTTTTAATGTGATTAACAATCATTATTTGTGTAAATGTCACTTTTTGGATCCTTTTGTCATCGCATTTTCTTGTCACACAAGGTCTTTCAGATTCAGTTTTTTTTTTTTTTTTTTTTTTTTTTTTTTTTTTTTGAGGAGTCATTTTTAGATTATACTTCATAGACAAACCACTTTGGAAGATTCAGTGCTGCTGAAATTTCTGCAACTGTCTTTCCTTTCCATTTCAGCTTCCCTACTTCAATTACCTCATCTAAATGAATATTTTTAGCTCGCGGCATCTTCACTAACTGATGCTATATCGAGGTATAATTAAATACTTCAGACATGTGACATCATAACTTGGAAATTTGCATTTATCCATGAACAGTTGGCTAAAAATCAAAAAAGTGTCTAAACTTTTGCAATATGCAAATTTTACTTTTTTCAGTTAAATTATATGTTATCTTACATTATAACCATTATTTTTATTGTACATTGTTTAAAATATATTTGAAAATCAGTATAGCCATTTCTAAAACTCATGTGTTCGTATTTTTTATTTAAAGGTTAAAAAACACCAGTGTCTAAACTTTTGCTGAGCACTGTACTTAATAGTATACTAGACTGTACCAGTAGTTAATTGCCTAAGTGTAAATTTTTTTTTAACATTATATCTTTTAGTATTTCTTGTAAAAATGTATGCGAAACACTTTGACATTATGCATAGCTGCCAACTTTTACTCATTTTTGCTACCACTAAAATTCTACCGAGATTTTCCATTTGTTTAATCATAACATTTCGACGATTAAATAAGATAATATTTAATATAAAATTTTACCGGTAGGAAAAATGCGTAAAAGTTGAGAGCTATGCATTATGACTGATAAGGAAAGAGAAAAATAAAATACTTACAAATCTCCCTCATCCAGGTTTGTAGTTCTTATTTCTACGCTTTCATAAACACATAATCCATTGTAAGGACTCCCGGGTTTATCCATTCTTGGTCTGAAGCTGAAGTCGTCGAAGGTTACTCGTACCCTTTTCCCATAGGGTGCCTGTAAAACGTTGTTCAAAATTTATAACTTAAGGTGCAACACTAGTCACAGAAAAAACCCAGATGATAATGTAAAGTCTATGGGAGCGTTCTTTTCAAATATCTCGCTCAATTTTTAATATTTTTGAAGGAATTTTTTTTTTTTTTTTTTTTTTTTTTTGCATATGATAGCTGAGGACGATACACAACCGGCCTAGTTTTTACTTTTCAATTTTGGTTTCAGATAAAAAAAAAAAAAAAAAAAAAAAAAAAAAAAAAAAAAAAACTTTTAAATTTTAAAACCGGTTTAAACGGGTTCTGAAATTGAAACTATCATTATATAAAAAATATATAAGCAAAATCGAAAAAGCAAAAACTAGGCCGGTTGTAGATCATCCTCAGCTATCCTATGCAAGGAAAAAAAAAAGAAAGAAAAAAATATTGAAATTTAAGCGAGATATTTGGAAAGAACGCTCCCATAGACTTTACATTACTATCCGGGTCTTTTTCAGTGACTATTGTGGGGCCTTAAAATAATAGAATACTTAGGTTTAGTCCGTATTACGTATAGGTACGTGAATTAATTAGTTACAGACAGGTTGTCTCTTGTTGTGATTGACCAACAGATACTTCCGAAAACGTTAGCTTTAGAGCCATAGTTTCAATTCCAAGAATGTTTCAAATGTTGTTCTTCATCTTTTAAAAAATGCATTTTCGTCAAAATACTTATCTTTTGAAAAAGTTTGGAACAAGTTGCAGTTAGATTACAGTTACTAAGTTACGGTTTTAAATTTTAGTTCAAAAACTTTCGCATTAAAAAGTAGGAATTCCTGTTTTATTTTATCTCTGTTATACGTCCAAAACTATAAGTTGGAATTGTAAGTTGCTGTTAGATTACAGCTACTATTAGTTGCAGATATAAATTTTAGTTACAAAAATTGTCTCCGTGTTGTAAGAAGTAAAAAAAAATAGAAATCACACTTTGTACTATGAAAACTCTACTGTAAATTCGAATTATAAATTGCACTTAGATTACAGTTGCTATTAATTAAGGTTATACATTTTATTACAAAAAAATTCTCCATGTACTAATAAAACAATAGAAATTCCCCTTTTTTGTACGATCAAAACTATAGCTATAAATTGCAGTTAGATTACAATTACTGTTAGTTACGGTTATAAATTTTTGGTTACAAAAATGCTCCCCATGCTCTAAATAATAGAAATTCCTATTTTGTGCGGCCAAAATTGTGCTTGGAACTATCAGCTGCAGTTAGACAACAGTTACTATTAATTACGGTTAAGGGAGACCCGTACCCCATTTTCGGCCAAAAATCATCAAAAGTTCAAAAAAATTTTTATCTCAGAAAACGATAAAATACATATATAAATTGCGAATATCCATGCAAAATTTCAGAATTCGGGGACACTTGAAACAGATAGAAAATGAGCTTTTTTAATTGTACTCACTATAGAGTTTAAAGGATTAGCGGCCATTTAAAACGTGTTTTCCTGAAAATGACTTTTTTCATATTTTGCCTAAGTTCAAAGTACTAAGGCTCAGTGGTAAAATGATTTAGAAACAAAGTGTTTATGTTTTTAGAATCTTAAAAAAATTTGCAACAAAAGTAAGGAGAGATATTTTTTTTAACTATTTCTGAAAATTTTACATAAATTGGTAAACATGAAAATTATAACGAATTTAAGGAAATTTACCATGCGTATTTTTATTTATTATTTTTTTAGCCGATTAAAATAGAAAATTAAAAATATCTCTCCTTAGTTCTTTTCTATATACTATAACACTATTTAAGAAATTTTAGTAATACCAAAATATTGAAAATTGAATGAGGAGTAGTAATTTTAAAAAGTGTATTTTTCGACAAAAATATATCATAAAAATCCCCATAAAAAATATACTTTTTAATAAAAAGTGAATTTTTTTGCTAATTATTCCTTACAAAAAGATTCTTAAGTAGTACACCAAAATTCATTACTTTAAAATCAATAATAAAATTTTTGGGTTTTTTCTTACGGGTCTCCCTTAAAAACTTTTATTACAGAAACTTTTTCCATGCTCTAAGAAATAAAACCGAATAAATTCTTGTTTTCTACACCCAAAACTCTAAGTTAGAACTCTAAGTTGCAGTTACTATTAGTTACGGTTATAAGTTACAGCAGGCATGTCAAACTCGTCTACCACCGCGGGCCAGATTTAGTATTGTACACAAAGCCGCGGGCCAGATTATCGAAAATAAAGAAGCAGATTAATTTGATGGCTATCGTACAAAATGAAAACTGTACATTAAAAATAAAATATTTTTTAAAAAACAAATAAGCAAACAAAATTGCATACAAAAATTTTAAAACTATTTATTGGAAAAATGTTTAAACAGAAAATGTTTAAACATATTTATTAGGTTTAAAAAAAAAAAAAAAAGTCAAACATAATTGATTAAAATATATTAGCTATGGTTATTGATCCAGCATAGGAGTAATTTCCTGTTTCTCTTCACTTATTTTTAAATACATATCGTGTCTGCGAAAGGAAAAAAACTGCAGACAAAATAATATTTCTTGCACCTATATTTTCAAGAATTATAAAATTAAAGGGCAAAATTAACGCTAACCACCGGCCACGGGGCCGCTAAATGAGAAAAGTGGCTATTAAAAAAATATTTGCTACTGATGCATACTGTCTACCAATGAAAATTTGTTAATTTAATGAAAATTTTCAGTTATAGCAACCAGTGTTGCCAGATTTTAAAATTCAGATTTTTAAAAATTCAGATTCTTGATTAGCACCACTTTTTTGTAATAGTAAAATGCGTCTTATTTTGTGACGGATTAATAAAGTCTAAAACAAAGGGGATTTTACCATTTCAAAAAAGTAGCACCAATCAAGAAATTTTAAAAAAAGTAGCCCACTGGCAACACCGGTAGTAACACATATTGAAATTATGGATTTCATGCGATTACTGGAATTTCTGGTTACATCATTAAAATTTATAGAAATGCCCCCGAATATTTTTAAATTTATTTAGCTATTCTGGACATGCTTTATTTTACCTTGAACGATTTCGAGTTGTGTGCTATTGCATCCAATAATTTTTTTTCAAAGATTACTTTTAATATGCTCCAAAATTGTTTTTAAGAATTACTTTTAATATGCTTTACAAACACACTTTTTTTTTTTTTTTTTTTTTTTTTTTTTTTAACAAGGTTTCATTTTAAAATCTATTTATTTTTGAAATTATTTCTAGATATTTGTGGGGTTTTCGAAATATTTGTGAGTAAATTCTTAGCAAACTTCAGCGAAGTTTCTACATATCAAGCACAATTTTTCAGTCTTTGTTTGATTATAGAAAATTATTTCAAATTCAATTTTATAAATCTGTGATGCTTATCATCATCAAGAAAGGATAATTTACAATGATACGTTTACTAACCTTTAAAAATAAAATTAATTAATGAGCTTATGTCCAAAATGCTCACTTTCGATTATGCTTGCAGCCAAATTATAAAAACAAGGTAATAATTTATTATTATTATTACTATTATTATTTTACAAGACGTGTCACTTTCCCTTTCAAAGCTATTTATTTCTCTTGATTTTTTAGAAACTTTTAATTAGAAATTAGCTTTGTATTTTAATTGATTTTCAATACATTTTCAATACCTAACAAATACCACGCGTTACTTTGTAATGGCATAGTGAATCAAAGAGAACAGTAAAATAATGTATTCGTTTCAACATAAAACACATAATTAACTATTAGAAAAAATAATAAAACTTTTCTAAATTTTTAGATTAAGATATGCTCTTCTTAACTTTCTTAATGATAACTTTTGCATACCCTATCTCCAGGAAACGAAATTTTAAAATAAATTAGATTTGATCATATTTAAGACAGTATGTTTGCATCTTTTATGCCAGAGTGTTGTTGAATTGGTGTTGTTTACATCTCCAATGCAAAATGCCAGTGCTGTAAAAAGATTTCATCCAAAATAACAACCAATAATTTAAAAATTTAAACTTCTCTTTATTTAATTGCAGATCATTAATTTTAATATACAGTGGCGGTCAAAAGTTTCCGGCCAGCAAACAATTTTCAATTTATTTGTAAGTATACCCATATGAAGAGAAATCTCAAAGTGATATTTATACCTTTTATTGACATAATAGTCAGGAACTTACTTATAGAAGAACGTGTAAATATCAATAAATTTAATTGAAAAAATTAAGTATAATTAAGTAAAATTAAGTATCTCAAAAGTTTCCGGCCACCTTCACAAGTTTTTTAAAAAGTGGTATTGTAATAGAAAATTACAGTGATAAACGACATTTGCAATTAGTATTTTATCGTATTACTATTTTATTAGCTTTAATAATAAGTACTACGGCGCAGCAACGAGACATTCATACAATCAACGGTTAAAGATCGTCTATGGTACGTTTTTTCCACATTTCTTGCAATTTTGGAGAAATTTCGGTTGAGTTGGAATATTTATAGTTCCGCAGACTTTTGCCAAGTTGTTTCCTAAGATTTTCTATTGGATTCATGTTGGGCGTTTGGGCTGACCATTTCAAAAACGAAATTTTTTGTGTGAAAACCATTGCTTATCGAGGCTTGCATACATTATTTATGGCGTTATCATGTTAAGAAAAATAGTTGCGACCAAATTTTTTTTCTCTAATAAGGCAGAAAATGGTCTTGCTAGATATCCTTATACATTGTATCATTCACTTGGCTGTGGATTTCAAATATCGGACCGACACTTTTTGAAGAAAATACTCCCCACGGCATAACGTGCCCACCGCCATGCTTCATTGTAGGAATAACATAGGTTGAATGATATCTTTTGTTGTTAGGTCATCGGACTTTGTGTCTGCCATCTCTGCTAAAATTGTTTTGAATTCCATTAATGGAAAAATAGAACTTTTGTCCACTTTATTGACCAGACTTTGTGTTCCTTGGAAAATGCCAGTAGGGTACGTCGGTATTTTTTTTACCTCTGAAAATTTTTTAACACCGACTCTTCCATAAAGTTCTGTATCACGTCAGCATCATAACACTGTAGACAAACTTATTCCAGCAATATTTTCATTCCGTAAATCGCAGTATATTGCAACGGAATTTTCATGCGGATTATAAATGGGTTTTCTCCTGATAATTCTGTCCACAGGAATAGTAATTTTCCGGGGTTTCCCGGACCTCTGAAAGTCCTGAAAGCCATGGCCATCTTAATATAATTTTTAGATATCGTGTACAGGCGATTTTACCGATCGATAACTTAGCCGCAATATTTCAGGAAGATCGGCCTTTTAGCGACAAACTAATCACTCATTTATGAACAATAATTGTTGAACTTTTCAAATTTGAACTCAAACTATGCTATACACGTTGATTTATTCATAAACACAACGAAAAAATACTTCACGGATAGAAAAAAAACTAAAGAATGATAAGTGGCCGGAAACTTTTGAGATCATGCGTTTTCTTTTATACTTAATTTTGTCAATTAAATTTATTGATATTTACACGTTCTTCTATAAGTAAGTTCCTAACTAATATGTCAGTAAAATGTAAATGTATCGCTTTGAGATTCCTCTTCATATGGATATATTTACAAATTAACTGAAAATTTTTTGCTGGCCGGAAACTTTTGACCGCCACTGTATGTCAATATATGTTATTAAATGTAATAAAGATTAATATTCTGAAATAATGGTAGAATATTTTGAATAAAATCATTCTCCAATTTTGCAACGCTGCAATATTTGCAATGCAAGTGTATTTTCTGCATCAACTAAGAACTGAATCAAACATACGAAAATGTCAAAGGCTTGGCTGGCCACTGAGAAGTTCCTGGAGGGCCAATTGTGGCCCGCGGGCCACGTGTTTGACATGCCTGAGTTACAGCTATAAAAAATTTCTTTATATTCTAAGTATAATAGTGAATAGTGGCATTTTGTTCTACCAAAACTCATATTCGCTGTAAAAAAAAATAAAAAAGCAATACCATTGCGATTATATTTTTAATAATCTGTAGGATTTAGTTATTAATCAACAATAACAAAGGACACCACCTATATATAAAAAAAGTAGTTTTCTAAGTGTTTTTTTTTATATTTTAGTATCTTTAAAAGAAATGAAATTATTACATAAATGTTGTATATATTTTTGTAGGAGTTATTAAACTTATGTTTTTACATTATGCTAAACATGTTAACAAGTTGTTTTTGCTCCGTACTTACCGTTAAAATCCAGGTGCAACTTTCGTTCGGAGACCGGCTAGGATAACCCGGTGTTTTAATCTCACCTTCTTTTGATATATCACCTCCACATATGAGATCTCCTGTTTTGAATACAAAGATAAAACGGTTATAATATTATGTTAAGAAATGTAATCGGCATTAAAACGTAGGGGAGAGGGGGGGGGCACGTATGAACTGGAGGCACCTTTGAACACTCTAAATATTTTCCTTCAATTTTTTTTTTTTTTTTTTTTTTTTTTTAATGTAATTAACAGCACATCACTACTGCTTCAATGCAATAAGTAAACAAAACTGCACCATTTTATATGCACAATACTGTCTAAACAAGATATGTATTTTTCTTCTTCTTGAATCTAAACTTAAAAAAATCAAGTTGTAAGCTTTTTGTTAACAATTTTGTATGCCTAAATGTTTAATTCCTATAACTCAGTACTTGGTTCTGACCTCCAAACTGGTAGACGGTAGGTGCTGGGTTCGAACCCAATCGCGACCGTTGGCCTAATCGTTCGGAGTTTTCCGTGGTTTTCTTCGAACCTCGTGTAAATACTAGTTAGGTTCCCTTAGAAAGACCCCGACGGAGGGCATCACGCCCCATAGGGCCTATATCCCATAGCGTAGATAATTGGCCGACATAAAAACAAACAAACAAACAAACCTAACTCAGTACTTAATAAAAGATGTTAGCTTTAGTTTATAAGCTTTGTTTTATGAAAATTCTTAAGCCGAATTGAGTGAATAGTTGTGATGCTAAACTTCATGTGATGGGGCACCGGCGCCATTGGATAGAAAAGTTGGAGCACCATTGAACATTTAAAACTTTGAAGTAAAGAGTTATGCATTTATCTAAATATTATTATTTTTGGATTAAAAAAAATAAAATAAGGGGTTAATTGAGAATACCAAAGGACATGGACTTGTATTGTTAACAACCCCCTCCCCCTCACTGCACACATAAAGTGCAACCTCTGAATGCATCAGTGATGGGAATTTTCAAATCTAAATAAATGCACTGATGAATCTGACTTGGAAGATTTAATACTGATACTGGAGATCAAGAAGAAAAGATTCTTGTTCTAGATGATTTACATGTGAATGATTTTATTTTAGTTCAGTTTCATACTAAAAGAACTAACTCTTCATTACATTGATCGTATTGAATTGCAATTGCAGGATATAATAGAATTTAACGTCATGTTTCTTCGTAAAAGAGTGAATGGAATTTTTGACGTCAACTTTGATAAATATAAATTACTTTAGTAAAATGTAGTTGTATAATTTTATTCACATTTTTTTATATTTATGAAAGATATGACGTTTCTCATAAAGACTCTTAATATTTTCATATTTTGTACATTTGTTCAAAGGTGACCCTTATTTGTTCAAAGGTACCCCTACACGAGTAAGGTTTGAACAGAAATCTTATCTATTTTCAAAATTATGTAATTAGTTTTGAAATACGAGACTGACAATTTTTAATTCTGATCTCAAAATTTTGTATCAATGGTTGGTCAATATTACCCCCTTCCTTAAAAAACCTCCTTATTTTAAGTGAATTTAAAAATAATTATTTTTCTATAATAATTTAAATTACAAAAACATTGTGTCAAAGTTTGATCCTTAGAGTTACTTGGTGATCCAATAATCTCTCTTGATATAGATACCTGTGCAATTTCTAAATATTAACCTCCTCAGTCCTGATGTCGCCTGAAGGAGACACTAAATTCCAACCTTTAAATTAATTTAAATGCTTCTAAAATAACTAAGATTATTTCTAGACCTTTTTATCAAATGCGTAGATATCATAAGAATCGATATATAGACTTATACAACTTTGAAAATGTAGTATAACAATTTTAAAACAGTTTTGTGGTGACTCGTAATATTTATCTCAGGACTGAGGAGGTTAAGTGATCTTATATATCTACTTTCAAAAATGCTCTATGATGTCCATCTCTCCCCTATTAGAAATAGCGTTTTTTTAATTTAAGAAATATTATGTGAATTAATAAAAAAGAAAAAAATACAAGTATGAATCAAATATGAGCCAGAATTTCTACTGGGAGACCTGAAGGTGATTGCGAGAGCGGTCAAACCTCTGCGCATGGATGCTAGAGAGAGAAGCGACGGAAAATTGAGACGATTTTGTTCAATTAGAAACCCGTATGATAATCTAAGGATAACTCTTCAAATAATCCCCCCCCCCAAAAAAAAAATATATAGTTACTATTTTTGGGCGAGAGTGACTCCGAAAATGTGATGGGCCTTGGCTCTCTACACCCTTAATCGGTCTCTGAGTTCATCCCAATGTTGTACAACGCATTATCGTTAAATTTCTCACAAATAAAGTGGTAAGACCGGTTGAAATCTTACAAAGACTTCAAACACAGTTTGGGGATACATGCCTGCAGAAAATCCAAGAGTATGACTGGCACAGAAAGCTTGTGGAAGGCCGAGCAGAAAAGTTGAAAACGTACTCCACTCCCTTTGCGTTCGAGCAAGTTTGACTGAGGAAAACATTGGTACTGTTCACGACATTCTCGAAGATGCTGTCTACTACTGCCAGCTGTTGAACGAAACAAAACGAGCATATCGTAGGTAAAGACATGCATTAAGGATTGGCGAAGTGATTATGTTTCATGGTGATGCCCGTCCCTGTACAGCCAACCTGACTCGCGAAAGGTTGGAGCAAATGCATTTGAGAACACTGCAACATTTCCTCCTATATTCTTGACTTATTTCTCTGTGATTATAACATGTTTGGGGTTTTGAAAGAATCATTAAGAAGTGATCGGTTCGGCGATGGCGCTGCTGCGCACAAGCCTTAGTGCGCAGTTGGCTAGAGACACTCTGCTCTTCTTTCCAGAATGACGGCTTCAAAAAACTTCCAATCCGCTGGGAGAATTGTATTTTGAAATCAGGAGATTATGTAGAAAAATAATATGAAACTTCCTACTTTATAACTTGTATAACAAGATAAAAAAAGAAAATTCTGGTTTGTATTTGATTCACTTTATAAGCAAACTAAAAAATTAAGAACACAAGCATAGTTACCATAATAGTCACCACTGCGAATTTCACACTTTTTGCCTTTTGTATTAGGAGGGCAGACGCAGGAGCAAGACTTTGATCCTGGTTTATGTGGAGACAAATATCCTTCATTTAAGCAATGCACTCGATCTTTGTTTGGGCAATCCTCTAAATAATTATAAGGAAAAATAAAGTCAAAGGTGAATGTCTAAGAACTGTCTAAGAAAATCTGATTGGACTGTTGGCGGTTTTAACTAGAGTGGCTTTAACTACAGAAATTATTCAATAGAACTTAATACAGGTTTACTTTCTAAACAAATCAAGAAAAGGAAACTACATAAAAAGTTAAATTTTAGATGTGTCTGTCAAGATTACTTTTCCCGCTGAGGACATCAAGTTGAAATTAATATCAAATAATAAGTTCCATATGATTATAATTTGTGAAAATTGTGAGATTCCAATTTAATGTAGCAAAATAGACCGGAAGATAGCAGTATACACAATCATCTCATTGAGTTCTCAGCTGAAATTTCGGAATTAGTTAAAACAAGATTTACATATTAAAACACAAAAAATCATATATTGGTGGAAAACACCTGAAAGCCCGATTTTAGCGTTTGACTCATTAATTTACCATTCTGTTTTCTTGCACCCAAAGATCTGAAAACATGGAGGACCGTGAGCAGGAAAACAGAATCGTAAACCTACGAGTCAACCGCTAAAATCGGGTTTTAAGGTGTTTTTCACCAGAGCATGACTTGCCTGACCGATTCCGATTTCATGTGAAGATCCAGTTTTATTTAATCCTGAAATTTCAGCTGTGAACTTGATGAGGTGATTGTCTGTGCTGCCGCCTTTCGGTCTAAAATGTTCTGGATTTTAAACAGCGAATCTGAATTTTTACTAACATTACTAACAAGGCATAGAATGAACAGAGTGAAAAATTATCCAGACAAGGGTTGGAACATTCGCTCGTTCAACTCACACAGCTACCCTAGCCTAGCACTTCTCATACTTATATATCTAAGGCTGCAGTTGCAGCACAAGATGGAATAACTTCATGAACCACAAACATGCGTCTAAACTAACCCAGACCTGATAATTATATATGAGGAGCCCAGAAGCCACGGGGTATAAGTGACAAAATTGAAAAAAAATGAGTTAAGTGCACAGGCTATCTGGAAATATGTCTATTTATTTGTAGGTAAAGAGTTAAGAGGGATTTTTTCATTATGTACTGAGTTATAGGGGTCAGTCACTTAACCTCTTTCCCAAAACTGTGAAACGATTGGAGGCCAAGGGGTATAAGTGCAGTTGTGACCGTTAACGTCTATATAGCAGAAGCACGACCAACGACATACATACAGAGCCATTTGCTTTTTTTATGCATTAAATATATGCATTTTAACTGTTATCAAGTAAGAAAAATCATGCGTTAAACATGGATTATGAAACGCTTTCGAACACTTCCTGAAATCTTTAAAAATTTTTGCTATTGAGGGTAATAAAGTGTTACAGTCCATTGCCAAATATGTATTCTGATACTTTTTAACAGCCCTATGTTTTATTTGTCGGTTGATATATACTGTATAATGGGAAAAATTAGTTTAGCAAGAAAACGCATAACAGTTTGAAATTTCTCTTTCAGCAGTTTATATTAATAGACGGAAGCACACTTGTATACTTTTGTTTATCCTGTAGTTTATCTTGAACCTTTATTATACGCCAGTATTTAGCTGAAATTTATTTCAAATTAAACACGCTTAAGACTACTGAAATCACATTTCCAGAAATTATCATTCATCGATGACCATGTATAAAAATTTGTGCGCGATCCTGTATATCATTTTACCTATATTTTACAAGCATTTCTTAGTAAACTGAATGCAGTTCAGCATAGAAATACAAGACTTATTTAAAAGAAATCTTTAAGTAAAGTACGCTCATAGTCTATAACCTTTACGAATATTTTTGTGTAGCCCTGTATATGAACTATAGCATTTATACATATCATGTAACGTGTTTACATTTAGTGAAACTTAAAAGCGCAAATCATAAATAAAATAGCATTTTGTTCATCCATCAATCATCATCGATAATTATACAGTAATTCGGATAGAAATTCGGTCCTATTTGAAATCTTTTTTTGTGTCCCTGTAAATACTGTGTACTTTGTATTATGTGCGAAATAATTTATATTAAGCCTCAGCGATATACATTAATTTTATTATACATGAAAATTGTAATATAATTAAAACAAGTCGCAAACAATTCCCTCTTTATTATTAGGTAATGTAAATCTTTGTATGGTCCTGTAAATAATTAATAACTATTCTTTTCAGCTCAGATTTTATAGAATGTATATTTTAGTGCAATTCATAAATACATATAAATTTTAACATGTGACAAGGTGTAACATATTTACGATTTTTCCCATAACCCGTAATGTAACGGAAAATTTTTGATTGTCCCTGTAAATAAACTAATCATGTTAGAAATATGTGCAATAAGTTGCACAGAGTCATTGCAAGAGTCATTTGCAATAAGTTCGTGTTGAAGTAAACATGAATAATTCCCAAAAATTTCAGGGCAATCCGAATATATTTACGAGAGTTAGGACAGACGGACGGACAAACCAAAATCATATTCACTTTTCAACTTTGTTGGTAAGTGTTAAAAAATATGAAATTCCAATGTTTCTAAACTTATAATAAAAATTAAAACTTATATTAGAACAAAAGTTTTTCATTTCATTCATTATATCAACATTGTTCATAAATTTTTCGTAAATTCATTTTTTTATTTCATATTTTTTCCTTTTTTAGAATTTATATTAAAACAAAATTTTGTCCTTTGATTTATTTGTATCAACATTAATCTTAATTTTTTCATAAATACAATTTTTTATTTAAAAATTTTTCATTTCTTGTGTTCATTCGGCACCTGTCCCCTTTAGTTTTCAAGCAGTTTTCATTACTCTTTGGAAGCCAAGGGGTATAAGTGCCGAATGATGATAAACA
Organism: Maratus speculifer; assembly: GCA_964019185.1. NCBI lineage: Eukaryota > Metazoa > Arthropoda > Arachnida > Araneae > Salticidae > Maratus > Maratus speculifer. Next base: position 191,968,405 of record OZ025290.1, on the reverse strand, counting down.
TTGCTTAGTTATAAATTAAAAAAATATCCTATTCGACCTTTTTTTTAAACAGTTATTGAAACAAGAGTTCAAGGATCATTAAGAAATAAGCAAAATTTTCATATCTCAATTCATTCAATTACTGTCGATGTGTAACTTTGAACTCAATTTACTCGAAATTTAAATTTTGTCACTTGTACCTCTTGGCTTCTGGGCTCTTCATATATATTGCAGTTTTTAAATGATGAATTATTATGCCCGAGAAATAGTAAATCTGAATTTTTAATTCTTGAATTTTAATTCAATTTTAAATTCGTGAATTAAAAATTCAGATTTACTATTTCTTGGGCGTAATTTATCATTTAAAAATTGCAATATATGTGTTCAAAAATATATTTTTGGAAACTCAAATATGGAAAAATCGTGTGATGAATCGATATAGATTTATAAGTTAACGATTTTAGGATTTTTTGCATATTTAAATAGATTACATTCTAACATTTGAAGTCAATATAATTCATTAATTTCTGAAAAGGTGTTAAATAGAAAAGAAAAAAACAGATACAAACTGTCTACAGGTTTCAACTTCACAAAACTCTTCTTATTGGTGTTACGGTAAAAAATTTAGTAATAGAAAAAAAGAAACAATAGCTGATTTAAGGTATTATAGAAAAAACACAGTCATTGCAGAATTATATGAAGAAGAAAACACCCAAATAAATTTCAATGAAAGCAAAATTTAACATGCAATGATATAGCATGATTTAACTTACCAAAATTATGGATTGTGTTATCTACCGCTACGAGTATGGATAGAAACATCCAAGTAAAAATAAAATAAACTAATGTGGGTAATTTAAGAAAGAAACTGAAAAACATGAATGATGTCCATTAAAACCATTGAATATATATCCTGCATTTGCAGAATATTCGCGCATGTCTTAAAAAAGCTTCGGTGAAACCGAAACATGTTGACAGTTTGTACATAAATTTATTCTATTGCTATTTTATTTAATCCTTTTATTAATAAACAGAGCATATTCATATTTGAAATAAAATTTAATGAAAAATTATGAAATTGAATAAATCTATAGATTTCTTGGGGATTTTTCTGCAGAAAATATATTACGCCTTGTATTCAAGAATTTTTGAAATTTTCAATTAATTAAAAGGGGCACAGCTATTAGAGCGAACAAGCGTTCGAGCCGGGAATCGAATCCTGTTCATCGGTGAAGCGCACCGACAATCTACCAACTAAACCACCTGAAAAGATACCCATCTGGGTACTTCTCACTATTATAAGGCTACAACTGCAGCACAAGATGAGGCATTTTTAAGTAAGCCACCGACTCTGGGGCGAGCAAGAAACTACAGAGAATTCAGCATCGTTGAAATTAAATAAATCTATGGAATTTTTGGAATTTTTTCTGTAGAAAATTTCTCGTTTTATATCCAACAGTATTTCAAAATTTTAATACAGCTTCAATAAGTTTATTCAACAGGATGAACAAATTGTCCAAGCCGGGAATCGAACCTGGGTCTTCGGTTCGATTAAAAAATATGAATAAATAAATAAATAAGATTGAAAAATTGAAATAATATGAAATTGTTAAAATATTGCTTTTTTTCTATTATCAAACTTTTAATTGAACGAAATTGTATAATTTATTTAAATTTATAGTAATTTATTGATTCTTACCGTCACATGAATACATTAGATTGGCTATTTTAGCATCTCTAAATGTAATGCCCATGCTCCTTCCTATAAGAGTTTGTAATCGTGGATCCAAACTGACCATTGTGTTCTTCTCAAAAATCTTGCTGCTGAAAGACTGCAAAGTTTAAGGACAATATTATTTTGTGAAGTTGAACAATTTTTAATGAATACACAAGTTAAAAACTACAAACAACGTTTTAACGCTGACAAAAAACAAACACATGCAAAAAAAGAAAAAAAAAAATTAAGACGCCTTGACTCCCTTTTGGTGTAAAAAAAAAAAAAAAAAAAGAAAAAAAAGGTGAGATGGGTTTAAAGAAACCCCTTCGGCTACATCCCCGAGTACCGGCTAATGAATGATTGAAAATGTGACAACAAAGAATATCTTAAAGAAATGATATAACCGACCGGGAATAACTTTAAAAAAAGGAGTTATTACATAGGATCTCTCAACAGTAGCGAAAGAAAAAGGGGTGCTGGGCATATCGTTAACTAAATTAGAAGTAAGTTCACGATATGCCAAGCACCCCTTTCCTTTCGCTACTGTGGAGAGATCCTGCGTAATAGCTCCTTCTTTTAAGTTATTTCCGGTCAGTTACACCATTCCTTTAAGGTGTTTAAACTCCTACACATTTGTCTTACACGTTGTCACATTTTCAATAATTCATTAACCTGTACTCCGGGATATAGCCGATGATTTACCCATTTCATTTTTTTTTGTTTTCTTTTCTCCCCCCCCTTTTCCCCCCCACTGATGAAGGTTATTGAAGCATCCTTGAAACGGTGTATGTGATTTTTTTGGAGTTTGTTTTTTACGAGAATTGTGCGTTAAACCATTGTTTGTAGTTTTTAACTAGTGCGTTGAAATTCGCACAAAACGTTACATTTTTGTTTATGATTTTTAAGGGTGTATTCGAAAAAACGCTTTTCAACCTTCAACAGCTCGAAATTTTCCGATACAATTTCAGACACATTTTTAAAAGTAAAAACATGAAACTTGCTGAGGAGATTTTTGAAGAGACGTACAAGGTGCCGTGTGAAGTATTTTTACGCTCAATTCATTAGAATTTGATTTATAAACAATTACCTCCTCAGTATGACCCTTTTTTCTGTTCCCAAATCTCTCGCTTCGGAAAAATCTGTTCAAAATGCCGTTTTTGATTGCTTTTTTTGCAATATTTTCTGTATTTATCAAAGAATTGACAATCGCGGCACCTTGTGTACTTTCTAAATAAGGCACTTAGTCAGTTTGATGCATGTGAGAGCAAAAATGAATTTAAAAATAAATCGGAAAATTAGCAGTTTGAATCGAAATGCACCCTTAATGAAAATGAGATTCGACTGATACTTACCATTGGGCTGTAGTGCATCACTGAAGTGACATCATAGGGTACTCCACGCGGGTCGTCATTTCCGGGTCGAAATTGAGAAGCCATTCCTTTTTGGATGTTGTGCCAAAGGATTTTGATGACAGAACTTCGGTCCTTACGTGAGTGTTCGTGAAAGAACCCTAGAGAGTGGCCTATTTCATGCATTGCTATCTGCAACTGATATTATGGATATCGAAATTTATTTATTTTTTAAATCAAATATGCAGTAAAATAATACAACATAAAGTCATATTAAATCTATAGTATAATTTACAATGGTTAACTAACTGAGCAATGCGCAAAGCGATTTTAATAATAAAGGATTTTTTACACAAGCATCATTATTATGAATAGTGTTATAGTACACTCCAAAAAACTTCTGCGAGTATGGCATAACTTTTAAAAATCTATACTTACATGCATACAACCTGGACCAAGGTTAACATCTTGTCCCTCCATATGCTGTTTTCGTCCAACAAATGTGAAACAACTGAAATACGATGATAAAAAGCTGTAATAATTAGTACCTTATATTTCGGCATATAAATTGCGACTAAACTTTCAGATATCATTTTACTACTTTTAAACATTTTTTTCGCATAAAACGCATCTCTTTGCATAGCAATTTTAAAGAAAAGCTTTAACAAAAATAAAATAAAATATTGTAACTAATACAACTACTATTCATGTAATTTCATAGATAAAATTATCTTTTGTCTATAAAAAGCATATAAATCACTGGCTAACTTTATTTTTTTAAATTTTTTTAAATGTTAATTTTAATAATTGGCGTATGTCACCTGTAAATTTTGGTGAATATTTTTGCACCAAAATTGAATGTTGTATGTCAGAATGTAGGTTGTTCCAAAAGTAATGGTTTTGAGTCAATGGTGACAGTTTCTGATCCTACACTTAAAAAAAAAAATCTTTTCAAGATTATTAAACTTTTGCTAGAAAATTGGGATTCTTAGAACTTTTCATTTAACGGCAGCAGCAAAAATTCCTGTAACAGAATCGATTGCATGAATCTTTGGTGTTACCGTTACATGAAAAGTTCTAGGAATCCCAGTTTCTTAGAAAAAGTTTAGTAACTTTACATATTATTTTTATAGTGTACACAGTTTTATGCCAGTGCGGTTATTACCTCAGTTTTATATTAACAACGTATCTTCTAAAAAGTCTTTAAAAACTTTATAATTTTACGTATTCTATGGAATATTAGAAAATTCCAAACCGATTTCACAATTAATGTTGGCAAATTGATGGTAATAGTCCCTATTTCAACTTAAGCATTTTTTGTTGGTGCCACTACCACCAAAGAGGGGTAGACCGTCTGACAAGAAGCGTGGAATTTGGCATGAATGTTCATTTTAAGATGCAAATGAAGATGGTTCCTAGAAGATGGTTCCTAGAAAATTTAAAACTTCAAATGACTACTGAAATAAGATTATGAAATGAGCTTAAAAGTTTCAAAATACTCTCGATATTATAATTTTTTTAGAATTATCTTTAGTTCTTTTTTTTAATTTAAGTTTCATTTTTGCCTAATATAGTGTAATATTGATGTGCACTCAAACTGTGTCTTAAATAGTAATTTTTGAATTACTTTTAAAATTATATTTTTAATAATAAAAATTAGACATATAAATATCATTTAACATATTTCAACTACACTACGCAAACAATGTCATGGGGTTTGCTAGTTAAATAATACAATTATCATGTTTGGTTAAAATATTTCTTATTAACTTGTTAGGTTTTTTAAATGATAAAATCAGAGGAAATACATACCCAGGGCTGTCTGTCCGGAACCGTAGAAACTGCTTTTGGCTTGTTCGCGGCACAAAAGTAATGCAGGTGACCTTTTCCCAATTATCCATTGCCTCACGTATTATTTCTTGGCTGCTTCGGTTTACAGCTGAAATTGTTTTACAAATGGCAAATGCATTAATAGAAAATTTGTTTTAAAATACAGTGGAACTTCCGTTTAACAAAGTCCTTATTTAACGAAATTGGAATCACTGGTGAATCTTAATTTTGGATACCATTACCATGTAAACTAATCGCCATATTATAAAAAAATATTCTATATAACGAAGTTTATTCCAATTTTGTGCATATACAAAATTCAAACGGAGAAGTTGCTGTTGCAATGAATGTAGGAATTTATTTCCGCGGATTTTATTAGCTAAAGATTCAACAGCACCGAAACCTAAGTTATCGAGCACAAAAAAAAAAAAAAAAAAAACAAAAAAAAAAAAAAAAAAAAAAAGAAAGAAAGAAAGAAAAAACTTTTGTATATGAATGAGTAGTAATAAAGGAATCTAATGATCCATGTTTGCGGAAGTGAAGTGGTGAATAAGCCAAAAATTAATACCACTAGTAGTTCACTCGTAGGTTTATCATTGTATTTGCCGTACAATCACAGGTATGAAATTATTGTACAGGAAACACAATGGTGGTTTTACGAATAATCAACTGGTGGTATTAATTTTTGGGTTATGCACCACTTCACTTCTGGCAGACATGACTCTTGAACTATATGAAAATGAAATTGTTTATTTATTTAGTCAATCATTTCCATTCTTCTTGATTCTAAACAAAACATTTTTTTAACACTAAGTTAAAATCTTGCTACCGCCACTCTCTTACACAGTTTCTGATGCTGACAGCGGAGTGGTCGAGATGGCTTATAAGAAAGGGATTCCAGTTTCACGAAAATGTTACAGATTCGGATTGGAAATGTTACAGTGTTCGGATACGCAATAATTTTAATGCACAGTGTAATTTTTTTAATATAAAATACCTGTACAAAGTTAAATTACAGAATTTTTTTAAGTTAAAATCTGCAATTTTGATAAAAAAGAGAAAATGTACTCTATGCTGCAGTTTTTGTTTACTTCTCTTTATTATACGTTCCTTTTGGGCATTATTCAAACTTTTTGTTTCTTTCTTATGACTAAATTGCATTTAAAAAAAATGCGCGAATTAAAATACTTTTTTAATAATTCTATTTATTGCGTATTTTATTCTACAATTTTCATGACTTCCATGAATTTCCTATTTAACGAATTTTCTTGATAATGAAGTGTTTACGTGTAACGATTGGACTTCGTTAAATGACAAGACTAACTCGAGCTTCTACTGTACTGATTCGGGCACAAAAAGATGACATAGCAAGGTCCGAGTTCAGTCAAAGCCATTTTCGAGTTAAACCAAACTCGGTATTGATAATTCCGCTATAACTAGAAAATGGCTTTAACGATTTTAAAGAAAAGAACGTTCTATGCTTATGGGCGAATGGGCCACGTGAAACGGACAAAATGTCCCGCTCGTGACGCTTACATATATACCTATATCTATTAATTTAAAAGGTGTTATAATGTAAACTAGGCATTAAAATTGACAAAAAAATATATTTTCATGGTAGCAAAGTTATTTTAATTTGAAGATACAATAGTATTGTTAAAATAGCAATAATGTGTAGAAAAGCTGCTCCATATGTGATGTGGAATGGCCTTTTCAATAGGTTTAAAATTCTCAACATTTTAAACTCTAAACATTAATAAGCTGTCCGTTTTGAAAAATAAAAAATAATAAAAGTAACAGATAATAAAAAATTTCACATTTTAAATTCTACATCTAAGTAATTCGACCGTTTCAGCGCAATACCATGAAAAACTGACAGATGTCTGGTACACTTACATAAATATCTATATCTATTGACTTATAAGTTTCTAAAACATAAACTACACATTAAAAATAACAAAAAACGCTAGATTTTCATATTAACATGGTTGTTTTAATTTGAGTAATAATAACACTGTTAAAACATAAAAAATATATAGAAAAGCTGTCCCACACGTGACTTGAAATGACTTTAATTCGAATATAGGTATTTCGAGCACAAGGGAATTATCATTTTTCAGAAAATTCGTTTTGAAGAGTAAAATACAATTTTAGCATTGAAAATGCTGCAATATGCATTGAAAACAATTTCGACGATTTCATGAAATAGGACTTATTCGAGTTAGAGAATACCGTCTAACTAGGTCTCAACATCAACAAAATTACCTTTAACAGATTTAAACATTATTATGTCGTCAATTGGAGTAAACCGAAGTTCTAGCCAGCAGTTTTGGTAACTGATTAGCCAAACAATTACGGAGTTTCAAAATTGTCTTTAGCGATTTTCACAAAACTTGCCTCGAGTAGGTATTGGAACACGGGAAAGCGATCTAACCTACAAACCAAATTCGGAAACATTTTAGTTTCGATATATTAAAACATGCTGTGCATTTAATAAATATGCATTAAATTATTTTTTTGAACATGATTGGCTGCTAGCATCAATAATTATAGCTTGCAATTTGCAATGATTTTTGCCAATATATTATTCTGGTACGGATACCATCATGTTAATACCAAATTCATTTTGATAAGTTTAACTCTTAAAAACCTTGGTGATAAAATGGTATCATTTATGATACCACCAGTGTTCTCAATTCAGGGGATTTCTTTTTATTCATATATTCTGTATTCACACCAGAAATTAAAAATGGAAATTTTTGATTTATTTAATAACATACATTTTGTCATTAAAATAATCGAAATCTACTATTTAGAATTTTCTTGTATGATTCTCTTCCAATTCTCTGAATTAAGCAATTTCTGTAACGCATTCTATTGTGAATTTTAAAGCGTTAAACCATTTTTTGTCGTTTATCTTTTGTAAATGGGGTTCTAGCCTCAGTCACCGCAAAAAAACCGCAAAAAAAATCTTGACACTTGCGATTTTAGATGTTTTGTTAAATATCTAAAAATATACATAAAGAATAACTCCGAAACTCCAGATGTATAAACAAAATAGTACAGGTCATGTATTTTCGAGAAGATTTTTTTCCAAAATCCAATAGGGAACAGTCAACAAATTGAAAAAGAACAAATATCTTTTGAATAACCCTGTCAAAATTAATGTAGTAAAAACGTCCGAACTGCAGATTATAATTAAGTGGCTTATGGTAATAAACTCTGTTCATTTTTATGCGGATAGCATGTATACTCTTAGAGAAATTTGAGGTTTTTATAAAAACGGTCCCAAATTTTGCCAAGTTTTTTGCTCATAATTTCCAGAGTTCTGAATAAAAAATAATGTTCTTTTCAGAAACTATGAGAAACGACATTATACATAATACCCTGTCATAAAAATTAAAAAATATCAATAATTGTATGAAAATGAGCAGGTTTACTAAATAAATTTTCACTGCACATGCGTCATTTCTATAAAAATTTCATTTGCATATTGTGTTAGCTAAATATATAGAGCAACTTTTGTTAAAGTTTCAAAATCATAGCTTAAAAATTCTGAAAGTTATCGTTGATAGAAGAAGATCAAAATCCATTATTCCAAAAATGAAGCAAAAAGATGAGGAGCTGTATCCAAATATAGTAGTACCTGCAATACTGTGTAGACACTAATCAATGGAATATGGATACAGCCCCTCATTTTTTGGTTCATTTTGGGAATATCGGATTTTGATCTTATTCTTTAGACGATAATTTTCAGAATTTTCAAGCCATGTGTTTGAAACTTTAATAAAAGTTGCGCTATACATTTATCTAACACAATATGCAAATGAAATTTTTATTGAGTTGACGCATGCGCAGTGAAAATTTATTTAGTAAACCTGCTCATTTTTCATACAATTATTAATATATTTTTTAATTTTGACTACAGGGTATTATGTGCAATGTTGTTTTTCATATTTTCTGAAAAGAATATTGTTTTTTATTAAGAACTCTGCAAATTATAATAAAAAAAACTTGGCAAAATTTGGGACCATTTTTATTAAAACCTCAATTTCTCTACGAGTGTACATACTATCCGCATAAAAATGAACACAATTTATTACCATAAGCCACTTAATTATAATCTGCAGTTTGAAAGTTTTTACTAGATTAGTTTTGACAAGGTTATTCAAAAGATATTCGTTCTTTTTCAATTTTTCGACGGTCCCCTATTGGATTTTGGAAAAAAAATCTTCTCGAAAATATATGACCTGTACTATTTTGTTTATACATCTGGAGTTTCGGAGTTATTCTTTATGTATATTTTTAGTTATTTAACAAAACGTCTAAAATCGCAAATGTCAAGATTTTTTTTTTTTTTTTTTTTTTTTTTTTTTTTTTGCTGTATTGTTGGCAAATGATAAGCGACAACATAAAACGTTTTTCTACCTCACCACATTTCACCTCACATGCGTCTCTACGCCACAATAAAATAGTTCTAATCTAATTCGAGTTGGAAATACAGCACAGTATACAATACTTTTTATGCTAATAGTATTATTTATCATTCAACAAGTTTTGAAATAAAATTTAAAATGTTTAATGTTCGTTAGTGCCTATTTTCGCTCTCTATAGCTATTGTTTTAATGGTGTACTCGAATAAATATCTTTAATTGATTTCGTAGAGGTATTTACAATTGTAAAGAAAAATTCATTAACTTACTGTGGTGAAATTCATACGGAATAATTCTTTCTGTCCATAAAGCTCCTTTACTGGGCAATGCTTTCACCGGCTTATCCACGTACTTGTTGTTGTCCTGTATTATATCGTTTTCGAAGATCTGGTGGCCATTATTAATTTTATTTGGTGTAACAAGGCTGATTATAAGCTGACGAAATAAAAATTTCAATAAGTACACAATATTGTATATTTCAAAGACTAAGATTATAAAATAAAACAAATATTACTGTAAATTCTGGTTAAGTTCCCCACTTGCGGTGCCACACTTCAGTGGCCATCTTATAAAGGGCCATTTTTTTCTTTTTCTTTTTCTTTTCTTTTCTTTCTTTTTACATAATATTCGCACCATATAATTTTTTCCCCAGAAGAATTTTATTTATTGTCAGGCCGTTAAAAGAATATTGCATTCTCATGCATATTTCTAACACCTTATAAAAGAAAAAAAACTACAAGAATGAATTAATAGTTTGTGTCAATTTAAAATCCACCAGTTTTACTACTATTAATTAAGAAAAAAACAGTCAATTAATATGCAGACAGTTAGTGATTCTTCAAACTACATTAGTTATTACACATAATTAATCAGATATAAAAAAAAAAAAACACTTGTTTTTTTCACAAATTAAGACATATACATTCTAAAATTTTTTAATTAAGTTTATCATTTAAATTATAAAATTTTCCAAGAAAATCTCTGTTATTGTAGTTTGACGCTGGTTTTTGGATTTTACATCAGCCCAAAGCGTTTCAATGCATTCGATTTCAAATTTTCGATGGACACGTTTTAGATGTCATAGGAACCGAAAAAAATTGTTTTACAAAATGTCAGTCAGTGAGTCTGTGAATCTCTTTGTATGTAAGTGATACAAATTTTTGGGCTTCTATCTCAAGAACTGATGAAAAAAAAAAAAAAAAAAACAGTTAAATTTATGGCAAAAACTGCCGGCAGCAATTTTTCCAGTTGTTTTTGCCGTAAAAATTGCTGGCCGTAAATTTAAATTAAATTAGTTTTTACCGTAAATTTAACGTTTTTATTTATTTATTTATTTTTTAAACAGTGTATAAATTTTTACTGATTAGATTTTGGTGTAAATCCCCTGACTGGTGGCACTGACATGCTTCATTTTTCAGTAAGTATTAAATTGTATGAGATAGAAGAAAGTATTAGGATTGCCATGTCAGACTAGTTAGTGTTGAACTATATGAACAAGAAGGTAAATACGATAAATTATGCAAGTAAAATACAAAACTTACTTTTTCGTCTAAATCATTCAAACTATCTTCGGCTTTGGAGATGAAGAATAGCTGAAATACAAATGAAACCAAAATTTTATGCACAGTACTTTTGTACATTGATAAAAAAAATGCTTACATTAAAAAAAACAATGATATTGCATTAATGCATTATGAAATTACATTAGAACAAAATCGATATTTAATTAAAATTTAAGAGCCCTGTCCTTGCAGGCGAAGAAACTCATGAGCTAATGCTAAACCCGAGAAGAGGTTATTTTCTAATATTGTGTTTGCATTTTGACATTTTTAATCTTTTATTTTTATTTTATTTTATTTTTTGCATTGGACGGCTGAGATGTATCTTTACATCGCTCCTTCTATACATTTTTCGGTTTTTGTTCTTTTATATAAATTTATTTTCATTTTCGAAACCGGTTTCGAAAATGAAAGTATCGTCCTAAATATATATATATATCTGCAACCAAAATTGAAAATATAAAAAAGGAGCGATGTAGAGATGGAACTTCAGTTATCCAATGAAAAAAAAAGTCGTAATGCAAATGAGATATTAGAAAATAACCTCTCCATAGGATTAGCATTAGCTCGCCAGTGTCTTAATCTGCTGCGACAGGAGTCTTAAGTGCAAGGAAAAAGTTATTAAAATTACACTTTATTTGAATACTAGCTATTACCCGTGACTTCGTTCACATACCATTAAAAGAAAGATAAATGCATTAATTAATCAGAATATTTTACTCCTGTGAAATTTAAAAAATATATAATTAACTATTTTTTATTGCGTTTAATAGGAAACAACGCGGTACTTCTTATTTATAAGGGCCTTGGCATAACTCAGTCTTAAAATAAATGAAATTTTGTGCTAAGTAATAAAAACAATTGCTAAATTGAAATTGGAACCGATGAAAAAGGGGAGGCCAAGTAGACTTAGAGTTTAACAAATCTCTCTTCAGGAAAAAATAAAAATAAAAATAAAAAAATAAATAAATATGTAATACTAAGTAATAAATTATAAATAATAAATAAATAAATAACAATACTTAGTAATAAATAATAAATAATAAATAAATAAATAAAATAAACAGCGGTGGAAGAATTCTACATCTACAATGCATTTTAGGTTTTATTTGATGCAAAATTTTCATATGCATACATTGCAGAATTATAAACTCTACTATAAAAAAAAAATAAATAAAAAGCTTTTTTATTTTAAATTACAACATATTTTTACTTTTTCCGAAACAAAAAAAATCTTCAAATTTTCTTTAAAAAAAAAAAAAAAAAATTGCATTAATTTTTTTTTTGCTTTTATTCTATGCTTAAAATGACATTTAAATCATGTTTATGTATCGTAATTAAAATAGGATATTTTTTTTTCAAAATCTAATTTTCGAGCAATGATTGTCATGGAAACGATTTCTCGTGAAAATGCGGTTTATTTCGTGATGTTTTTTACTATTAATAATACTTAAATTACTGTAAGTCAAGAGCTGTTAAAGATAATGATCAAAATTTGGGACATGCATTTTTGAGTTATTTTATTTAAATTTTGATTCAGCAAATGTAGAGAAAATATTTACATTTAAAAATATTATTTAAAAAAATATCTTTTTTTTTAAATTAATTTAATTTTTTTAATTTTTTATTAAAATTAATACTTTTAAAGTGCTTAATTAATATTAAAGCTTATATATTTCTGTTTACTTAAATGAAACAAAAATGAAAATTCTACAAATTATATTCGTGTTATAACATTTTAAAGTAGTCCCCTTTTTAAATAAATTTTAAATTAAAAAAAATATGTGAACTCTAATTATGTCATTTTATTAACAAATAATATGGTTCAACATCACAAAAATTTCAGAATTCTAACTGTATAAATAAAAAATGTTTTAAATTGTAATCCGGATCCCCTTAAAAGGAATGTAGAATTAAAATCCGGCATAAAAAAAAACACAATTTACAAACGGTTCTCTAAAAGACTTTGGGCTTCCAAACTTTAATTTGGATATTGACAGAGTCTTTTCGGCTACTCATGACATCATTTATGACATGGATAATTTTGTCTTGCATATTATTGACATTTACCATTCTTTTCTTTTTTCTTTTTTTTTTTTTTCTTTCATGCTTCAGAATCAATAATTATAAAGGTATAAAAATTTATAAAATTGAAATAATTTAAAAAATACTTGCTAAAACATTTTAATTTGTTTCATTGAAAAAAAATCTGCATATATTTTTAATGGAGGTTCCCAATTAGGGAAATATTTTAACATAATAAATAACATGGCTGGTCTTGGAATACTTATATACATTGAAATATGTATAAAAAAACAACGTAATATATTGAAAAAATACTAAACGTAAAATGTTCAAAGCATAAAGATGATTCAATAAAATTAATAATTAATTATTGAAAGACAAATTTTTCAATTGTTAATTGACAAATTAAGTAATATTATTACATAATAAGCTATCTATAATAAGATAATACAAATCTATATTTGCCAATGAAATTAAACTAGGTCAGAAAATCATTAATAACTATTTTAGAATTATTTTTAATATTGCAATATTTGATTAATCACTCTCTAATAAAAAAGTATAAATAAATAAATCTTTTAAGAGAGTCAGAGATAACAAGATTAATCGGCATAATTACCACCATGCTAGCTAAGATTTTTGCGATAAAGCGTTTGACCATGACTTCTCAAATAAACCCTTAAATTCTCACTTTATCAAGATAAATTACTCCTTGAGACTTTTATAGAAGGTGCCTGCGAAAAAGAAGAACGTTAAGATTACGTTTTCAAGGCTTTGCGACTAATTTATAAGAAGTAAAGGATAGGGGCAAATCTTTATTTATTTTGCTGTTAAGATACTTATACCATTTGTTACAAATTAATCGACAGCAAATATCTATATGTGGCTACCCTTATGGTTTTTGACAGCTATGACATCGGGCGACTGCGGAAGAACGTCATAAATTAATTTTTGAAGGATGGACTTGAATTATTAAAATTACCGGAAGCTGTTGAGTTTGAGCATGTATGAATATCTGTATTCATGACAAAACATTTATGAGTTTCGGGAAGACCAATCAATCTCACTTGTTTATCATTTGTCGTATGATAGTGAAATGTTTGTTGTCATTTTTGCTATCGATCTTTTCGTGTATAAATATGTCCATGTAAATACCTGAACTTTTTATATCAGTCTTTGGCAGCATATACAATCGGCCATTAACTTCCACTTTGACTTTACAAAAGACATTTAATTCAATGTCGGAGCCGGCTTAATCTTGTCTAATACTATATATATAGTCAGCTCTATAGGAATAAGGAAACATTCGCCCTCCAAGTAGAAAACGTAGCTTCAATATTCTTTCTTTTTAAGAATTTAGTTAATTTTATTCAAACGTGCTTGTTAAAAAATTTGGTATCTGATTAAAAAAGATTCCCAGTTTTCATCGAAATTGAATTTGTACAGGATTTTAAAAAAATTAGTCAAGTATCTCGAAGTTGACTTATTTTACGGTGGCCTATTTTTGTCGCCAAAGTTGGCAATGTTTCAGAATTCCGGAATATTTTAATATATTTTCGCAGATCATGATCGTCAATTAAGAGACTTGAAGACGTCTCGATAGGTGTTCATTGGCCAGCTTTCAAAATGCGGCCACTTAAAGACTTCAAATTAAAATAAAATTACAGAAGTAAGAAAAAAAAATCTTGAAACTTTTCCCCGTTAAATATTCGGCTTCCATACAAAGATTCTGGAGCATTTTGCTTTCGACATTATTTCAAAAATGGCTGAGATATAGTAAATTGAAATTCTGGGGTAATGAAATTTTGGAACAAGATAGCAAGTTTCTCTATAAACAGGTTTTATTTGTGAATTTTAGTGAATGTGGTTTCTGGCAATTTTTCTTTCATTGTAGCAACCATAGTTCTAACTCTCGTAGGCTAAAAACTATATTAATTTCTACTGCAATAATGCTAAAATAATAATAACAAACATGGCAACATTTGGCGAAATTTAAAGGTTTTTTCGTTAACTTTATCGGCTTAAAATAGATATAAATGAAACCAACTAAATTATTGCTGATTAAAATAAAGGAAATTTTCATTCAAATTCAGTATTAACGAAAACTGAGACTAAATTTTCTACAGTCAAGTTTCCTGCACTTTAACCGCTTCCCTGTTTAGCCCAATCATAATTCATTATTCTCACCAGTAAAATTTTATTGTAAATTTTAAATTATTTAATGCGAGCATTTTTCTGATTCAATTAGGCACAAAATTTTCTTTTGAAAAACTGGTGATAAAACATTAAAAATTTTGTAAAACACATGAAAAAAATAGACATTATTTTGAAAGATTTTTTTTTTTTTTAAATATTGAACAGTTGCGTGGTTGATATCAATAGTATGAGTAAAATTAGCTTAAACTTTTTTCTCCCGATACAAAGCGGAAGGACTTTTTTAAAAACTAAATTGTTTTTTGCTAACTAATTTTTGTAATCTTGATTTTTTTATAAATATTAGTTTTTATTAATTTGACCAAAACTATTCAAAAAGTTTATTTTGTTCATTAAAATTTTCCTAATTGCTTTATTGAAAAGCACGGGGAAAAGATCATTATTAGGCACTAATTCGGGCTAAAGTTATCGAATAAAATTGTTACTGGAACCATCTGATTGATAATAATCTCTACTTTTAAATGTTGTGAAAAAATTAGAGTTTATGGGCTGCCTATATATTACATTCCCATCATACGTTATATAGGATAAGTCTTGCAAGCGTTTTGAAAAGCAAAAAAAAATTTTTTTTTCCACAGATTTACGCGTTTAGACACTGGGAAAAAAAGAAAAAAAATTGTCGGCCGTCTGTCTGTGTGTCTGTAAAAGCTTTATCTCCCCAAAAATTTGAGATAGTGATTTGAAAATTGGTATTTATTTAGTATGTAAGAATTTGAAGAAGCCTATTGAGTACCAATAACCTCGATTATTCGGAACTATTTTTTCGGACTCTCGAAATATTCAGTCAGTTGAAAGAACTGTAAAAGTTTTCAATTTTTTTATTTTAAGGAGATAATACAAAATACAATAAAAAAAGATGAATTTTGCATACAAAACGAAATAGATCGAATAATTAGTTGTCGAGATATTTGTAATCCTATTTTCCCCACTCTTCGATTTTTCACGATCCTGTATTTCATTCAAATTTTAATTCATTATATATTTTTTTGGAAATTAGACGTTTAATCCGTCGCAGTAAACTGTTAGCTAATATGATATAATTTTTGGAGTTATAAGGATGTCTCTTGTACGCTATGTGGGTATTACTTGATCATCGACCAAAAAAGTTTCGCCAAGTTTGACGCTAACTTTATGATATATCGCCAAATTTGGCGACAAAAATACTTGCCAAAAGTGACGCCAACTTGGCGCTATTTCCGGTATTTCGCCAAATTTACATAGATTTCTATTGTAATACAATAGGGTCCCGTTATGTTTAAAATATTAAAATATACGTTTAAATTTTGTTTTGGAATTGCAATGTATTTTATAACTAGTTTACACATAATTTATTTTCATATTTTATATTATGCATATCCACGATGGGTAAGCATTACGGTGGCTTCCAACGACTAATTTAAAATTGTGCTAATTTTACAAATCGTAACACTGCCTTTTTGAATTCTTGGAAAAAAGCAGCACCCAAAATGATGCAGTTTATATAGATGTTCTTCGATACTTTCATAGAGTTATATGAGACTGTATATTAGGAGTTTATTCATAAACTTAGAAAATTAAAATAAAAATATTCAAAAGAACGATACCGAGAACAGTTAATAAATTATGAAAAAAATCACTATTTTTAATTGCTAAGAGGTGTAATTTAAAACTTGTAAAGACAGATAGATATGTTCGAATGTTTCCAGACTCTCAGATGTTGACTCTACCAGAGTCATTTTCAAAACAAATAAATACTAGTCGGATGTGGCAATCCCAAAACTTTCTTCTACCTCATACATCTTAATGCTTCAAAATTAGCTATCAAAATTAAATGGTAAATTATGCACACCATGGAGATTCTAAAAGCATTAAATTCCGTGTATTAGTTTTTGAGATATGACTATTGCTAAAATCACGCTTATCATGCAAAATGGCAGCATAGTATCGCCAAAAGTTGGGGGATTTACACCGAAACCTAATTTGCGACAACTTATGTAATCATCTAACTGAATCTAAAGTTTGATGAAAATCCGCTTTATGCATTAATTCTTGAGTTAGAGCTATTACGGAAATCGTGAAGAATACATCATATCAGTGTCATCTGTTGAACAATTTACAGTAAAAGGTAAACAACACAAGCCATATTAAGGATTAATTGAATGTGACGTTTGAACCGTGCATTAATTCCTGAGATAGTGTTATTGCGGAAATTGCAAAAAAAAAAAATGCTACATAGAAGCACCATCTGTTCAGCAATGTACAATGAAATCTAGAAAACTTCAATTTATGCCATGGACTAACTGAATCTGAAGTTTGATGAAAATCTATGCATTACTTCTGGAGATTGAGCTATTGTGGGAATCAGTAAAAATGCTGCATAGCAGCGCTACCTTTTAAGCGATTTACACCAAAAACTTACCAGCACCAATTAATATCAAGGATTAACTGAATATATTTTTTATATTACATTTTGTGCTGTAATCCTTGAGATAGAGCGACCACAAAATTCTTGTCACATACATAGAAAAACAGACAGATTCACAAATATTTTGTAAAAACATTGTAAAAACATTTATTTATTTATTTTTTTATTATCTCTGACCTTTAAATCCGTCGAAAACCGGATTTTCACGAACATAATACTTTTTTCTTGTAAAGATAGAAGAAAGTAAAAGTACCGTATAATTCGAGAAATTTCTTGAAAATGTTTGGCGAGCAAATGTGGGAAATGTGCGACTTATACAAAACACAATAATAAAAAAAAAAAATCGAATACTACAATATTCTGGAATTTTATGTGTATGCATAATAAAATAGTATATAAAATATATAAATAATTATAACTTATCATAAAAAATTAATTATTTGTTTTTGTTTACTTATTACGTTTTCGCATTGGCAAATGTCATCTTTTGTTTGATTTTGTGTAAAATTGAAATAGAAACGGTTTCCTACATGGTTTTTTGATTTTTTTGCAGAGTTTTCATTCGAAAGTTAGGGGATCGACTGATACATGAGTATATACGATAGTTATTTTATATTTACCATAGTAAAGGTTTTTTCCTTCTTAAAAATAGTGTAATACCTACCTCTAATTTTACTCAAAAGAATATACATAAACATTGAAACAAGTCGGTTGAGATAATCTCGAAATTTTCTTCTATCGCATATACGTTAATATTTCAAAATTCGCTTCCACAATGCCAAAATTAAACGACAATCTATGTCCATTGTGAGAATTCTAAAGGTATGAAGTTCCACGTTCTTGAAATAGGACTCGAGAAAATTGCAACATAAAAGCGCCATCTATTGGGCGATTTATACCAATACATGAGCAGCTATAACATTTATCAAGCTATACTTGAATCTGAAGTTTGATGTAAAAAAAATCATGTATTTGTTCTTGAGATGGAGATATTGCACGAATTTTGAAAATTCTGCTTAGCAGCGCCACCTGTTGGGCTATTCACGTCAAAATATAAACAGAATTAGTTTATATCACGGATTTACTGAATCTGATGTTTCATTTTTACCTGCGAACTGATAGCATTCGAAAAAGTGATATTCCGATTTGAGACAAGTGATTATTGTACTGTAAAATTTACTCAGAATCGTTTTTGAAAATGACAGGCAGATAATAAAAATTGTTTTTATAAATTATTCTTTAAATTTCAAAAATAAGTTGTTTTTTAGGTCTTTTAAAGGTAAAGGAACGCTTTTCGTAATCTTTGGTGACTCAGAAGAGGTTATGTATTATTTTCGTTCGTGATTATACAGTACATTTCTTCAGATTAACCTCTTCAGTTCCGAAACTAAAATTGTTTTTTTACCAAACAAAATGCCATCGTAAATGACAGAAAAATATTTTTTCTTAAATTGATTCTTTAGGCGCTTAGTAATTTAGGTTCAAAAATATAGATCTAAAACTACAAACCCTCTTGAAACACCAATTTAACAACTATTAAACTAAATTAACGCAATCACAAATTTAAGAGCTTTAAACAAGTAAATAAGCTATAAATCCTCAAAAATTTTTATTGAAAAAAATTTAAGTTAAATATTTATGAAAATTTATCACTTTCTTTTTTACACTGTTTTTTGGATATTTTTAGGCATTTTGCAAACTTTGATGAAAAGAACTTTTATTTTATGATGAATTCAGCTAATATGCAAGCTTTTATTAACTTGTTTTCAACGCAAAAAACATTCAGCTATTAAGAAGTGATGTGAAGATGTAAAAAAATTGGACATTTTAGGATTTTATAAGGAAAAGAACAGAGGTCCCCTAATGGGGACCTAGAGATCGGGGGGGGGGGGTTAAGTAATACAGTCGAACCTAGTTAACATGAACCTCAAGGGGAATCAAATTGTTGTTCACGTTAACAGTAATTTATGTTATCAGTATCAAATCTTTGTATTCATCTTTATCATATGACTGGAACTTATAAATCTGACAAAGAAAATTTTTCGATTTTCAAAACGGTTGCAAAACTTATCCTATACTTTGTATGATGAGTATCTACATTTAAACACATTTAAATAATTTTATTCGGTGTCATTGACACATACACACCAACTTCCGCTTTTTTTTTTTTTTTTTTTTTTTTTTACAATTAAACAATTTATTTAATTAATCAAATTAAATAAATTCCAAATGACTATTTCATTTAATGCCGGACACCTTCATTAAACAATTTTTCTTGTTCAAAGTGCATTTTCTCAATTTAAATAAAGCCGGAGGTTGGCAACTATGCATTGTACCTATCAAATTATTAGAAAATCTGCTGTTCTTTTGTAGATTCAAACTAAACAAGTTGGAAATTGTACGTGAAGAGTAGCAAATGAGATGCGTTCGTACGATAACAAAGTTTTAAAAATGTCACTCTCATATATCAATCTCATAAAATTGAAAATAGTTAATTACAATTAAACCAAACAATGTTTTCACTATACCATTATGGAATGGAATACTTTTGTGTGTCCTTGTAAATCAACAACAAATATTCTTTGCATCACAGATTATGCAAGATGTATATTATAATATGTACTTTATAGATGCATATCAATTTTATTAGTTCGAATGAGTGTAACACCATTAAAATGCATTTGAAACTTTTTTCCCCATTGACCGTAATGTAACGGAACAATTTTGATTGTCTCTGTAATTGATCTATGCATCCGATTTTCATAAAATTTGAAATGACTCGACAAAATTACGTAATAATTACGTATTTAAAATTTCAAACGATTAAAATGCATTTGAAACTTTTTCCCCATTGACCGTAATGTAACGGAATCCTTTTGATTGTCCCTGTAATTGATCTATGCATCCGATTTTCATAAAATTTGAAATGACCCGACAAAATTATGTAATAATTATGTATTTTAAATTTCAAACAATTCAGTTGGGTAGTTTTTTGCGTTGTTATATGCGGACGGACAGACAGGCGGACGGATTGAACGACAACAATAGATGCTACATATTTACATTATTACGAACGCACCTAAAAAGACTGATTGAAATGAATGATTTATTTTTACATTCTTCTAATATATAAAATGAAGATATTGGAATAGTGAAAATTTACACAACTTTCATTTCTTGCTTGATTTTCAAGTTTTCAAATGTTCTGAATACGATATAACTATTTTTGGGAAATGTGTATTTGTCGGTTAGTCTGTGTGTGTCACAAATTTTGTGTCCACTCTATCTCAAGAACTAATGCATGAAGTTTAATCATCAAACTTCAGATTAAGATACATATTTAGGTCTAACTTAGATTTCGGTTTATTCGAGCAACAGATGGCACTTGCTATGCTATTACTTTACTATTACTGGAGTGCAATTGCCCTATTTAACATTTAATACATTATAATGATATAGAAGAAAGTTTTTTGATGACCATAGCTATAGACCATTCATTT